>JAVGWX010000018.1:57105739-57578239 GCA_036924085.1 Ariolimax columbianus
TCTCCCACTCCCACTCTCTCTCCCATCCTCTCTCTCTCACCCTCTCTCTTCTACACTCTCTCTCTCCCTCACTCTCTCCCTCACTCTCTCCCTCACTCTCTCTCTCTCACTCTCTCCTTCAATAAATCCCTCTCTCTCCAACACTCTCTCTGCCGCACTCTTTCTCCCTCACTCTCTCCCTCACTCCTTCCCTCACTCTCCCCTCTCTCTCCCTCTCTCTCACTCACTCTCCCTCACCCTCTCCCTTACCATCCATCACTCTCTCCCTCTCTCTCGTTCACTCTCTCCTTCACTCTCTCCCTCACTCTCTCCCTCAGTCTCTCCCTCACTCACTCCCTCACACTCTCCCTCACTCTCTTCCTCACTCTCTCCCTCACTCTCTCTCTACTCTCTCCCTCAATCTCTCCCTCACAATCTCCCTCACTCTCTCCCTCACTCTCTCCCTCACTCTCTCCCTCACTCTCTCTCTACTCACTCCCTCACTCTCTCCCTCACACTCTCCCTCACTCTCTCCTTCTCTCCCTCACTCTCTCCCTCTCTCTCCTTCACTCTCTCCCTCACTCACTCCCTACTCTCTCCCTCACTCTCTCCCTCACTCTTTGTCCCTTACTCTCTCCCTCACTCTCTCCCTCACTCTCTCCCTCACTCTCTTCCTCACTCTCTCTCGACTGCAGTGACTTTTAGTGTAGAATTACATTAACACTTTACCTCTCCTCTTCCCCTCTTTCTCTCTATGTCTTGTTTTCATAAAATAGTCTGTCCGATACTTTCTCAAACTCACCCTTTCTCTATCTCCTTTCTGTAATCATTTACATTGTCTTCTCTCTCAGCTGCTCTCTGTGTCTCTTTTAGGTGATAGTATATTGTTTATTTTCTGCTTGACTGTACGCCTTTCTACCTACATTCCTTAATCTTTTTGTGTCGTTTTCTCTTATCACGTCTATCTTGTATAAATCTTGTCTATCGTTTTCTCTTATCACGTCTATCTTGTATAAATCTTGTCTATCGTTTTCTCTCTCTTTATTCTACCTTCTCCTTCTCTCATTAGATATATTTGTTAAAAGACAACATCCTTATCCGAACAAGAACCCGGCTCTCACGTATTTAATTCACAAATTGGAGACTAGGGTAACACACACTCCCCGTTCCTCCTCGCTGTTGTCACTCACAAATAGCAAATAAATGACTTTTCTACAGTTAGTCGCATGTCCTTTTACAGAACGGAGCCTCTTACAACCACTATCTATTTGGCTGTTATAAGTTTCTTTGGCAAGTGTGCAGTACGGTAGGTTGGCAAGCGTGCAGTACGGTAGGTTGGCAAGTGTGCAGTACGGTAGGTTGGCAAGTGTGCAGTACTGTAGGTTGGCAAGTGTGCAGTACGGTAGGTTGGCAAGTGTGCAGTACGGTAGGTTGGCAAGTGTGCAGTACGGTAGGTTGGCAAGCGTGCAGTACGGTAGGTTGGCAAGTGTGCAGTACGGTAGGTTGGCAAGTGTGCAGTACGGTAGGTTGGCAAGTGTGCAGTACGGTAGGTTGGCAAGTGTGCAGTACGGGCAAGTGTGCAGTACGGTAGGTTGGCAAGCGTGCAGTACGGTAGGTTGGCAAGTGTGCAGTACGGTAGGTTGGCAAGTGTGCAGTACGGTAGGTTGGCAAGTGTGCAGTCGGTAGGTTGGCAAGTGTGCAGTACGGTAGGTAGGCAAGTGTGCAGTACGGTAGGTTGGCAAGTGTGCAGTACGGTAGGTTGGCAAGTGTGCAGTGCGGTAGGTTGGCAAGTGTGCATTACGGTAGGTTGGCATTACTTTCTGTACGTGGAGGAGCATTAGCCCGAGAAAAAAACCCAGTGCCTGCCAAACTGGACACAGGTGGGAATCGAACCCAGTGCGTTGTGGTTGTGAAAACCGAGCGAGTTTCACCTCTAGGCCACGCAGCCTATACTTTTCTACCAGCATGTCGTAAAAGAGGACTAGCGTAATTTTGGCAACGAATAAAGTTGTTGTTTTTTTTAGTTTTGTAAATTGATAGTACGTTTGCAAATGCATACCAGGTGTGAAGAGAATACACATACCCTGCAAAAAAAGATGCATATTATCAGCCCAATAAAAAATTATTAGTTGTGATATTTAGACTTTGCAAAGAACGCAATAGTTTGAGATAACTACCTGTTGTGTAAGTTACAGATACTGACTTACTTCCCCTGTCCTGGACACCACGTCAGCCACACCGATCACATTGTCATTACACCTCAATTTGTCATTCATATTGCGTTTCCAGATCATTATGTGGTCTGGGCATAGTCCACATTCGCATATCCTATCATTTCTGTATCCACATTTCTTTAAATTCTTCCTGCATCGTGATACACCAGTTCGGAGTCCATTTAGTGCCTTCCATGTTTTCTTAAGCCAGGCGATGTCCAGGCGCACGTTCCTACCGCAAATTGATCCAGTCGATGCGCATCAGTGCATTCTTTATATCAGTGTAGCTTTTTCCGAGGTTAGTCTGTGTGGGTTATATGGACTGTAAGAGGGGATGGCGTGACCTAGTGGTTAAGTGGCACGGCTCACGATCCGAAGGTGCTGGGTTCGATCCCCATCACAGCACTGGCCGTTACCCCGGGGAAGCAGACTGGCTAAGGAGAATGGATCGAATAGGGAATGCTAACCCGGTACTAAAAAAATGCTTTCTGAAGTCGGATGCGTTGGACCGAAAGGTGCAACTATCGCAGTCAAGCTGTAAACTACGACACAACGCATTCCGTTCTCTGCTACTTAGGCCCTTTCAGGGTTTGGTAGCGGGAGATTGAGAACGAACGAAGTCAAGCCACACAGGAGACCTCACAAGTATGGTAAATACGCAGCCTGCTGTTCCTCCCCCTGAATAGCATGATCACATCTGACAGACGCAGTGGTTCAGAAATGTCAATTGGGCTCGCTGCCTCCACAATAAACGTTCTTCGCCGCGTGTGGAGTAGGTTTTAGGAACTCTGTAACTATCCAGCTAGTCTTGATTACTGTTGTATCAATAATGTCATGTGCAGAGTTTCTCAAAGCTGGCGAGGCTACGGAAAAACATACGAAGGACATCTGGCTGTGCTCGCCATGTTGAACTTTTCAATTTTCTGATATTATTTCTCACATAAATCATCCGTTTTATATCATTGCAGCGTATCGCGGACGACAGATTGAACTACTTACGAGTGTAACTATGGGGACTGAGTAGTCTAATGTAAGATGTCGGCCTCGGATGCTGGAGGTCGCCGGTTCAAATCATGGTGAAGACTTGGTATTTCCCCGGATCTCTGGGTAGTAGAGATCGGACGCGCGTGTACAGTGTCGCGCACGTTAAAAATCCCGTGGCAGATGGAATCGAAAAGAGTAGGTTTAACGGCCGCTGTCAGAACAAAATTCAAAATTATGTAAACAAATCTACTGAATCTATTACGGGATCATCACCGGTGCTACGGAGTTCGTGCATTGTATTGAGATTCACTAAAAATATAGATACAACAGAGCACTTTTGGGTTAAACAGCGTGCAATGATGTTGATTCTTGAACTAAACTAAACTATAGTACAGATGAAATTATAATTTACTGAACACATTACAATAGGATCTATAAGTGAGTGGCACTATGGCGAAGATAAAGATGACCATATAGTCAAGAAACTAATCACGTGATCTACTGATAACTAGCAGAAGAGCCACTCTGAGGTTAGTATATAAACACTACACGGGTAACAAACTGAGGCTAGTTTATAAACACGATCTGAGCAACGCCCACAAAGACATGTATATTATAAGCACTGAGAAAACTTGCATACCAGACAACAGAAAGGAAGCAATTCTATAGAGACGAGCTGCCGTGCCTGCGGATAACGGAAATACTGATACACTTCTGCGCGAGAAGTGAGTCTCACAGTACTTACTCACTCTCAACAGCACGCATTGGCCTTTTGATGATGAGGCCTTTTGATGATGAGGCCTTTTGATGATGAGGCCTTTTGATGATGAGGCATTTTGATGATAGATGCATTTTGATGATGAGGCATTTTGATGATGGCATTTTGATGGCGCCACAAAGATCAGTTCACTAGTTTGTACGAATCGAGCGCTAAAAAGCCAGAAAAATACTGAGCTTAATGACTTAAGAGCAGCACTCTGCAAACTGTGCCAGCAGTCCGCACCAAAAAGGATAGTGGTACAGTGGGTCCCATCACACTGCAACATCCAAGGCAACGAGGAGGCAGACAGACTGGCAAAAGAAGGTGCAAGACTACCACAAACAGATACTAGTATGACGTACGAAGAGTCAAAACGGCTTATCAAAGCCAGATACATGACCAAATGGGAAACCGAACATACTGGTTACACCAAAAACGATGCCTATTACCAGTCGAACCGAAGAGAGCAGGTCGTTGTCTTCAGACTTCGCACTGGCCACAATAGACTGAGGTACCACCTATTCAACAAATTGAAGATAGGTGGTACCGACGAATGCCCGTGCGGTACTGGTAAAATGACCGCTGAACATCTGCTGCAGAACTGCCCGACATACAAGGATCAGAGAGAGCAGATGTGGCCATCACCAGTGGAACTGCAAGACAAGCTCTATGGCAGTGGCGACAGCCTCAGGACGACCGCCGCTTTTTTCGAAAAAATAATGGTTACTGTCTGACTGCGTACTCAGAAGAAGTACGAATCGCCTTTCGTTGTTTAACAAGCCGCACATAAAAGCTATGAATGTCTTAGTTTTACAAGCCGAGTGGTCCACCGGAGTTTTTCTGAAAGATAAGGATAAGAATAGCTCCACTGTCCCACAGAGAACATGTCGTAAAAGGTGACTAACTGTGGGACATGGGTATGTGGTTTGTTAAGAGCAGCATAGATTTCGCCTAACAGACTGATGGTCTACTTCGCTGTAGTGTTTGAGTCTATTAAGACGAACTCGTCCGTCGGTTAATAACCATCCGCGGCGCTTGCCCAAACGCAGTGGAGCTGCTCGATTCTACCACACTAAGCAGGAAATTCTTCTTCCGGCTACATCCAGCTCGTGCCAGAGCTGGGACCTGCACATGGGCATCCGCCCTCGTAGGAGTACAGGTCGACTAAGAACATGAATGCTATACATTTCGTATTTTTTTTTTTTCACAAGTAGTACACTGATGCAAAGAATTTCTTATTTTACAAACCTCACACTGATGATAACATAAAAACCTGTCTCGGGAGAGGTTGAAAACAATGATAGCAAGCATGTAGCAAGCTTTAGTGAAAAAAGTTGAAAATAATGACAGCAAACGAATAAAAGCTGCCGCAGAAGAGGTTGAAAATAGGCACAGCAAACATAAAAAAACTGTCGAAGCAGAGGTTTAAAATAATGACAGCAGACAAATAAAAGATGTGACAGAAAACATATAAAAGGCTAAAAAGGTTGAAAAACAGCACAACAAAATGAAGAGCCCCTGATCTTCTCACAGAAAACATTTTGCCTTCAAAACAAAAAAGTTAAAGAAAAACAGAGTTTACAACTTAAACACAAGAACAACCTCTAGACGGTAACTCCATTTTCTTCCATTATTTAATTGCATGATAGGAACGTAACAGCTTATCTTACTACAGAAAAAGAAACGCAATTTTAATCAATTGAATTTCCATGTTGAGAATTAAGGAATAGGTTCAAACAAAATGGCGTGAATTATTGCAATTACTATATCCACAACTCGAACCCAGTCCACTAAGCAGAGAAATGCACTCGGATACTACCAACTCGCACAACAGTTGGGACCAGCACAAGGGCTAATGCCCTAGTAGATGCACGGGTCAACTTAGACTATATACACACACACAGACGCACACACACACACACACACACACACGCACACACACGCACACACACACACATACACACACGCACACATACACACACATACACACACGCACACATACACACATACACACATACATACACACACACACGCACACACACACACACATACACACACACACACACACACACGCACACACACACGCACACACACACACATACACACACGCACACATACACAAATACACACATACACACACACATACACACACACGCACACACACACGCACACACACACATACACACACACATACACACACGCACGCACACACGCACGCACACACACATACACATACACATATACACACACACACATACACACATACACACACACACATACACATACACACACACACACACACATACACACACACACATACACACACACACACACATACACACACACACACATAGCCAACACACAATATAACAAGTTCGAGCAACACAGAGACGGACCTGTCCCCGCATATACCTTCATCCATCCATCCCCTCAACACACATCTGCATACACATTCCTACACATTATTGACTCTGTATACACCCATATACATACATATATAGTTATGCGTGTAAACTACATCCCACGGTGCTTCTTAGTCGGAGGAGAAGAGAATGGGATCGCTCCATGCATAGCTGAGAAGCCACGAAGGAATGTTGTGCGATAGGTTGTCAGCCTCATTAAAAAAATACTTTATTATTGACAACACTGTTGTAAGGAAAGAAATACTTCAGCGCAGACTTGCCGTTTAAATAACTGCAGTGGTGGCCTCCCATGCTCCTATTGAAGAGAAAGAGAAATAATTATATCCACACTATGCACACTCTCCAGGGAATTTCCATGGAACGGCACCAAAAGCACTTTATGTACGTTCCAGATCCATGAATGGCGTCAGCGGACTATCTTTTACAAACCGGACGTTATTCCAGCAGATATTTGGCGGCCATTTTGTTTGCGCACCGTGCCTGCGCACACATAACCGCCCGGGTCCGTCATATAACAGGAAAACTCAATGGATAGTCTTCATTCTGTTCAAGTACTCCTCCCCGCCCCGATGATCGCAACCATAACTCTCTGACACGCCCGCCCAATTGATTTGAACAATCAGTTTTCTTAATTGCTGTGCTCTCATTAACGTCCGGAGTTAATTGATGTGGTCGTATGCATACGGTTTCTCTACTGTCAGAGATAAATTCGTGCTAGTCTCACCGATTGTGTGGCTGAATCTCATCTCTTTACGGGGTTGATTCTCTGCCCTTTCACGTTTGCACGGTGACGCCTACCGGGACATCCTGTGCTAAAATAGAAGTGGCTGAAGTATGAATTAAAAACGCTAAATGAAGAACAACAATTTGTTAATTTCGTGTTTGGAATACATTTGCTGTTGCGTTGATCAGAACAGCGCATGAGCTGCGGTGGTCAGCGACCCATAGCTGACTGCTAGCGTCAGGGCCAGCGAACCATAGCTGCAAAGACCCTTCTACACCTCCACGTGGTGATCCTGGATAATAGGCTGCAGCAGGGCATACTGGCTAAAGAGAAGGGATCGAAGAGGGAATGCTAGCCCGGTACTAAAAAAATGCTTCCTGAAGTCGGATGTGTTGGACCGAAAGGTGCAAATATCGCAGCCAAAGCTGTAAACTACAACACAACACATTCCGTTCTCTGGACTACATTCTGCTACTTAATCCCTTTCAGGGTTTGGTAGTGGGAGATTGATAACGAACGAAGAAGAAGAAGATCAGAGACGGTAGAGTTGGTAGTTATAGTGTATTAGTTACAGCAGAAATGTGTTTTGTTCTGTTTTGTTACTGAGAATAAATTTCACAGAACTTTCAAGCAAATAGCGAAGTGCTAACGGTTCTTGTACCTAGATGAATGTATACACTCTTGCTCCGTCCTCTCATTTGCCGCATTTCGCTCGACCCATGTTTCATTTCAAAACTCTGCAGTCTGTGAATCGCTGATTCATCTATAACACCGGGTTGCAAAATTATATCGTATTCGAATAAATGAACCAACCCCAACCGCAACAAATCGTTAAAATGGAGCCTCTAGACAAAATGCACTACAAACAGCGAATTGTTATATAATTCCTCGTTGCAGAGAAAGAAACTGTTGTGAATATTCACAAATGCTTGTGTACTGAGTATGGATGTTGTGCAATTCATAGAAGCACAGTCAGTCGATGGGCTCAGATAATTAAACCTTCAGCAAGTAGGGAGACGGAGCTGCATGATCTGCAGCGCTCTGGACGTCCTACCACAGTAACCAGACCTGACATGCTAAAGCATGTAAATGTCATTATTCGTAGTGATAGGCGAATCACCATTAAACAATTGGCCTTGAAGCTTTCATTCAGCAAGGGAAGTGCAGTTCAAATTATTAAATATTTCCGGGATTTTCAAAGGATTGCTTAAGACTGAAGTCTCACAAATCAACACAAAATGTAAAGAAAAACCTTTTCTTTTGAATTGTTGGAGCATTTTGATGCTAACAGAGACAACTTTTAATCCACGATCATTACAGGTGACGAAAGATTGGCGCATCCTTTTGATTCTGAGACAAAAAGGCAGTCAATGGAACGGCATTATCCTCAATCACCACGAAGTAAGAAATTCAAGAACACTCTACCAGCCGGAAAGTCGTGATCATTGTCTTTTGGGACAATGAAGCTATGATTCTTGTGAATGTGATGCCAAGAGGATATACAATCAATTCGCAAGTTTACACCAAGACACTGAACAAACTCAATCGACAGTTCCGCAGAGTTCATCCTCACCAGAATCCAACAGAGATGCACTTTGTGGGACAAGTTTTGGGGAAGATGAGGGTGTGATTAATTAAAGCAGTAAAGCAATAGCTACGTGATCAGAAGAAAAACTTGTAACGGACAAGGCGTACATGCATTTCTCACGCTGGTCGAAAGCCGTACAAGTTGATGGGGATTATGTTGAGTAATACATATGTTTACATAACATATCCTTGTACATTGTGTAGACATATCTTGCATTTGGAATAAACAGTTTCTAAACAAAAATGGTGTGGTGCGTTATATTCTGTCCTCATCTAAAAATTGGGAGGCCGGAAACACCTGTATGAGAATTGCGGTTCTTATGTCACTTTGAGGGTAGTCGCCGTATCATCATCAAAATCATCATCATCATCATGATCATCATCATCATCAAAATCATCATCATCATCATCATCATCATCATCATGATCATCATCATCATCATGATCATCATCATCATCATCATCATCATCATCATCATCATCAAAATCATCATCATCATCATCATCATCATCATCATCATCAGTCTGAAAGGTCATTGATGCACCAGTCCTTCAGGTTGTTTTACCAGTTCCCGTCACTCTACTCAGTTTTATGTCAGGATATTTGTTCTAGCTATAGCCATTCCCGTCCACTCTCTGATGTTGTCTTCCCATCTCTTTTTCTGCCTTCCTTTCTTACGCTTCCCAGGCACAGTACTTTGGAACCTTGCAAATCCGTCTTGGTCAACCCAGTCGATATTGAAACAAGCCCATACGATGTGAGCTTGCGTGGTTTTTATCAAAGTCACTAGGTCTTTATATTGAATTTATATTAAATATATCTCTTAACGTTGCTCTTAGGGAGCTGAGTAGCGCAGTAGTTAGAGCGCTGGCTTCGCATCTGAGTGGTCCTGGATGCATTCCCCAGTTGAGGCGGTAATGTTTTTTTCAGACCGTAATGGCTCCCGGATCGACCCAGCCTTAAATGGGTACCGGTTCAGTCCGGGAAGTAAAAGCGGCGAGGGAGAGGAGATGGCTACCGGCCTCATATAGCCGAGCTTTGAAATGTGAGATCGCTGACATCTCATACCCATACGGCAGTTATGCTATGGGTTAGTTTACTTTACTTTTAACTGTGCTACTAACTTATTTCTTGACGTGGTCTAGATAGGAAATGCAGACATATTTTCTCCATTGCACAAATTCTTTGCTCTAGAACCGAAGTCAGAGTCAAAGTTTCGCACGCGTAAAGGTACACGGAAGTGACAAGTGCACACATTAAACTCAAATTGGATTTCAGGTTGATGCTTCTGTCCCTCCGAAGCAACCTGTTTGGTCAGAGCAGCCCTGGTCATAGTTGTCGTTTACGACTCTCAATCTTCTTCTTCTGCTTCTCTTGTTCTGCTGCTCTTGCGTAGCAGAGAGTAGGTATACTTATACGTCTGGTTTATCCCAAGCGAGACACTTGTTCTGTTGATATGCTGATCTTTTTGAGTGTTTTTTTTTTATCCCGCCCATCCATCGTCGACGGGGTCGGTCTTTTGTTTGTGGCACAGGAGCATTGACAGGTTGATCACACTGCATCATTGTCAAATATCTCAGCTACTTGATTTTTTTGTTCTTCAATTTAGTAATTAACAGATATAGTCCCCACCATTTTCATCAATGTGCTGTTGTGATTTTTGTCACGAATTGATTTTTCTGCTGCACTTTGTACACAGCGCATCTCGGAGGTCTTGTCCTGCTGCACTTTGTACACAGCGCATCTCGGTCTTGTCTTGCTGCACTTTGTACACGGCGCATCTCGGTCTTGTCCTGCTGAACTTTGTACACAGCGCATCTCGGTCTTGTCCTGCTGCACTTTGTACACAGCGCATCTCGGAGGTCTTGTCCTGCTGCACTTTGTACACAGCGCATCTCGGTCTTGTCTTGCTGCACTTTGTACACGGCGCATCTCGGTCTTGTCCTGCTGAACTTTGTACACAGCGCATCTCGGTCTTGTCCTGCTGCACTTTGTACACAGCGCATCTCGGAGGTCTTGTCCTGCTGCACTTTGTACACAGCGCATCTCGGAGGTCTTGTCCTGCTGAACTTTGTACACAGCGCATCTCGGTCTTGTCCTGCTGCACTTTGTACACAGCGCATCTCGCAGGTCTTGTCCTGCTGCACTTTGTACACAGCGCATCTAGCAGGTCTTGTCCTGCTGCACTTTGTACACAGTGCATCTCGGTCTTGTCCTGCTGCACTTTGTACACAGTGCATCTCAGTCTTGTCCTGCTGCACTTTGTACACAGCGCATCTCGCAGGTCTTGTCCTGCTGCACTTTGTACACAGCGCATCTAGCAGGTCTTGTCCTGCTGCACTTTGTACACAGTGCATCTAGCAGGTCTTGATCTCACGTTTGTGCCTATCCAATATGGCCCACATTTGACACTGATAACATAAAGTTGGGTGGAATTCCGGTCAAGAAGGTTATGTGAACTGTGTTTTTTTGTATCGATGATTCGATATTATTGTGGTGTAAATATGAATTATTCTGAAACCAGTTCACATGTAAAGCCTAAAGGAACAAATTACGCAGCATGCAGGTGATTCTACGACAGGCCAAGCAAACCGGATGGATGATTTGCAACTATTTAAAAATGTGCCTATGGGATAAAGAACAGATAAATATGCGTATGGAAAAAGGTCATTGCAAGGGGGAAGACTTTTTATCATTGGCTGATAAGTTATACACGGTTATTACATTACATGAGCGGATTAGTGAAATGGTGTTGTTCGAAGTTACACTTGCTGAGTTGTGTTTGTCTTGACGATGTTTCTATTTGGTAGCAGGTTACAGTGGTTCTTCTTGCTCGCCGAGGCATATTTTAGAAAGTAAACTAGAGTAATCAAGGTTGTAGTGAAATGCGTGAGTTTCCTTACTAAGTTCATGACTATGGGGATTACATTGTCGAACCCTATATCGCTTGCCAGACTGTAGACTGCCATAGTCTGTTTATATTAGCACTGCGTGGAAGAAAGGTGAATGTCTTAATTATAATCTTTCACGTGACTTGATTACATTTTGCTCTAGAATGGTGGACCTTGACTCATGAAACTTTTCCAGACTTGTGAGTATATAACATGCTCGTCCTACTGAAGTTTACAGTAGTGAAAGAGCCCGCCTTCTGAGGACGAAAGCCCACGTACTGGGACGATTAGACAAGGAGTTAGAGCAATTTGTTAGACAATACAATAGTCGAGGAATTAGCAATTTACATATTGTAAGAGATTGAAATCAAGCATTATTGAACATGAGGGAAAGAGTTAGTTAGAGCAATTTGTTAGACAATACAATAGTCGAGGAATTAGCAATTTACAAATTGTAAGAGATTGAAATCAAGCATTATTGAACATGAGGGAAAGAGTGAGTTAGAGCAATTTGTTAGACAATACAATAGTCGATGAATTAGCAATTTACATATTGTAAGAGATTGAAATCAAGCATTATTGAACACGAGGGAAAGAGTGAGTTAGAGCAATTTGTTAGACAATACAATAGTCGATGAATTAGCAATTTACATATTGTAAGAGATTGAAATCAAGCATTATTGAACATGAGGGAAAGAGTGAGTTAGAGCAATTTGTTAGACAATACAATAGTCGAGGAATTAGCAATTTACATATTGTAAGATATTGAAATCAAGCATTATTGAACATGAGGGAAAGAGTGAGTTAGAGCAATTTGTTAGACAATACAATAGTCGAAGAATTAGCAATTTACATAATGTAAGAGATTGAAATCAAGTATTATTGAACATAAGGGAAAGAGTGCACATAACTTGTGATCTACAAGAGCCATCAGCATTCAAACCCTGCTTTATGTACTGAACGAGAATGAGCGAGCAACTATAGTTCTGTCCGGAGCTCAGTAATAGCAATTCACTGTAACATACAACAACAAGTAAATGTGTCTACTGAAAGAGGTTGTCGTTGATCGAATCTTCTCGTGTTGAGTTGAATTAGCTCATAATGAATTAAAACCTTCCGTTGTTGGTTACAGCTGTTCGCCTTAAATCTCCAGGCGTACTTGAGAAATTGGATTAGGGTATTCGTAGCTGTAGTGCAATTAGAAACTTCTCTATAAGCATAGATGCCGCCTAACAGGCTATGGGTCCACTTTAGTCAAGTGTTTTTAGTCTATTAAGATGTTAACCCCCCTCCAAGAAACTGGGGATTACGGTGTCGATCGCCGTCTCGTTATCACGACCACTGAAACGCAGGCTGTTCCCAGTAGCATATCGGAAACATATAGTACTTTAATCAGCGCATTTCACATGATTTGATTATCTTTCACACATATGCAAAGAGATAAAACTGAAGAGAAAAAACACACACACATACACACACAAAACACGCAACACACAATCGAAATAACACATCAGACATTATGTTTCCAAAGTTCGGTGTCGTGTGTTGCTTTGTCGCTCCCCTAACATGTTATATTGCATGTTTCCAGAAGGTCTGGGCCTATTTTTGTTCTAAAGTTGCATGTCTCATCATCGCGGTATCCCTATCTCTGCAAGTTCTTCCTGCATAGTAACACATCAGTTCAGAATCTATGTAGTGTCTTCCAAATTGCGTGAGGAAAGTTGTTTCCAGGAGCAAGTCCCCTTTTCCCCCCTCCTCCTGCAGCTCGATCCAGTTCATTTAATTTTTCTATAAACGTTTTCCGGAACTAGTCTGAAATAGCTGTGTTGAATGTACTAACAAACAGAACATACTGGCTACACAAAAAATGATGCCTACTACCAGTTGAACAGAAGCGAGCAGGTCGGGGTCTTCAGACTCCGCACAGGCCACAACAGACTGAGGTACCATCTATTCAATAAACTGAAGATACGTGGCACTGACGAATGCACTTGTGGTACCGGGAAAATGACCGCTGAACATCTGCTGCAAAACTGCCCAACATACGAGGACCAGAGAAAGCACATGTGGCCATCACCAGTGGCAACACTAGACAAGCTCTATGGCAGTGTCGCCAGCCTCAGGATGACCACTGCTTTATTCGAAAAAATACAGGTTGACGTTTGACAGCGTACGAAGAGGAAGAAGAAGAAGAAGAAGAAGAAGAAGAAGAAGAAGAAGAAGAAGAAGAATGATGTACTAACTTCGCCTAGCTTTCCGATTTGTTCACTGCAATTGGTGTCCAAACATACGGTGCCCTGGGTCGTTTACCTGTTCCTCTGTTTTTCAATTTCTGATGCGATACTGCTTCGTGTCACAAATGGTGCTATGGCGATTATTGGATATATTTGTCCAGCTGTAGTAGGTTTCAGGCACTCTGTAACTTTCCGACCAATCTAATTTATTGCTGTATAAAAAAGTTTGCCATATGCTGAGTTTTTTCAAACTGACGAGACGAACTCAGGTACGGAGAAACACAAGGCGAGCGTTCATGTTCGGAGGATACAAGTAACAACAGTCCAATATAATATCACCCTCTGGGATCAAGATGCTGAGCAGCGCACGAGCTGCAGTGGTCAGCGACCAATAGCTGACTGCTAGCATCAGGGCCAGGGAACCAGAGCTGCCAAGACCCTTCTACGCGGTAATCCTGGATAATAGGCTGCAGCAGGGCAGTCTGGCTAAGGAGAAGGGATCGAAGAGGGAATGCTGACCCGGTACTAACACAATTCTTGCTGAGGTCGGTTGTGTTGGACCGAAAGGTGCAAATATCACAGTCAAGCTGTAAACTACGACACAACGTATTCCGTTCTCTGGAATACATTCTGCTACTAAAGCCATTTCAGGGTTTGGTAGCGGGAGATTGAGAAAGAACGAAGCCAAGCCAAGCCATATCACCCTCTGAGTGGTTCTCATGTCGACAATAATAAGTCTTAATCTTTGAAGCATGTGGGTAATAACCACTACAAACACTTAGATACAGGTTTCACGTAAAAGTTGTCCGCCGGGGTCTTTGTGTATGACAAGGACAAGAATATCACCACTGCCCCACAGAAAGTATGTCTTAAGTGACGACTAACTGTGTATCATGGCATAACACCGGCCATGGTAGGTAGCTTGTTGCAGCATAGATGCCGCCTAACAGGCTGTAGGTCTACTTTGCTCTAGTGATTTTAGTCCATTAATATGGACTCGAACATCGGTTAACTACCCTCCAAGAAACTGGTTGCATACCGACTCTGCAGAATCGTCTAAACCAGTATAAAGACTTTAAAGTTAAAATGCTATAGGGAAGGGCTTTTTCGAAAAAGGCGAACTAAATTCTATCATTTTCAATATCATCATCATTACGTGCAATGCTGCGTATCGTAGGCGAACAATTCTATTTACATCCCTCTGTCATATGAGCATTTCAGCAATTGAAATATTCTTTGTTTTCCCCTTTCAACTTGTTATTCCTTCCCGAATCTTTCAGCTGCCTCACTGCCGGCCTTTCTTGCTCTCGATTTATCCAGACGTGACTACCCCTTCTACTGTGATGCTAAGACTTTCATACGTGTTACTGTCACAATTATTGTCTTGCTGATTAAGTCACTAAGGGAAGGTAGAGTAGCAATTTGTCCTTGCCTTCCGACGGACTATCATCCAACTGTACTCCTGTGTGTAATTGTTTCATGAAGTTTTCAATTCTGATTTGTCTGCACATCGCGGATGAGATAATATAGCATATAGCGAGACCCCATTTAACGATATCCAACATAACGCGAACTTGTTACTCTCTGTTTTAAATAAAATTTGTGATTTTTAATTGAAATGTTAAAAAAATTACAAATGGAGTGTCCCTATGTCTGAGAGAAAAGATACTCGTCTTTATGGACACTAACCAATGCGCGAAACAGTAGGTGGTTTGAATCTCGCATTTTTACGCCTTCGCCTGGTATCAAAGGGGTGAAATCTGTGCCGAGTCCTATTAGAAACGGACGATAAACTCGGATGTCCCTTATACAAAAAGTGCATGTAAAATAGCATTTGACAGTTGAAAATAAAAAATAACAGACCGTTAGTCGTTGTCTGAGTAAGTAACGAAATGTCTACCCACTAGTAGCTGGCTTGAAGTACACATACCACAGCAGGCCAATCATCTGTTTGTCTGCACAGACGAATGCAAGTATATACATTATGCTAAATTTAAAATAACAAACTACTGATTTTACATTTTTGATCCATTACTTTGACTTCACCGGACCCTTTGTACACTACATTGACCCCCATGTGGCCATTTGTCCATTACCTTTAATTTACCTAACACTTTGGCCACTACACTGACTTCACTCAACCCTTTGTCTATTACACTGACTTCATGTGGCTCTTTATCCATTATACTGACTTCATATGGCCGGTGTTAATTACCTTGGCCCATACGTTGTTTAGTCCATTACCACGAATGCATTTTGCCCTCATATTGTTGTGAGTTTAAGACTCTTTGATGTATACTGTAATCCATCAGGGGCCTTGGCGGTGTTCTTGTTGGTGCCAGGGATACATACATCATGGGCCTCAGTTATTTAGACCTACGGAAACCCCGTCTCGCATGGCAGTTCCAAGATTAAGTTCCCTAATATCCGGCTGGGCATCTTTACGGCATTTATCTGTCCGAGCAGCGTTTCTATTAATCAGCCCCCACCCCTGGCTATCTCTGTCTGCAGGATGGTTTCTGTCGCATTCTGTATAACGTATATGGAACGGATTTTATTTCTTCTGTCCTACTTTTAACGTAAGTGTCAGGAGTCTTATATGATGGCAGTAGTAGCACGAGTTTTGAAGTGTCTCACATCACCATATTGTCCATCCATGCCTGTACCACAGAATCTTACCACAATATATGTGGGACGGCAGTAAAGCAAATATGGATAATGGCTTAAATAAAAAGTCAAAAAGATAAAAGATGAAGAGCTGATTAGTCGTATTGAAAAGGCAAATAAAGGGGCATTATTATTAATGGGGGAATTCAACTTTCCCAAAAGAAAAGGGGATATGTAGAAGCAGTTGTAGACTCAAAACCGTTGGTTAAGTGCATAACTGACAATTTTTTTATTCAACATGTAAAAGTTATAAGAGGCAAAAACACACTCGACCTAATATTTACTACAGAAGAAAATATGATTGAAAACGTTACCGTTGAGGAACTGTTTGGCTCAAATGACCATCAGATCATCCGTTGGGATCCTATAGCAAGGAAAGAAGTAAACATAAACACGCGAGCATACGACTACTCTAAGACATATTTTAAGAAGATGAAAGAGGCAACGAGCCAAATAACCTGAAACGATATTGTCGGAAGAACAGATGTTGAAAAAGAGTGGGAGAGTTTCAAAACAATTCTAGAAAACTAAACGAGGAATGTGTTCCATGTAGGGAGGTAAGCCCCAAGTGTAAACAGTGGGATAACTAGAGTTGTAGTCAATGTACAAGAGCTAAAAATAAAGCACAAACAGAATATATAGTGGCAGGTAAATCAAAAGAAACATATTTTAAAATATTTGAACAAGCAAAACATAGATCAGGAGGAATAAAGCAGCAAAAATATATTTCGAAAAAAAAAAAAAATTACTTATAGTATCAAAACTGATAGTAAAATCTTCTTTTCTTATGTTAGAAATAAACAAAGAACGAAAGACAAAGTAGGCCCTCTCATAGGTAGTACAGGTAAAATAATAAGTGAGAATAGGGATGCAACTAATCAACTCAATCAGTACTTTGACACAGTCCACACAAAAGAAGACTGCTCCAAGATCACAGAGCGTATACATATTTTCTTAAGAAACATGGATACAGAGGGGTTAAGATCAATCTGTATTACGGAGTCAATGATTGTTACAAAAATTGGAATAGTTGAATGTAGATAAATGACCATGTCAAGATGGTATTCATTCAAAATTGCTGTTTGAAAGTAGAGACCTGCCAGCAAAACCAATGACTATATTATGTTCTCATTCGCTGGCAAAAGGAATTGTTCCAGGTGATTGGACAAATGCAGGAGTGATCCCCTTATTAAAAAAGGGCAAAAAATCAGATCCAGCAAATTTTAGGCTGGCGAGTTTAACGAGCAAAGTCTGTTTGAATCAATAATCAAATAAAACATTGTAATGCATTTATACAAGACAATCTAATCAGAAATAGTCAGAATGGGTTTACTAGAGGGAGATCGTGCTTAACAAATCTGTTGAAATTCATTACTAAAATGATAGATAAAGTGGAGTCAGTGGATGTCAATCTAGATGTTCGAAAGGCCTTTGATAGAGTACCTCACCAAAGATTATTTAGGAAGTTAAAATCACATAAAATAAATGGAAGTTTTCAAATGGATTATAAATTGGTTAGCGGGAAGAAGATAGCGAGTGGGCATAAGTGGTGTAAAGTAAAAAATAGAGTGCCACAAGGCTTGTTGTCGAGATCAATTTTCAGTAGAATTCAAGGTGACTTAATTCAGGTTTATAAGATATTCAAAGGAAAGGATAAATTAGACTATAACACATTTTTCAAAATACAACCTCTTACAAGAACAAGAAGGCATAGGCACAAATTAACTAAAGAAAGGCCCAAATTAGATGCAAGGAATATTTATTTTATATTATATTTTTTTAGTCAGAGAGTGGTAAATGATTAGAGTTCATTGTCACAGGAAGTAGTGGAAACAGGAACAATTAATGCATTCAAGAATAGATTTGATGCGTGTAGCGTTTAGAGCAAGTGTAACATAGCTTCGTTGTAGAAACAATTTATAGGTAGGAGCTTTGACATGTTTTAACACGTAACAGTTGGGAGGAAGATAGAAAGAGTTTAGGCAACCATCTTTTTTTTATTTCTTTTTCGTGGGATTTGAGTCAGTGCAACTGAACTCAGTCCCACCAGAATTTGAGTAACCAAAACGTACCCTGTACGCTTTGTCTCGAACCGCGCAAGTGGGAGTTGTGGTAAACATACGTAACCTGACATACGTTGCAGGCTGCGTGTCCACACCTGGAACGATTAGTGGTGATATACGGATTGACCTGTTGCCGCCAACAAACCCGCGTCGTCTGGAAACCATGCGAACAGGATGGGGGAAATAGCAAGCAGATATACAAAAAAACCAGCGCCATTTTGAAAATCACGTGATCTAGGGAAGCAGATCGAATAAAAATCCCGGTAGAGAGACGTGAGGAACATTACATGAGAACACTTTCGAAAGAGACGCTCAGTTTACGGCCGGCGACGGAGTGAGGCAGATTTGAGTTAAAAAGCCACAGAGAGGGAACATTTCATTTCAGGTACAGACAGAGCACCACTTCAGAGACAGAGATAATTTGGAAAGAGACGGCCAGTGAAGGGTAGGCGACGGAAATATGCAGTTTAGGCAGATTTGAATTGACAACCACAGAGAGAACATGTCACATCGGACATTATATGAGAACACTTTCGAAAGAGACGCTCAGTGGACGGCAGGTGACGGGATGAGGCAGATTTGAGTTAAGAACAACAGAGAGAGAGAGAGAGAGAGAGAGAGAGAGAGAGAGAGAGAAAGAGATAACACTTCACTTCAGAGACATATAGAGAACACTTCACTTCAGGGACAGAGGTACTTTGGAAAGAGGCACTCAGTAGAGGGCAGGCAACGAAGATATGCAGTTTAGGCAGATTTGAGTTGAGAACCACGAAAAGAAAACATGTCACTTCAGAGACAGAGAGAAAACACTTCACTTCAGAAACAGAGGTACTTTGGAAAGAGGCTCTCAATAGAGGGCAGGCGATGAAGATATGCAGGTGAGGCAGATTTGAGTTGAGATTTAGGTGACGGAGAGAGGCAGTTGAGATAGACACGCAGCATGCAAGGTAACTACTCTCAAATGATATGCTGGTCGAGATTATATGTCGTCAGTCATAGCTAGAGGCAGTTTTCCAAGGATCCCATGGATCATACTTAGTGCAGTCTATCAATCTCACGTTGAGACCCCTTTGATCTACTGCCAACAAAGAGGAACAAGTCCACGGACGTCCTACTTGGGTTTAGAACCTACGAACTTTACCATCAGCGGAAATCCGCAAAAAGTTCGATCGCAGCAGACTAGATTGGGAAAGGAGAAAAAACCGGGAAATAACAATATCGATAAGGTTAGGTATCGGTAGGAGTCTCTTTGGTAAGCGGATGAGAGAAAGAATTTCAGTTGGTAGCGAGTTTATAGTTGGCAGAGTTACTTGGATAAATACTCTGTTGTATTGTGTTTATATTTAGTGTTACTTGCATTTGTTTAGAGTGAATGTAGAGTGCAATAGGATAGAGCCGACCCCTTTACCGCCTGCGACAGAGCTTCACCATATCTATCGGCTCTGGTTCACAAGGAAATGACAATAAAACTGGATGTGTACAGACTGCAGTCTTCTAAACCAGTATGAAGACGTTAAGTTAAAGGACGAGAAACGCAAAATAGGCGTCGCTATTATCTTTGTATATGACAGGGACAAGAGTAGCTCCACTGTCCAACAGAGAGCATGTCATAAAAGGCGACTAACTATATCACAAGTAATACCACCGGCCGTGGTTAGGTGCTTTAAGAGCGGCATAGATGGCGTCTAACAGGCTGTCGGTCTACTTTGCTCTAGTGTTTGAGTCTATTAAGATGGAGTCGTACATCGGTTAACGATCACAAAGCAGGAAATCTTCCACCTGGCTATGTCCTGCTCACTCCAATGCTGGGACTTGCAGAGAGGCATCTGCCCCTATAGAAGTACAGATCGACTAAAACTAAGGCTGGGGAGGAAGACTAACGTTTGGTCATACAAAATATACTGATCAGACATGTTAGTCAAGATCAGGCAAAACATACTGGCCAAGACATTCACCTAGGCTTCCTAGTAGCCATCCATGGAAATGGGCTGTTTTCAAGGCTGCCTGGCTAACGAGGTGAGGGATCGACTTGATCTCCGTAGTAGTGAGTGACATGCAGATGAAGCCAAGCATAGAACAGTCGCCTGTAGGACCGCGGTCCACCTTCATCAGCACTCTCGGGATGTGAGGAACGCTACTGCTACTCACCACTGAACGTCCTTTTCAAGGCGTACAAAAGAGTAAACCTACTCATTATTGGCATTCGAACAGCAACGCAAACAGGAAGACTAAGCCTATTATCCCCAAAAATGTTCGGGCGAAGTGTGCTATATACAGTTCCCGTTTCCATATAGGCCAACTAGGCCGCAGCCTAGGCCCTCGCGGTTGCTCCGGCCTTATTTTGAAACTCCTACAAGGTGTTCATTTTAAAATATATAAAATTTACCAACAGGGCTTCAACTTTACTTTCAACTTAGGGTCATATGAATGGTGACCCCAGACCAGAATTATTGCACAATATTTACAAAGGGCAGTCTAGTCTTTTCACCTACATCAAATACAGATTTGAAGACCTTTTTAGAGTTCTGTTTTTGTTTGTTGCCTTCCCTACCAATGAGGATAACAGATGATCACGTTCAGGACATTACGGGTACAACAGCTGTATGACATATGTCATAAGCCCAGTCAACTGCCAATGGCACATTCTATTAAGAGACGGCGATAGAGTTGGAATAGTTGGATAGGGTTTTAGAATCATTCCTAAGCAGTCGCTGTTCTAGAAGCGCCGGAGGTACGATACGTAGGGACAGACATCGGTACACTTGGAGACCTGAAGTCGAAGCAAACCAAAAAGACACTAGTCCATCCTGCAAAATCTTGGCATGTGTTGACATGTCTAGGAACTATATTTGGAAGGTATATTCTCCCCACGGATTTAAAGAGCTTTGATTAATTGATTGATTGAAATCTTCGTAGTCTATGCAATCTGTCTGATCCTATCTACAGAAAACAGTTGTCAATAACCATCATTGTTTTTCTCTCCCCCTTATCATAATGCTGGCCAGTTTGGCATCAATTGATTGTTGACTATTCTTTCAGAATAACATTAATCGATTCACTTTGTTGAACTGGCTGTGCAACAATTTTTTGTTGGTTTTAGACCAAATACTTTCATATCTATTTGGTTTGAGCTTAGAATGAACACCATATTTTTGTTAGTACTCTGATTCCAACTTGTTTCTGTGTCTACTCATTGTAAACTCAGGGGAGCTTGTGGCCAAGAGGTTGTAAGCTTTGTTTTTTACAAACACAGTGTACCATTGTCAAATTAAGTGAAGTTAGGTTTTTCTGTCTGGATAAACCTAGCTATCTTATTCATGTTGTGACCAGTCGACTCAGCTGTAAACGGGTACTTTAGGAGCCAGGGACAAATTTTAGAGTCACACTGTGGATCAGTTGCTAGGGAGTTACTCGACCTCGGCATTTTCAGTTTTGAAAGTGACTGAGCACAGGTATAGGTGCCCAGGTGCAGTGAAGTCGGTTCTACGAACTATTTTACAATTCTATTTGTGAAGTCGGTTCTACGAACTATTTTACAGTTCCATTTGTGAAGTCGGTTTTATGAACTATTTTACAGTTCCATTTCCGAAGTCGGTTCTATGAACTGTTTTACAGTTCCATTTGTGAAGTCAGTTCTATGAACTATTTTACAAATCCAGTTGTGAAATCGGTTCTACAAACTATTTTACAGTTCCATTTGTGAAGCCGGTTCTATGAACTATTTTACTGTTCCATTTGTTAACTTCTTCGTTTCTTCACTTGACATATTAAATAAAAATCTATATAACTTTTGTGGCAGAACACTAACACAATGACAAAAATAAAAATCATGGTAATTTGCATATTCACGGTGGCAACGTGAAGATACGAGAAATGGTTAACCACATCAACCCTACAGAAGACGATTGAATCCTTGGAGTTAAAATGTTTCAGAATGATGATGAGAAGGTCATGGATAGCGAAAAATAAAAATGTAGAAATCCTACAGTAGCTGGATACAGAACAAAACTGACTTGTAAACAACATTAATCTGGGAAATTAACCCACTTTGGCTACATCAAACGTCACAATGACCTTGTATAGCTATAGTGGAACTATAGTAGGTCATGACCTACTCTAGCTAGATGGGCTTGGTATGGTACATGGCAAAAGACGCAAAAGGAAACCGAAATGATAGACAAGGAACATTGCAAAGGCTATGGGATTGACAGTGGCAGAGGCAGAAGAGCTGATCCAGAGTCTTACAGGTTGGCTGCCATGACAGCGACGTTCTGCGAAGGACATTCTACATACTGATATGTATGTTTCTGGCTCCACATTCAAATCTGCAATCCTTTTTAATGCTTTTGATATTATAATGAGATGAGATCCAATGTATCACACCATGTTTTTGTAAACCGGTGATAAACGTAGCTTAGAGCATTGTTTCCCCACCGGCGGTCCTCGGACAGGTGCCGCTGAGCAGAAATTTCCTGCCGGTCTACGAAAAAGTCATTGTTGCTTAATCCACTAACTGTGGAGATCGGATTTTGGTGATCTAAGCTCTGGCTGGCTAATGTTTAAACTCAAATGACGTCAGCTATACAAGTTTCCTTACTTTTCGAACACCAGAGCTCTCCTTTATTTCGCGTTCTTTTTTTTATTAAAGTCATCATCATCATCATCGTCACCGTCATCGTCAACTTCATCATCATCATCATCATTATCACCATCATCATCGTCATCATCACCATCATCGTCATCATCGTCACCATCATCATCATCATCATCGTCACCATCATCATCATCATCATCGTCATCATCATCATCGTCACCATCATCATCATCATCATCATCGTCACCATCATCATCATCATCATCGTCACCATCATCATCATCGTCACCGTCATCATCATCATCATCGTCACCATCATCATTATCGTCACCGTCATCATCATCGTCACCATCATCGTCACCATCATCATCATCATCATCGTCACCATCATCATCATCATCGTCACCATCATCACCATCATCATCGTCACCATCATCGTCACCATCATCATCATCGTCATCATCATCATCATCATCATCTTCATCATCGTCACCATCATCACCATCATCATCGTCACCATCATCATCATCGTCATCATCATCATCATCATCATCTTCATCATCGTCGTCGTCTTCGCCGCCGCCGCCACCTATCCACTTGTCGTGGGGAGGTGTAGTTTTCTTTTATGTGCCAGCTTTGTCACCGATATTGTTGTCATTCTGTGTTTCTTCAGTGTCTCGCTGACACCATCCATCTTTTATCAAAGTAAGTGAGGTTTTTCTTTTGGAGGGGGGGGGGGGGGATATTGTAATATCAAGATACGTATAATTAGTCATTCGATAAATTAATAACAGGTCTTAAAGTTAAATACATAGACTATTACTGTGTTGTTGGAAAGCAAGTTTTAGTTGTTGTATTATTGTGTTGTAAATTTGAATCCCTACAAGAAGAGAACAAACAAGTAAAACAGCAACAACTTCAAATGTGACCTATTTTCACCAGTCCACGAAAAATGTTTCCTATCTTTACAGGTCCCCAGGTGTTAAAACGGTTGGGAAACACTGGTCTAGAGCGATCAGTACAGGCTCAGAGATAGCATCTGTATCTGCAGGTCTGGATATCAATTTGTTGGAGCAACTGTTTTTCACGATTGTAACGATTGTGAAGTCAAATGCAGCGTTCAACAAATCCCATGTAATCAGTAGCGTTTTCCCATATGGTTAAGTAAAATTTAAAATAGTCAACATATTCACATATAGCAAGTGTATATATACGAAATACACACACATACAGTGTGTAAAACACGTATGATGTACACATACGAAACGATTCCATACGCCGAACACACAGAACCTTCAATTATAAACAGTACAACACAAAGGATATGTGTATATAATATGCATAACACAGCAAATACTCAAAACGATAAATGACAAACGAAATATATACATCACATTGACAAAATGCTAATTTTAATCGCATATTCACAAAAGGTAAATACGATGCTATACAAGGCTACTTTGTCAGAAAACACATATACATCCCCCATAATATCATTTCAATATAAAAATAAACCGAAATCCCATACAAAAACCACAAAGGGCACCAAAAAAAAGTCATAACAAAAGCAGTGGAAAACAGCATAAAAGGGTGTGACTGAGACACTACGCCGAAATAGAAACATTAGGTGATTACGTGCTGACCTGTTTCACAGCGACAGTTGTACAGTTCGGGTCCCAATCTCGTCTCCAGCGACCTCTATCCGTGGCAATGGAGTTTGTTGTTGTTATCTTATAATAGCTGATAGGCCAGCCTGCTCCTGGCAGCCAAGTGCAGTTCTTATATAGATGCAGGTCTTCTTCAGTTGTTTCACTGCTCGGTACAATTGTCGATAGTGCTTGTTAGAATCTTTTCCTAATGTCCGCAAGCGACTTGCGAGTAGGCGTCTAACTTTCAAAAGTGTAAGAGCTATGTCTGCACAAGGGCAGGTGCTGGGGATTGATGAGGTTCAAATTGCTATTGACCCTAGTGTGTCCTGTTCGGAACTGAAAGATGAGACTTTAATATCTTCTATGTAGTTTGTTTATGTCATCATTATACTTTAATATCTTCTATGTAGTTTGTTTATGTCATCATTATACTTTTTGCCTGTGACATTTCGCAAAATATACTGCGGCCTGTTGTTCCCGTCGCCCACCTGTTCATTCAAATGTCTCTGGTATTGTTCTTAATAATTCGTTTGACTGTGTGGTTACTGCAGGGTCTATCCAATTATTGTTTGGAGGATCCTATTTTTGGTCAATCTGTCAGTAAAAAATAACCCAAAAACGCCAATGCCAGAGCCAGGGATGACTAGTGGATTGCAGTAAGTTTTCCTTCTGACGTATCCTAAATGATTTGATGGAGTGCAAGTAGGTCTGATCAATACGTTGGTGTACCGCGTTGTCCTTTTCCAAATCGGGGTTACAAGACCACTGCATTTGAACAAATCACCACCGAATTGTTGCTCTTACATTCATCGTTCTTATTCTGATGTGTTCCGTGTCCCTGACGTGAACCTTTTGGCCGTAACGTAAAGTAAAGATGCGGATTTCACATCAGTGTGGCATATTGGAAATATGGTGTTAGGGCCATGTTTCTCTTGACCAAGTGTGCAGACCCTTCTGACGTAGTTGCCCAAGTGATACGCCCATGTGACAACGCTTAAGGGAGGCATTTGTTTACCCTTAGCTGGTTCTCCATGTCTTTTGACAGAGAGACTTTACGATCGGGAAATACCTGCATCAACTGGAGACCGAAAACCCATTGGATCAGATGAAAAGTCAGTGCACTAACCGTTTTGCTAACTCAGCCTCAACGTATATTTATATTTTCGTTTTGCTTTAAGTTCCGTTACATTTTCTGAGTTGTACTTTTTTATATGGTGATAAACCTTTGACTTCCAGTATCGTCTACACGGACAATTATTTTACATTTGAGCAAATTTATAAAAAAACGCACCGTACACAGCGACGCACGCTTCACACATACATACAAACAATCACAAACATACTTCACAAACACGCAATACAGAAATAAAAACACATCACAAACACAATCACAGAAATACAGACACGCATCACACACACTTTTACAGAAATGCAAACACTCATCACATACATTCATTTGAGAAATACAAACATACATTACGTACATCACAAACACAATCACAAACACTCAATACAGAAATACAGTCACGTCACAAATACTTTTACAGAAATACAAACACTCATCACATACACTCATTTGAGAAATACAAACATATATTACACACATCACAAAAACTCATTTGAGAAATGCAAACATACGTTGCACACATCACAAACACTCATTACAGAAATACAAACACGGATCACAAAAACGTATTACACATACAAACTCACACAATAGATACACCAGCACACATCACAGATCAACGAACACACATCTTAGACATATCAGCACAAATGATAGATCCACGAAAACAAATCATAGATACACAAACACACATCATGGACACGGGAACACACATCATGGACACGCGAACACACATCATGGACACGCCAACACACATCATGGACACGCCAACACACATCATGGACACGGGAACACACATCATGGACACGGGAACACACATCATGGACACGCGAACACACATTATAGACACGTGAAGACACATTCTATACACATGAACACACTTTATAGACACACCGGAACACGGTACAGGGTTATTAACAATAAATCAGGCACTCATTTTCAGCTTGGTTGACTGGGTCTCTGTAGCAATTTGTTTTACACGGAACGGTCGCTTGACACAAGAACAACTCTCTTTAGTCACATTTTATTACATGTACAGAGATGAGGTGGTACTACTGTTTCCCCCCTTATGAAGGTGCAAGGAATCACTCAGCACAAAATAAGAAATATTTATCCCGCTAGTGATTTGTTGTCGTGTTGTTTAGCAACCAAAAGCGACGCTGTCTGAAAATATTGCGCGCAATTGGAAACAGTTTTGTCATACAGTGTGAAGATATCATTAAGGATTTCTGACATCGCTAGATTAATTTTAGAAACGGTGAGTGAAATAGAGCGACAGACAAACAATTACATGGATGAGTGAGTCATTATTTAAGGCCTGATTGAGTGGGAGGTGAGAGAGTGAAAGAGGAATATAATCACCGAGAAAACAAACGTGATTGAGTGAGAAATAATTGATTGTTGGGATCTCATTGATGAGTGTGGGGGAGGGACGAGGTATACGCCGGTGAGTGGAAGAGTTTGGTGTATTGTATGAGTGATGAGTGAGTGATGTATTTACGAACGAGGAGCGAGTAAATGTTAAAGGATTGGCTTCGTTGTCTCCCCCGATAATGGCGTCCGATTGGCAGAGTGGTTAGAGCTGTTAGCAAAGGGACCTGGCTCGTATCCAGATTTATGACACTCTCCAGTCTACCCAGTTGTAAAAAATTCCAATAATTCAAGTTGACGTTAGCTGCAAGGAAATAAAACACACAAAAACCCAACCAAACAAAATCTTAGCTGTTGTATAACGAAGTGTTTTACACTTCACCCACTGTGACAATGTCCACTATGAAACTACCATTATTCATGTTTAAGCCTGGGGCAACAGTGTACATATTTTAGAGGAATGATATTATTATCAGTGCAGGGGAAGATATTTGAATGAATCCAAATAGAAAGATAAAGGGATGCCATTTACAATCAGGTGAAATTCAGGCAGACTTTCGACAAATAGATCTTGCACAGACTAGATAGCTATACTGAGAATTATAGTTGAACACAGTGTGGAAGAAAACTGTTTTGGGTTTGTGCATTATAGAAAAAGAAAGACACTTTTTATAGTTTTTAAAAATAATTACAAGGGAAGTTACTCAGGCACTATGTGTTACGCACAACCCTCCTTGGTTCCATTTTACGACATGCAAGATATAGTAACTCACGCTTTCCTGTATATTCTCTAGGAACAAATGGACGCAACTGTAACTTTTCTCATGTTTTCTCAACTGGTGTTCCCCATAACTCTAGTGTTCCGCCATTGGTCTGTAGAATTGAGTCTTCAATCTATTTAACTTCATGCCCCCTTTCCAACATATCATGGGATTCCGCCATTTCAAGATTGTCTGACTCAGAAGGTGCATTCGAAATAATATGCGTGTCTTCCTCTTGTTCTTCTCCTTCTCCTCTTTCTTCTTTTCCTTCTCCTTCTTTCGTTCGTTCGCTCGTTCTCAATTTCCCAATACAAAGCCCTGAAAAAGATTTGCAGGTAGCCGGAAGTTACCGCAGAACGGAATGCGTTATGTCGTAGTTTTACAACGTGGCTGCGATATTTGCACCTCACGGCCAGACACATTTGTCTTCAGCAGACATTTTTTAGTTCTGGGTTAGCCTTCCCTCTTCCATCATCTCTCCTTCTAATTGCTTCTATATTCTAACACATACAGTTATTAAATAATATTTTCAATGTTATAAATATTAAACAGGAATAGCAAATGTTGATGGATTTAGAACGTGAAACAAGTAATATACACAAATTATTAACTAATTATTTAAAAGATCAAACCGCAACACTATTCCTTCTGAAAGAACCCTACAATTCTCTGGAGCTGTAGGCCCCTGCTCCAAAGGCCATGCGATCGTCTGTAGATATCCCGCAACAATAAGTGCATTATACAATAAGATACATTAACAACAAATACATCGTGTATGGCAGTTGCTGTTAGAGGCATAGCGTCCCTTATGTATGTAAGTGCGCAATTAATGGGGTATATATAATATTAATAATGTTTTGATCCTAAATTTATAAACATATTAGTCACAACTGTCAGTATATTTCAAGTTCTGATAAAATATACTTACAATTATTATTTGACGTATGATTTATAACCAAATTAGTCACAACAATCACAAAGATAAGTATATTATGAGAACTGATAAAATATACTTACAATTTGTACATGACGTATGACGTATAGTTAATTTTCCATTCAACTTAAAATAATTACTTAGAGTTTATTATTATTTATAAGGTCCACCAGAAGAATTTGTAGAGCTGAGGAATAAAGGTCTCTTGTACCTGCAGACGTCACGAACTGCGCATGCATGGAATTTATTTTAGTTCTGATAGGAAAGGACAAGCACTTTGTGCTAAATGATTGTACGTATTTACACGTACAGATGCCGATCATGCAATTGAAACAGATTGTAATTGATACAGATTGTAATTGATACAGATTGTAATTGATACATATTGCAATTGATACATATTGTTATCGATACATATTGTTAGCGATACATATTGTTATTGATACAGATTGTAATTCATACAGATTGTAATTGATACAGATTGTAATTGACACAGATTGTAATTGATACAGATGGTAATTCATACAGATTGTAATTGATACAGATTGTAATTCATACAGATTGTAATTGAAATAAATTGTAATTGATACAGATCCCTATGATGTAATGTGAGCTCTTAACTTAACTTAACTTAACGTCTTTATACTGGTTTAGAAGACCCTGCAGAGTCTGTATACAACCAGTTACATTTACATTTACATCACCTTGCTCTAAAATCTATGCGCATCCAGTTTATTCTTAAACGCATTAACTGTCCCTGCCTCCACCACCTCCCCTGGCAATGCATTCCAAGCAGACACCAGAGTATCGCTCTAGATACATGAGTCTGTATGCGGGAATTACATGAGACCTCATAATTTACTCAAAAGCTATTCAATGATGAAATATTTGAGAAAAAATAGTGCAGGTGACTATATCTAAGAGGAAAGGGGTTAGTCTCTAAAAAAAACTAACGAAAGAAACTGTGGGTGGTTTGAATCTCCCGAGTTTCAAACGTACCCTAGTGTCAAAAACGGGGAAATCCGTGCCTAGACTTATCAGATACGGACGATTAACTCTGAGGTCCCAAGTGTACACGATGTGCACTCTTAAGAACCATTGACAGTTAAAAATCAACGACTAGACTGCTATGCGCTGTCCAGAACATTCTAAATGTTACGAAATTACAACGCAATAATGACCTGCAGGAAGGTCAAAAGGAGACGACGCCTTATCATGCAAAAACACAAACCGCTGATCCTCTGTTTGTCTGCACACTCGATTTCAAGTAAAACAAGCCGACCCCCCCCCCCCCCCCCAGCTCCCCCCCCTCCAATGGTAGAATAAAGATGATTAAGTAAATGAGAACAGCTGAAGTTCATTTTCTATTTTTAGAAGTACACTTACTTCCGCTCGTGAAATATTTGTTACCATGACTATCTCTTTCCCTATTTTTCAGCAGGTGTTTTTTTTAACTTATCCTCATCTTATTTTGTTCTCGTGTGGATTTTATTCAGCGTATTCATCGTTATATTGTTTAGCTTTCGTCTCGAGGCTGTGTAGTATACATCTTTATTTTCTTTCCTATTTATCCGGCTGTATTGGCTGTTTCAGTGTTCCTTGCCGCGTCTCCATTTGGTATTTATCGTAGCCTTCGTCGACCATTACTTCTACAAGGGTGGTTGGATCTTGTGCAAGTCACAACCCGTTTGTGAGTTGGTGATAGCCGATAACAGACTGGACTCGAGCAGGACTGCGTTCTTTTGGTCTTGGGCAGCGCCAAGATCAGATTCCAATCGGATCCTATCCGATGCTGGATGTCTAGAGGCTAGCTTGCTCGTTTCAGGGTCGCGAATGATGTTGTGCAGGTCCAGTGAATTATGCCCCAGATACCACAGGGACTGATGCTCTGCTCAGCATTGGTTTGTCCTTCTGATTACATAGGCAGCCCAGCGGTAGTTGGAAATGTTGGCATGCTACAGGACAAACTTGACGTGGGACGTTACCATGATGTCACTGTTGTGTCGATTCATCCGATTCTGTTGCCTAAGTCATTGACAAACGAGTCAGCGCACAAGCGAACCATAGGTTATCGTTAGCTGGTTCTCCGTGGTATTTGTCAAAGATCATGATTCACTCCCATAACATAGCGCTAGTAGGACCATAGCGCCAGTAGGACCATAGCGCTAGCAGGACCATAGCAACAGTAGGACCATAACGCTAGTAGGACCATAACGATAGTAGGACCATAGCGCTAGTAGGACCATAGCACTAGTAGGACCATAGCGCTAGTAGGACCATAGCGCTAGTAGGAATATAGCGCTAGTAGGACCATAGCGCTAGTAGGACCATAGCGCTAGTAGGAATATAGCGCTAGTAGGACCACTGGATAGACTCAGTGGTATTTTATCTTACCATCTAATAGAGTGTATGCAGCTGATGACATCTGTAGGTGAATGTCACGAATTCAGTAGTCCTATTTTTTCCTCCTTAATAAATAAACAGCTGAATCCACATAAGGGCAGAGATAGAGCACTGGAAGGTTACCAGTTGAGTGGAAGAAAAATAAATATTTATCCCACTCCGTGTTTTCTGCCACTCATTGCAACATTATCTCCTGTTTAATAGAAGGGTCAGAAAAGAAGATAAAAAAACTTAATAGGCAGAACATGCCAACAATAATCAAATTATAGGGAAAAAAGGAGATAAAATAATATATCAAATAAAAGTCAGAGCCAACACATATTAGCAGGTAAAGGAATATGCATGTATAAAAGTTGAATATAGCTTAAATAGATACGCCTTCAGGATATATCTGCGTCACTCTTGCCTTTACTGCCCTCCTATCGTGTTTAACGAGAGAAATCGAGATCTCCTGAGAGAATACGCTTCTAACCAAACAAAGCAAAATAATAAAGTTAAACCAAAAATAAAACCGAGTAGAAGGAGATGGAACAAAGTTAAAGCAAAAGCGAAATGGCTGTAGGGAAATGTAATAAAATAAATAGCGTTCTTTGGCCTTGAGCGGCGAAGTCCAGAACGTCAATGTTATCGCCACTATAAAAGAATCTGGTCACAATAAAAAAACAAAAAACTAGTAAATATCAGAGAATCTTGTTTTTTTTACGACGGAGGGAAGAGACGCTCCCTTGACAAATTAGCTTAATGGACAGTCTGATAAAGGTTTAGAATATCTTCATTCGCAGAATATTATCTTCGGCAACATTAATCTTCATTAGAGCGTCCTATCAGAAAGGGACAATTACTACAGCAACGAGTTAACACAATTACCGTACACATATTACGGTTTTCAGACAAAATAACCAGACAAATATGAGAATTGTGTACGCAATTCAAGAAGAGGGTGCGTATTTTGATTGAATTAACAATGTGGACAAAAGAAATATTTGTAAGAACATCATTTGAAATGTCCAGGCATGTACTTTCTAGCTTATTACACACACAAGATTTTTACACAAACAACAAGAATTTGGTCCAGTAAAGATATTGCCTTTCTTTCAATTTGATTATGCCTCCTTTGTTCTTCTCATGTTCGCAAATCTAGCATTAACTGGGATATAAGCTAAGCGGCGCTCTTCACAGAAAGCGTGTAACATGATGAGTAGATTCAATACCGTTAATACAATACACGACAGGGTATTTGAAACGATCACCAGTCACATTCAATTTGTCTCAGTGCAATAACATAATTGCACATCAAACACAACATTTATCTATTCGTTTCATATTCATAACGTCATCGTATATTTGATCTGCTCTTTGGGAGAGCTGAGAAACTTGTATGGTCAGGCACAACACACTAGCCAGGACGTCGCGACAGGGTAAGGTACAACATACTAGCCAGAACGTCGCGTCAGGGTCAGGCACAACATACTAGCCCGGACGTCGCGTCAGGGTAAGGTACAACATACTTGCCGCGACAGGGTCATGCACAACACACTAGCCCGGACGTCGCGTCAGGGTCAGGCACAACATACTGGCCCAAACTTCGCGTCAGGTTCAGGCACAACATACTGGTCTAAACGTCGCGTAGGGTCAGGCACAACATACTGGCCTAAACGTCGTGACAGGGTCAGGCACAAAATACTGGCCTAAACGTCGCGACAGGGTCAGGCACAACATACTGGCCTAAACGTCGCGTCAGGGTCAGGCACAACATATTGGCCTAAACGTCGCGACAGGGTCAGGCACAACATATTGGCCTAAACATCGCATCAGGGTCAGGCACAAAATACTAGCCCAGACGTCTCGTTAGGGTCAGGTAGAATATACTGGCCTGGAATTCGCGTCAGAGTCAGGCACAAAATACTGGCCTAAACGTCGCGACAGGGTCAGGCACAACATACTGGCCTAAACGTCGCGTCAGGGTCAGGCACAACATATTGGCCTAAACGTCGCGACAGGGTCAGGCACAACATATTGGCCTAAACATCGCATCAGGGTCAGGCACAAAATACTAGCCCAGACGTCTCGTTAGGGTCAGGTAGAATATACTGGCCTGGAATTCGCGTCAGAGTCAGGCACAAAATACTAGCCCAGACGTCTCGTTAGGGTCAGGTAGAATATACTGGCCTGGAATTCGCGTCAGAGTCAGTCACAATATACTGACCACGACAGCTCTCTTCCATGGAGCGTTTCTATGGAAACAAGCTGTTTGCAAGGCAGTCTAGCAGAGGAACTGAGGAACGAAGTGATCCCAGTAGTATGAGTGTCACACAGATGAAGCAAAGCGTATAACAACCACTTGTAAGACTACGGTCTATCTTCATCAATACACTCGGGATGTGAAGAAAGCTACTGTGACCAATGACTGAACTGTCTTTTCAGGGAAGTAAGTTTACTCATAGTTGACATTCAACAACATTGTTGTTGTCTATTACGAATGATGACCTTTTCTCTTTTCGTTCAACCAGTACTTTCAGTTGAGCATTCCGTGAGTTGATATTTGTGAATGGGTACAACAACAACAAAACAACAATAACAACCGCTTTATTGGGTAACATATTTTCCTACAGAAACCACCACTTCACAAGCAAATGATGCCTACACACACACGCATTCCTCAATAAGTCCGGCTGTAGTTTGGACCATTTGCGTGTTAAGAACGAAAACAGGAAACCTGTTGTTTTGTTAGTGAAGCCATTGCAACACCAGATCAGAACATCCATCTCTTTATACTGGTTCTTGTCTGACTCATCCAGTGTCTGCAGGTCAAGATGACCTTTATCTTATACGAGACTGTTCTAATTCTATTTTTATATTACTTCAATCCGCCACTTGACGTGCTTTTTAGGGCGCACAAAAAAGTTAACTTGCTTTTCGTGGGCATTAAACAACAATGGCGACACGGACAATAACATTAACTCCTTTCTCACTATATGTTGTTCTCTTCCTATCGTGGTTAATTCTGTAAAACTTCTTTGTTATGCTGCATGATGAATATCGCGGATGGTGGATGTAATACACTATTACAGTTCATACTTATTTACGCCCTTGACATCGCGCATTTATGTATTCTTCCCTTCTTCTATCTTGTTTTTTTTCGCGATGAAGACCTATTGATCGTAATGTTGGTGTAGTTTGTGTTTTCTTTTCGGTGTAGCATATAGCCATACCAATTTATTTTTTCTTTACTTTACATATTGTTTTTTTTACATTTTATGTTTTTTAAAATATATTTACTGTCTATTGAAAGTTTCGACCCATTTACGATTGGCGGGTACGAGATTCCAGAGTTGATACGCAGACGACACAGTGATACTATTAAGAAGTGCAGATGGGCTAGAGGAACTAATTTCAGCCGTAAATGGACAGAGTAAAGTACAAAACCTGTTTATAAACATAAATAAAACAGATAATGACCACCGATAAAACGCAATGTCATCATACATTTACAGTGGGTATTGAGGAAATCTGAGCTCCAGAATTGACAAGAATGGCGACTGCTCGAAAGAAATCTGAAGAAGACTAGTCATGGCAATGCAGAGACTGAACAGCCTGAAGAAATTATGGCAGAGCACCAACAAAATGATAAACGTAAAAGTCCTGAGAGCCTGTGTTTTTCCGGTGGCAGCTTATGGCTGCGAATCATGGACGATTACCAAAACTTCTGGACAAAGAATCGAATCCTTCGAGTCAAAATGTTACAGAAAGATCCTCAGAATACCCTGGACATTCGGCAAGAGTTGAGCATAGAGGAGAACTGGTTTATCAATTCCCTTTTGGCTAGAAAATGTAAATACTTTGGTCACATCAAGAGACACAACGGTCTCGAGAGAACAGTGATGAAAGGTATGGTGCCAGGTAAAAGAGGAAGGCGTAGACAAAGAAGACGATCGCACGAAGATATTCAAGAATGTCTGGGTATGACTGTGGCGAAGACTGGAGTTTTGGCAAGGGAACGAGTTTCTTTCAGACAGACTGTGTTGGGAGCGACGTTCTATAATAAACATGCTACATGTGGTGGTGATGAATCTATTTGCTGTCCCAAGTGCTGCAAGACAATTCTGCTATTGGCCCTTATGGGCATTGATGTTAAAATAAAACAAAAAAACAAACAAACTTTAAGCGGGGGCTCAACTTCATTGCCTCGGGATTTTTCCCCCATTTTGGCTTGGTCTCTATCGGCAGATGGGTACCCCATCGTGTGGGTGCCCCATCGTGTGGGTGCCCCATCGTGTGGGTGCCCCATCGTGTGGGTACCCCATCTGTCGAGAGCATTGCATAAAGCACCAACTCCGTAGCTCCAGCTATGAACCCAGGTATCTCCGGATAAAATTGACAATATGGACCGACCGTCGCAGCTCGAAATCTAAACCCGGCTTGACCACTTCGCCACAGAGACCCCCTATGATGTTAATAAATGGCATACTAAGCTAATGATCTTCAATACCAATGGGAAGTTGGCACGTTTTTGGTGAAGCTGAAACATGGCGGATGACCAAACTCAATGGTAGGATGGTGTGAGATCGAACTGCAGTAGTGAATGAGCTGATAGTAGTCAGCAACTCATAACTGGCTGTTTGCATCAGGGTCAGTGACTCATATCTAACCAAGCGCCTATTTCGACTCCTGAATGGCGGCCCTGGAACCAAACTACAACCTGGATAAGAGATTAGGATACGAAAAAGGATGGCAAACTAGATTCCCAAAAATGCAGTGATGAAATCGGATGTACGGGGTCGACAGACGCAGAAGTCGCTGTCTTGCTTGAAGTACGACACAACATACCACACGTCCTTATCAGGGCAAACGTCCAAGAAGAAGAGGAAGAAATGGTAAGAGATTACATTGCTTCTTCATTACATGCTGGAGAAAGATCCATTTCCTGCACTGATTTGACACGAATACAAACGCGACGCTTATGGGATTGTTTGCGAATGTCCACAATAAGTAGATTACTCGTTTGTGCCCCCTGAAAAGGACGTTAAGTGGTGGGTTGCTGTAGCTTTCCTTAGATTCTGATCGTGCTGATGAAGGTGGACCAGAGTCCCCCAGACGGTTGTGCTATGCTTGGCTTCATCTGCGTATCACTCACTACCATGGGAATCGCGTCGATCCCTCATCTCGTTATCCAGGCTGCCATGAAAACAATCCGTTTCAGGGAGGGCTACTAGGAAGCCGATGTAAGGGTCTTGGCCAGTATGTTTTGTCTGACCCTTACTAACATGTCTGATCAGTATGTTTTGCCTGACCCTGACTAACCATGCCTGATCAGTATATTTTGCCTGACCCTGACTAACATGTCTGATCTGTATGTTTTGCCTGACCCTGACTAACCATGCCTGATCAGTATATTTTGCCTGACCCTGACTAACATGTCTGATCTGTATGTTTTGCCTGACCCTGACTAACATGTCTGATCAGTATATTTTGCCTGACCTGACTAACATGTCTGATCAGTATGATTTGCCTGACCCTGACTATCCATGCCTGATCAGTATGTTTTGCCTGACCCTGACTAACCATGCCTGATCAGTATAGTTTGCCTGACCCTGACTAACCATGCCTGATCAGTATGTTTTGCCTGACCAGACTCTTCCTCCCCACGACAATGGGATAGAATAGGAGAAAGACAGATGGAACAGGAGCGGTTGGGAAGAAGGTAGGATTGGAAAAGGCGCTCATTACAAAAGCCTCAAGTCAGTATCAACAAACAATATCTGTTGTGGATCCAACAGGGAAAAGGAAACTAAAAAACACAGAAAAGATCAAGATGCTAAAACAAGACGAACTAGGAAACTGGAAATAAATATTACACGTAGCACGGGGGGGGGGGGGGGGGGGGGAGACATGACTCCATTTTTCTATAAATAAATGTGATACAAGTCCTTAACATTTTCTATCCTCTGTTCCTAGTTATTTGTATGTAAAGTAAAACTATGCATTTGACTTGTTTTTTTTTAAAGTTTGTAAATGTGTGCACAAATGGATCGGCCACAGAGAGCGAAACAATGAGAGGCAGTGGAATCACCATCGTACACTCCAGTTGCGACATATAAAGCCACTCGATACCAGCAGGAGAGATTTGCACCAATTTAAGAGCTGGAGCAACAGTTGCACATGCCCCAACTAACATTCTTATGGGCCAAAACATATCTCCAAGAGGGGACGGCGTGGCCTAGTGGTTAAGTGACACGGCTCACAACCAGAAGGTGCTGGGTTCGATCCCCATCACAGCACCGGCCATTACCCCGGGGAAGCAAACCCTTAGAAAACGCAGGAGGAAGCAGATCCTTACATAAAATGCATGCTGAAGTCGGATGCACTGGGCCGACAGGCGCAAAATAAAAACGCAGTGTAACGCACACCGCCTTGGGGATTAGAGAAATAAGGCAAACGCAAACGAAAAAAAAAAAATATCTCCAAGAAAAACGGTCATTCTAACAGACTTCAATTCATTTCAAGTTCCAAACAACATAGGCTCTCACACACAATAAAATATAACTTTGGGTTGTTGTTCCAAAAAAGAGATCCAGTCATGCAGTGGATTCCGATCCACTGTGGGGTTCTTGGAAGCAAGAATGCAGATGAGCTCGCAAACGCCGGAAGTGTTGACACTAAGACTCTTCCTCCACAAAGACACTCATCAAACGATAGATGAAAACAGAATGGACAGACCAGCCGAAAGAATACAAACCAGAAACTCGTGCTCATTTATAACTCATTCTCATATACTCTTATACCTCATGCTCATCCGTAACTCATCCTCGTCTGTAACTCACATTTTCTATCTAATCCCCATCTATAAACCTATCATCATCCGAGACTCATCCTCATATTTAACTCATGCCCATCTGTAACTCATCCTCCTCCGCAACCCATCCTACTTTCCATCTCATCGATCTATAAGCTAATCGTCACCCGAAACTCATCCTCACCTGTAACTCATCGGGATCTGTGACTTGTTCTCATCTATAACTCATCCCCATTTGTAACTTATCCTCTTTTGTAACTCATCCTCTTTTGTAACTTATCCTCAATTGTAACTTATCATCATCCGTAACATCGTCATCCAAAACTCATCCTGAACCATAACTCATCTTCATCAGCAACTCGTCTTCATCTGTAACTCGTCCTCATCCGTAGATTATATTCATCTCTAACTCTTCTTCGTGTGTCACCTGGAATGTTTTTGCAATCCTAACATTCTGCGATAAACTTACTTTAAAGTTAAAATTGGTCCAACGGCAAGACTTGCCATCAGGAGTGAAGATAACTCTTTATGGAATAAGCCGCACCCTATGTGAGTTACGGTGACCAGTTCCCATATTTGCTATTAATATCTTCCCCAACTCATACGTCAGGTACCCGTTTACAGCTGGGTCAACAGAAGAAGCGGTCGTGCCAGTAACGAACCACGCTCGGATTTGTTGTTCTGTCCGTCCGTAATGTCGAACCCTGGCGCGATGTAATCCCAGTCTAAGCAAGCCAGCTCTCTGTCGACTAGGCTTCCCGCTTTTTACTTTCCTTTCCCCATAATAAATAACAGCCAGTGTCCTTGGTTCCAAAAACCCATATCAAAACAATTCGACCAAACGGAACTTCAAATGTTCAGTTCAGTTCAGGTACCATCTAAACATCGACGGTTGGCTGCAATGGATCGACAAAGTTCCTTGTCTCTTGCCTTGCTTGTACAATATGCAAGACTTATCAGTGTCCAGCTTTTAAGCTACCCCCCCCCCCTCTTATTAAATTTTAACCCTGGTAATTTACTATCATATTATAGATGTGCCAACCTATTATGTCAAAGATTTCAGAATTCAAAATATTCAGAGTGCGGTTGTTCAGATTTGAAACGTTCAGAATTATTCGAAACGCAGATTTCCAATGTCTAAAACTAGAAACTTCAAGAAGTATCCAGATCTCACACGTACACAAATAAAGGAAGTTCTGCAGTTGGTTTTTGGTTGAATGAGATTTGGGTCACCAAATTCCTCGTGAGTAAAATGTTGTTAACAGGATTTTGGTGCCTTGCCTAAATACAATGTACATAGATTAACACATTTGATTAGGATCTATGAGCCGCGTAAAGAAATCTAGGAGCTAGTTAACAAATCTAGGAGCTAGTTAACAAATCTAGGAGCCACTTAAGAAATATAGGAGTCAGGTAATGAATCTAGGAGCCAGGTAAGAAATCTAGGAGCCATACAATACATATAGGAGCCAGGTAAGAAATATAGGAGCCAGGTAAGAAATCTGGGAGCCACGAATGAAATCTAAGAATTAGGTAATACATCTTGGAACCAGGTAACACATCTAGGAACCAGGTAACACATCTAGGAGCCAGGTAAGAAATCTACGAGCCACATAAGAAATCTACTAGCCAGGTAAGAAATCTACGAGCCAGGTAAGACATCTACGAGCCAGGTAAGAAATCTACGAGCCAGGTAAAAAATCTACGAGTCAGGTAATACATCTAGGAGCCAGGTATGAAATCTACGAGCCAGGTAATACATCTAAACGCCAGATAAGAACTCTAGGAGCTAGGGAACAAATCTAAGGGCTAAGTGAGAAATCTAGGAGCCATGTACGAAATCTAGGTGCAGGTAACAAATCTCGGAGCAAGGTAAGAAATCTAGAAGCTAGGTAAGAAATATAGGAGCTAGGTAAGAAATGTAGTAGCCAGGTAACAAATCTCAAAGCCAGGTAACAAATCTAAAAGCCTGGTAACAAATCTAGAAGCCAGGTATCAAATCTACGAGCCAGGTAGCAAATCTAGGAGCCAGGTAACAAATCTAGGAGCCAGGTAACAAATCTAGGAGCCAGGTAACAAATCTAGGAGCCAGGTAACAAATCTAGGAGCCAGGTAACAAATCTAGGAGCCAGGTAATAAATCTAGAAGCCAGGTAACAAATCTAGGACCCCCCCAGGTAACAAATCTAAAAGCCAGGTAACAAATCAAGGAACCAGGTATAGTATATCAAAATATCGAGGCACCATGATGACCTGGTGCCCGGGATTGATCGTAACCAAATTAACGATTGTCTTAGTTTAACCAAATATTAATAAATTGCTGTTACACGGAGAGTTTTACTAGTGTAGTGAGTGGTAAATGGCGTTTTACTCACGGCAAAGGTACAGGACTGAACGCCCGAAACCGTCACACTCCAATCGACCCAACTGTAAATGGATATTTGTTGTTGTTCGCTTTATTTCTCTAATCCTCAAGGACGCGTGCGTTGCATTGTGGTTTTTATTTTGCGCCTCTCGGCCCAGTGCATCCGACTTCAGCATACATTTTATGTAAGGGTCTGCTTCCTCCTGCATTTTATAAGGATTTGTTTCCCCAGGGTAAAGGGCGGTGCTGTGATGGGCATCGAACCCAGCACCGATGGATGTGAGCCGCGTCCCTTAACCACTAGCCTATGCCGTCCCCAAATGGATATTTGAATGATAGTTTTGTGAAAGAAAACATCGAGGAAGGGAACTGGCCATTCCACCCCACACAAGTAACTAACTCTTCATTTCCGACCAGCGGTTAAGTCTGCTGAAGGACAGTATTCGCCCGTCACCTTACAAGCATATTTGGTTCCATGTCTACGATTTCAACATAGTAATGGCTGGCAGGCAATGAAAAGTAGAAGACCCAATGTAATATCACAAACAAAATAAATACGCAAGGAGCATGCCCTTTACAGAACGAGTCTTCATTCAGCAGTCAACCTATTTGGCTGTTACAAGTTTCGTGGCAGGCAGGTTGGTTGCCATTACTTTTCGTACGAGACGGAATGTTCGCAGTGAAAAAAATCTAGTGCCTGCCAAAATGGACATGGCGGGATTCGAACCTGGTGCGTTGGGATTGTGACACTGAGCGAGGCCATCACGACCTTTAAATACAGGCCTGGTTAGACGCGTTTTGATTGGCTCCTCCTGACCAAGGCCAAAATACGTACCGTTATAAGGACAGAATGTAATACGGATAATTAGCAGAACGTTTACAATAAACAGATACAAACTCACCTCCATCTGTATTAAAACTAACACTTCTATATTATGTTGTTTTTGCTGTTTCTCCATCGTTTCCGAAGAAAACAATTACAGAAGATAATGCAGAGAACATTCAAACAAATGTTTATCAATCAGTGATTTGTTGCTTTATTTACAAAATATTTCACTAACCATAAACTAGAGGTTTGAGTGCCACCAGTTGAGAACCCTTGATCTAGAGCTTCAAATATAATGCCAACGTATCTTCCCACTAACATAATGGTAAACATAGAGCTTTACAGAATCATAATAATTGTGTCTCGATTTCGCTTAAAGTCATGGCTCCTGTTGTTCTTGGCAATCTTAATTTTTTTCTTCCTTGGACAGATATGTTTCCCTCGAAACACAATAGTGGCCATGTTTGTCGAGCAGATTTGATCTAAAATTGAAAGTCCGATCTCCATAACTCATAATTAATATGCGCGTATCGTATTTAATAAATATATTGTGCTGTATAACTGTACTGGAAAACCGACGCTACACTGATCGTTTTATCTTTCCGCATCGGGAGCGAAGCGTAAAATGGATCACAGGAAATATATTGATCAAGATCACACTTTGCGTTCTCGTTCTTCTTCTTCTTCGTTCGTTCTCAGTCTCCCGCTACCAAACCCTGAAAGGGCTTAAGTAGCAGAATGTAGTCCAGAGAACGGAATACGTTGTATCGTAGTTTACAGCTTGACTGCGACATTTGCACCTTTCGGTCCAACACATCTGACTTCAGCAAGCATTTTTTGAGTACCGGGTTAGCATTCCCTCTTCAATCCATTCTCCTTAGCCATTCTGCCCTGCTGCATCCTGTTATCCAGGATCACCGCGGGGAGGTGTAGAAGGGTCTTGGCAGCTCTGGTTCGCTGGCCCTGACGCTAGCAGTCAGCTATGGGTCGCTGACCACCGCAGCTCATGCGCTGCTCAGCATCTTGATCCCGCGTTCTCGTTCAAAGATCCTGGAAACATGTTTTAAAACAGCTTGACTAGCAAGGTGAGAATCGACACTGTAATTCCAATAGTAGTTTGTTTTGCACTACAACCAGCAGGACTCGTAAATTTTCTCGAGTACGTTTCGGGATGTAAGAACAACCACTGTAACCTGCTACCAAAGAAACGTCGTAAAGAATGAACAGATATGAGCATGCGTAGCTTCGACATCTTGCTGAATCTGTTCACTGTTTCACCGCAGCATCCAATGACTTTGGTTCTGAACGAACCGGATCGTTCACTGCATTGATATCGTTAAGACTATATCTATCAATCAATCAATCAATCAATTAAACAATCAATCAGAATTCTTCAACCCTGTATTCAGTAAAAGTTATCAACAAATAATCACCATGAATTTCGATCTACCGCTCCAAGATCATTCCACAAATGGTCATTGTTCTATCTATTTGTCTCCACATCTCGTCTCCAAGTGTGTTGAAGTCCACCTCTCTTTCAATTTTCCACCTTTTTCCAGTGCAGCCATTGTCGAGTAATACTACCAGCCCTGGGGAACTGAGACGCTAGTCCAGTCAGGCACAACATACTGACCAGGACGTCGTGTCAGGTTCAGGCACAATGCACTGACCAAGACCACAATCTCTCTTCTATGTAGCGTTCCCTGAAAACGAGATGTTTTCAAGTCATCATGGCTGACGAGATGTGGATCTATGTGATCCCCGTAGTGGTGAGCGAAACAAAAATGAAGCCAAGCATAGCTACCTTCATCAGAATGCTCAGGTTATGAGACAACCCACCACTTAACGCCTTTTTCAGGGAGCACAAAAAAGTAAACTTACTCATTATGGGCATTACATTATAACAACAACAGCAACAGCAACTCATTATGGGCATTAAATTATAACAACAACAGCAACAGCAACTCATTATGGGCATTAAATTATAACAACAACAGCAACAGCAACTCATTATGGGCATTAAACAACAATAACTCTGTATGGGCATTAAACAACATCAACAACTCTTTATGGGCATTAAACAACCTCAACAACAACTCATTATGGGCGTTAAACAACAACAACGGGGACGGCGTGGCCTAGTGGTTAAGTGGCACGGCTCACAACCAGAAGGTGCTGGGTTCGATCCCCATCACAGCACCGGCCGTTACCCCGGGGAAGCAAACCCTTAGAAAATGCAGGAGGAAGCAGACCCTTTCATAAAATGCATGCTGAAGTCGGATGCACTGGGCCAACAGGCGCAAAATAAAAACCACAATGTAAGGCACACACGCCTTGGGGAGAAGATAAATATAAGGCGAAAGCAAAAAAACAAAACAAAAAAAAACAAAAAAACAACAACTCATTATGGGCGTTAAACAACAACAACAACTCATTATGGGCGTTAAACAACAACAACTCATTATGGGCGTTAAACAACAACAACAACTCATGGGCATTAAACAACAACAACTCATTGTAGGCATTAAACAATAACAACAACAACTCATTATGGGTATCAACAACAACACATTATAGGAATTCAACAATAACAACAACAACAACTCATTATGGGCATTAAACAACAATAACAACTCATTATGGGCATCAACAACAACAACTCATTATGTGCATTAAACAACAACTCATTATGGGCATCAAACAACAACAACTCATTATGGGCATTAAACAACAACCACAACAACTCATTATGGGCATTAAACAACAACAACAACTCATTATTGCATTAAACAACAACAACAACAATTCATTATGGGCATTAAACAATAACAACAACTCATTATGGGCATTAAACAACAACTCATTATGGGCATTAAACAACAACAACAACAACTCATTATGGCATTAAACAACAACAACAACTCATTATGGCATTAAACAACAACAACAACAACAACTGATTATGGGCATTAAACAACAACAACAACTCATTATGGCATTAAACAACAACAACAACTCATTATGGGCATTAAAAAACAACAATTCATTATGGACATTAAACAACAACTCATTATGGCATTAAACAACAACTCATTATGGGCATTCAACAACAATAACAACAACTCATTATGGGCATTAAACAACAACAACTCATTATGGGCATTCAACAACAATAACAACAACTCATTATGGGCATTAAACAACAACAACTCATTATGGGCATTAAACAACAATAACAACTCATTATGGGCATTAAACAACACCAACAACAATTCATTATGGCATTAAACAACAACCACAACAATTCATTATGGGCATTAAACAGCAACAACAACTCATTATGGGCATTAAACAACAACAACAACTCATTATGGGCATTAAACAACAACAACAACTCATTATGGGCATTAAACAACAACAACCACAACTCATTATGTCATTAAACAACAACAACAACAACTCATTATGGCATTAAACAACAACAACAATTCATTATGGGCATTAAACAACAACAACAATTCATTATGGACATTAAACAACAACAACCACAACTCATTATGTCATTAAACAACAACAACAACAACTCATTATGGCATTAAACAACAACAACAACAACTGATTATGGGCATTAAAAAACAACAACAACTCATTATGGGCATTAAACAACAACAACTCATTATGGACATTAAACAACAACAACTCATTATGGGCATTAAACAACAACAACAACTCATTATGGGCATTAAACAACAACAACAACTCATTATGGGCATTAAAGAACAACAACCACAACTCATTATGTCATTAAACAACAACAACAACAACTCATTATGGCATTAAACAACAACAAAAACAACTGATTATGGGCATTACAAAACAACAACAACTCATTATGGGCATTAAACAACAACAACTCATTATGAACTTTAAACAACAACAACTGATTATGGGCATTAAAAAACAACAACTCATTATGGGCATTAAACAACAACAACTCATTATGGACATTAAACAACAACTGATTATGGGCATTAAAAAACAACAACAACTCATTATGGGCATTAAACAACAACAACTCATTATGGACATTAAACAACAACAACTGATTATGGGCATTAAAAAACAACAACAACTCATTATGGGCATTTAAACAACAACAACTCATTATGGACATTAAACAACAACAACTCATTATGGACATTAAAGAACAACAACTACTAGCATCCCTCCTCAAGGTATGACCTATCCATTCCCATCGTCTCCTCGTCACCTCTTGTGATACCAACAGTTGATTTGACCTGCGCCACAAGTCGACGCTTATGACTCTATCATACTTTTAAAAACGCAAATAACTGTACAATCAAATCAGCCATTCAAGAACGTCTGTACCCTGCTTGCTGACTCCTTTGTTGTCCGTCACGCCTCCGAACCATAGAGAAAACCCGATTTGACATTTGAGCTGAAAATTCAAATCATTGTCTTGGTCCAAATTACACAGGATCGACAGAATTTATCAAACAAAATAAAGGATCCAATTGTTTGTTGATTCTTAAGTGGGTGTTATTCTCTGTGCCCTCAATTTGATCCACCTTGAATCCCAGATAAAGGATCCAATTGTTTGTTGATTCTTAAGTGGGTGTTATTCTCTGTGCCCTCAATTTGATCCACCTTGAATCCCAGATAAAGGAACGAATTCACAACTTTGAGGAGAGCTCTGTCTAGCCCAGTCAGAATTTTCTCCAACATATTAGTTCTCATAATCTCGGTCTTGCCTCGTGGACTTGTATCCATAGCCTCCTGGACCATATATCAAGCTTATGTATCTGTCTCTGTAGTTGATCTGCCCTCTGGGATGGAAAGACCAAGCCATCGGCAAAGATTGTTTGCCTGTTGTAAAATATTCCAACTATATAGCTCAGAAACATTGCCATGTAACTAAGGCTATCAAATCCTGCCTGCAGACCTTCAGTGGCGTATATCTCCGTGGTCTACTTCGTGTTAGAGGACAAGGTAAAAAAACAAACACATTTTGTTTTGCAAAGAACTCGACTACAATTAGTGCAATAGCAGCAAAAAAACCTGCCAGGCATGTCATGAGATTTGACTATGGTGGAATAGTCGTTGGGAAGAGCTCTTCAATCTTGAAGACACTATAAACCACAAAAGAGCTAAATATAACTGAGCCCCATTTATAATTCAATCCCTATCATTTCTCGTTGGAAACAAATGTATGTACTAATATTTGTTACTAACGGCTTCTTTGCATGTTTAAGAATATTATCTATATTGCATGCCAAGAAGCAATTGCACTAAATACCTAATCAATTTCTAATTTAATAGTAAACAGAATTGCTACATATACTTAAAACTCAGAACGTCCTCTCCCTCACATACGCAGACACACGAACACATACACAGACGTGATCAATACCTGCCAATGTTACCATTAGCATTTATCTCTGATGACCTTGAAAGTTTACTAAAGCCACTAAACCCAGATTTCACGGGCCGACGTAATCTCTTTGTGAGAACGTGCAAAGTATCCGCACATGCAAATCGGCGGAGCATTCCACAAACGCATTACCGCTTCTCTTTACAAATACATTTGTTTGAATAGAGCCCGATTTATAAACATCCGAAATGTTCTGATGATAAGAGTCGGAGCCAAACGTATCGGTCATTTGTAATTTATTAAGGAGCGTAAATTTATACAGGAAAACATTTAAACGTCACGTAGATGTGGGTATAAATGATGGGGCAACAGTGGTAGAGTATTTATTTTTGTTTATTTTGTTGTTGTTCAATGTTTGACCTTTCACGTCGTCTCTTACTTTAATCTACAGTAATCTAGTGTACATCTTTCCCGAGTAGTTTCTCTGAGAGCGTTGTGCGTGATAAGGATAATATCGCTGCTGTGGGGACGGCGTGGGCTTGTGGTTCAGTGACACGGCTCACAAACCGAAGGTGCTGGATTCGATCCCCATCACAGCACCGTTCGTTACGCCGGGGAAGCAAACCCTTAGAAAATGCAGGAGGAAGCAGACCCTTACATAAAATGCATGCTGAAGTCGGATGCAATGGGCAGACAGGCGCAAAATAAAAACCACAGTGCAACGGACACCGCCTTGGGGAATGAAGAAATAAAGCGAACGAAAAAAAAATATCGCTGCTGTTACACTGAGAGAATGTCGTACGAGGCGGTCAACGGTGCAGTTTAACATCCTCTAACCCATGGCGCTTCAGACCTCGCCTATTACACAAGCCAAAGTTCTGCTCAGTATTGAGAAGTCTTTTTAGTTTAACAAAATATAGTAAATATACACAGAAAGAAAAATAAACTGCGGTTCTCGGTACAAACTTTTATTTATACTTAATCTTAGTCTTAGTCAACCTGGGCTTCTACCGGGGCCGATGGTCACGTGCAGGTCTCAGTTCTGGTGTGTGCTGCATGCAGCAGGGAGAAGGATTTTCTGGCAGCTTACTATTCCGCTGCGTTGAGACAAGTACGGCAGGGATGTGGTTAACCGATATACGAGTCCATCTGAATTGACTCTTAATACTACAGCAAAATCTGAATAGACTCTTAATACTACAGCAAAATCTGAATAGACTCTTAATACTACAGCAAAATCTGAATAGACTCTTAATACTACAGCAAAATCTGAATAGACTCTTAATACTACAGCAAAATAGACCCACAGCTTGTTAGGCGCTTTATATGCTGCTCTTAACAAACCACCTAACTATGGCCAGTGTTATGCCATGTCATACAGTTTGTCGCCTTTTACGACATGATCTCTATTGGTCAGTGGTGCTATTCTTGACCTTGTCATGCGCAAAGACCCCGGCGGGCCACTCTGGATATTTATACTAAGACATGCTTTTTAAAAAAAAAATTTTTTTACAGCAGGAATATAATTTTGTTAATTTTTGTGTTTCTTTGGTGAACTAGTATATCGGTGGTTTTAAAAAATGTATTGGTGTTGGTCAATATTTATTGTCGACTTTAATCTTTGAAAATAATCATCGTTCATGTCGATGTGTCTACCCCGTCATCGTCAATGTTTACTTTTGGTGCTAACTTAATCTCCTCGAAATGAACGCGTGTCTGTTCGGCTGCGACTTGAAGTTTCTGATCTCGTCGACACAAGCAAATATTTCAAGAATTATGTTTCTTGGTACGAGCTTTTGAATTACCTGTTCAGGATCGGTCAGAATTTGATTGATTAACTAGTCGAATTAGTAGAGACTGTGTACACAATTTAAGCTTTCTAGGTTTTGGGGAAGTTGATTAAAATAGGAGAAATAGAAGTCCGCGCAAAAGGACAACGATCATGCCAAGTTAAACAAAAGTTTGTCAAAAGGTTTGAGAACAATATTCAAACTATGAATAATACAGTAAGTAGCTTGTGTTCTCGAGGATCGGGAACCGACATTTATTATTTGCTATTGAATGCTGGCAGCTCTACAAGGCGGTCTCTGATCTGGAATCCCCAGGGCAACAGAGAAAGAGGCAGACAAACACAGACACACAGGGAAGAGAGCTGTAGAAAAAACACATAAAGGACACAAGAAAAACGTAAGCAGAGCTGGAACAGATGGCACAGTAAAGGATGACCAGGCGTGTATTTGTTACTGATATTGCTCCACAAAGATCTGGATGGTTTGAATGATTGATTGATCTAAAGTAAGTTAGATGATGTCACACTTTAAAGTTGAACTACGATTAGTAAACCTCGTGTGGCGGAGACAGAGGGAGCAATGCAGCAGCTGGACAGACGTAGGGAAACCAACTACCCTGATCAGAACTGGTCCTCTGATCAGGAAAGAGATGGCCAATGCCAACCCCAGATCCATCAGCTCAGACTCCTACAGCTCCCGTAAGATCCAGGGGGGAAGGGGACCACATTGGGCCATTCAATCGTCTACTGATCACTTTGTGACAAATCTTAACAACTGGAAACGGTATTCGAGAACCAGGTAAGTTATGCACTTTGAACTATGCACATAATTTAATGGAGAAAACCTTCGTTATTTTTGGTTCTGTTATGTGTTGGAAACTGGTTGTCTACAGACTCTGCATAGCCTTCTAAACCAGTATAAATCAGTTAAGTTAAGATAAGCTATAGCTGCGTGTCTAGACATATATTTTCTATTTGGGTTAACACTCTCCCAGAATTTAGATGTCTCCAGCCCACCTTCAAGACCAGTGTTTCCCAACAGTTTTACACCTGCAGACAGGTAAAGATAGGAACATAAGTTCGGGGATCGATGAAAATAGTAAAAAAGTTGGCGGGCCAGTTAAAATAGTAAAAAAAGTTCGCGGACCGGTGAAAATAGGAAAAAAAGTTCAGACAAGTGAAAAAAGTAAAAAGTTTCTGGACCGGTGAAAATAGAAAAACAAAGTTCACGGACCAAGTGAAAATAGGAAAAAAAAGTTCGCGGGCCTGGGAAAATAGGAAAAAAAGTTCACAGAACGGTGAAAATATGAAAAAAGTTTATGGACCTGTGTAAATAGGAAGCACTTTCTGCAGACTGGTGAAAGCGATAAACAATTTTCACAAACTGATCAGACAGAAATAAAAATGCTAATAATAACACGTCTTGAACTTGTGAGAAAGCAATATTTCATTCAAATAAAGTTAGCGCGCAATCTGTTATTGTTTCTTTGCTAAAATATTTGTAAACCATGGCTGCAGTGTTGTATCCGAGAGACGAAGCTGTGCATTGACATCAATTCGGTTTTTCTGTTTGGTTTTGATCACTGACAGGGCTGAAAAAAATCTCACACAAATATTTAGTCGAAAAAATGATCAAGATGCTGAGCAGCGAATGAGTTGCAGCGGTCAGCGAACCATAGCTAACTGCTAACGTCAGGGATAGCGAACCGGACCTGACTGCTAGCGTCAGGTCCAGCGAACCATAGCTGACTACTAGCGACAGGGCCAGCTAACCATAGCTGATTGATAGCTTCAGAGCTAGCGAACCAGAGCTGATTGCTAGCGTCAGAGCTAGCGAACCAGAGCTGATTGCTTGCGTCAGGACCAGCGATCCAGAGCTCACTGCTAGCGTCAAGGCCAGCGAACCATAGCTGACTGCTAGCGTCAGAGCTAGCGAACCAGAGCTGATTGCTAGCGTCAGATCCAGCGATCCAGAGCTGATTGCTAGCGTCAGTGCCAGCGATCCAGAGCTCACTGCTAGCGTCAAGGCCAGCGAACCATAGCTGACTGCTAGCGGCAGGGCCAGCGAACCAAAGTTGACAAGACCTTTCTACACCTCCATGCAGTCTAGCTGTAAACTATCGACACAACGCATTCCCTTATCCGGACAACACCCTGCTACTTGCTGAGCCCTGTTCAAGGCTTGGTAGCGGAACATTGAAAACGAATGCAGAAGAAGAAGGTAGTCGAAAATACATCAAACAATTTAATAACTTTAGTAATTGAGAGATGGAAATTCGTTTCCCAGTGATTTCCCAAATTGAGACAATGATTGCGTTTTATTTTTGGACAACAAAGTGACTTAAGACGATCTCTGCAGTTAAAGAGTTAAGCTGCAATAACTTTTACACCGACCGGCAGGAAATTTCAGCGGACCGATACGGCCCACGGACCGGCGGTTGGGAAACACTGTTCTAGACCGCGTGAAAACAACACATGCGTGCTATCCTTGGCCTTGGTGATACGTTCCTCAGCGTAGATGCGGTCCCAACTTCGTCTCTAGCAGACTCTGTCTTATGCCACGGAAGTCCAGTGCGTGGGAAGTCATCCTCTAAAGGCATCTCGGATGTTGCAGCGTATAGCAAGAGAGTCTGATCAACGCATTGGAGGTCTTCCCCGCGGTCTATTCTTACCTCGGGGGTACCATACTGCTCACGCCGTGCTCCATCGACCATCGTTTCGTGGAAACATGTGACATGCATATCTCTGTTTGCCTTGTCTGCATTTGATTACTGCATCATCCACCAGAAACAATCGTATGTCAGAATTATGGAGATTTTACATACATTAGTTGCGGAGAGAGATTCCAACTAAGCATCTCTCAAGTGAGTTCTGGGTCACTCTCAATTTGACTTCTAGTGATTTTGTTAGTGTCCACGTCTCAGCACTGTAGCACATCGCCGGGAGTACAGTAGAATTGAAGAGGGAGGCTTGTAGATCCGTGTGATGGCTACCTTCCAGGACTGTGTTAATAGACGAGAAGGCTGCCCATCCTGCGAGGCGACGTCTTGTCAGTTCAGATTCCAGGTTATTGAGAAGGCTCCAAAGATAGTCCTGTTATTCTTATCTCCCACAACTTCCGTGGTATCATCGTAACATGTCCTCGCCAGTTGTCAGCATTGCAATTCCTCCATAACCATGAATCCCGAGTATTTTAGACCTTCAGATCCTCGTTGACTACCCCCACATTTGTCCATACATTCTGTGTCTTGTTCTGTCTTCTTGCTTCACTTATCTTCAATGTTTTTACTATATCACAATGTATTCCAAATCTACTTTCTAAACTTATTTTGAATTACATAACCAAGCATATCTTTTTTGTAATTTTAGATGACAGTGCTTTAGTAATATCAGTTTACACCTTATTTGGCTTAATTGGGGGTTTCAAAACAGGAATGTTATAATTATGTCTGACAGCTATGTGTCAAAGTGTGGAAAATATCGTGTCCAAGTGTGGAAAATATCAATTACGTGAAACATAAGGACACAGCTGCTACCAGCCATAAATTTATATTTAGATGTTTTTGTCTCCATCCTCGTTACTACCACAAAGGTTTTCCGTTAAGGAACGCCTAGATGTATTTGTGCAACCTTTCATAAGAGCGTTCTACACATGTTAAAATTCTTTGATTGAATACTTGGCTGTCTCAGCTGCTGTCTCAAGTGGGTACGTAAAGTTATTACAGTCTGCAAATTTTAAAATGAGAAGACCAGTCAATGGGGAGCAATAAATTGGCTTCACTTGTCAGAAAATAAGTTTGTTGACTCATAATGCCATGTCTGCCCAGCTTGATGATATCCTGTTATTCCCTATAATAAAGTGTTGTGCACTCGTGTGTTACCGAGGACCGAAACGCAAGCAACGAAAAGTTACACTGAAACCTGCAATACATATCGAAAGAGGCACTTAATGAGAGTTGGGCATGAGACCCCTACCAAATCCTGTAAAAATATTTCGCCAGAATAAAAATACAAATGGAATCTGCACCGGAAGCCAAGTTAATAAACTGTTGACAGTTTTCTTTTCTTGGTTGCTGTTTGTTCCAAATGACTGACATGTCTTACCTAGTTCTCTTCTACCCCTCGTGAATATAGCGGTTTTGTTGTTGTTAGTAAATACATGCAATAGAGCGTGCTGGCAAACACAACGGGGGCCACTCTTCCCCTACTCTCTCTTCTCACCTCACTCTGTTTCATTTGACTCTGTCCTACAGTCACACCCTTGCACAACTTTCACACGCGCCCTCGCGGTAAAGCCCTTCCATTGCACTTTGGTTGGGCTAGCTTCTGAGGGCGCACAAACCTAGCATAGGTACATACAGATGCACACATGCATCGAAGCACTGGTTTATGCGTCCTGATATCGCCCAATTGACTACTGTCTGGGGTGGAAAATGGCGCGCCTCCGCCAGTAGAAACTAGTGAGGCAAACATTTTAGCACAAAAAAAAAAAAAAAAAAAAAAGTATCGACTAGAATATACGTGGATATATTAGGACGTATTACTAATTAAACATATTGATAACTTCAGAAGGTACAGAAAGGATGACTGAGGTACGAGTGGATAGCAGCTGTTAAGGCCTCAAACCCTCAGGGGTTGACAAGAATCTGCTGTCCTGGTCATGCTGAGGTTCAGAGCAATGAAGGAGCTGCCATCTTGTCTTCACAAGCTCCCATCATGTTAGTGACGGATATACGTGACATTTTGAAATCAACTAACAACCGTCTGTTGGCTGAGGACTCCGAAATAGATGAAGCAGCAATCTACAAACTGGTAAGCTTAGACATCAAACGAGGTTCGAGCGGACTGGGGTGCATGCGTAGACGGAGCAGAAGTGTGTATAGCCAACAAGCTATAAAGACTATCCAGACCCAGCATCGTTTGCTGCGAGTGATTGAACGCCTAAGCGCATGCCAGGGGTGCAGTGACATAGATTCTTAGAAAGAGAACAGAAACTAATTAAAATCATATTTTTATTGTTATGGTATTAGAAGAGAAGGGTTAAAGCAAACTATTCTTGTTGAATGCATACACCGAGTACGGTTATTCTTTTGTGCAGCTTGAAAAGAGTTTAGTGGCGAGTTGTCGTTGCTTTTCTCCCATACCGAGCGTGCTGATAAAGGTGGACCACGGTCCTATAGGTAGTTGTGCTGTGATTGGCTTCACCTTCATGTCGCTCACTATTATGGGGATCACGTCGATCCTTCACATCGCTAGCCGCCAGGCTATTATGAAAACAACTCTTTTCCAGGGAGGGCTACGGGGAAGCCGAGGTGAGGGTCTTGGCCAGTATATTTTGTCTGAACCTCACTAACAAGTCTGATCAGTGTGTTTTTCATGAGCAGACGTTAGTCTTCCTCCCTAGAGCAAACTATAACATCGGACAGCATTGTCGGGGAAAGGAACGCAGGACAACAAGAAGATAATAAGTATAACTACATATGGAAGAAGATGGTCGACGGTCATGCAGTTGTGAGACCATTAGGCGCCTATGATGGTCAGTAGAGGAAATTAATGGACATATAATCTAGAAGTTGACTGTGTCACAAGTTAAAGAAACAGTTTTTCGTATAATCTTGTGGCGTGATACTCACAGTCGAATGATAGACTTTATTCATTCTGGTTATGAGGATGATCGAAGAAGAATATTCTAGACAAGAGCTCTCTACGTCTGAAAATTTGGCTTCAAATTCGAACAAACCATTATTCTGTGACTTGTTTTTAAGGTGCACCACAGTGGACTCATTTCATGACTTACGAACCCACGCGATTATGGTTTTCTTTGTTGCTTGCTGGAAACTGTCCGGAATCTTTTGGTTTTAATAAAGGTGTATGGTCCTGTTCACAAAAAGGTATGTCGCTTGAATGTTATATTTTAAATTTCTCTGTTGAAAATATAATCTTGAGATGTGTCATTGCGTATATCATTCAGGTGATCGGACAATCCGGTCAGCACGGAACGGACATTGCAACATCCCACTTTAACTGCTGGTACACGTGTTGCGCCGACACCGTAGGGGGAAAAGCGAAAGACCTATCCAGGTCATAACCTTGGGAATTTTTCTATAGAGAATAAAATATAGACGGGGGATGTAAGGCAGGCGAGGGTTGCGAGAAACGGGAGATCTTGCAATTGTTAGAAATTCAATTAACAGGAAGGAGGCAGATCGCCATCACGGTATTGTGAGTATATATATATATATATATATATATATATATATACACACACACACATACACACACACACACACACATATCTAATGATGCACCAAATAGGGGATCTTAACCAACATTGGAAGAAGTACGCTCTGCAATTAAAAGCCTGAAAAAGGGAAAGTCCCCAGGATGCGATGATATCCCAGCAGAGCTAATTCAAGCAGGAGGAGAGGCATGTGTTCGAGTCTATCACAAGCTGTGTAAACAGATATGGCACAGTGCAGAGTGGCCAGAAGCATGGAAGAAATCAATTTATATTCCCCTCCCCAAAAAAGGCAACCTGAAGCTGTGCACGAACTATCGAACTATCGCACTGATCAGCCACGCTAGCAATATACTCTTGCGAATCCTATTAAGAAGGATAGAGAAAAGGTTTGAATCTGAAATTCACGTAGTCCAGGCAGGTTTTAGGAAAGACAGAGGGACCCGGGACCAAATATTCAATTTAAGGAATATCTATGAAAAATGTAGTAGTTTAATGTAGACCTGTACACATGTTTCATTGATTACACTAAGGCCTTCGACACGGTAAAACATCAAAATCTGTGGAAAATCATGAAGGAAATGGGGTTTCCTTTGCACATAGTCCATCTCATTCAAACATTATACAAAGATCAACAAGCCGCTGTCCGAGTATCTGGGCAAACATCAGATTGGTTTGCAGTACAAAAGGGAGTTGGACAGGGATGTATCCTCTCACTTTATCTGTACAACATATATGTGCAATGTATAATGAGAAATGTTCGAGAAGATGAGAACATTGAAAGTTTCGACCCATTTACGATTGGGGGGTACGAGATTTCAGAGTTACGATACACAGAGGATACAGTGATACTATCAAGAAGTGCAGAAGGGCTAGAGCAGCTACTTTCAGCCGTTAATGGACATAGTAAAGATCAAAATCTGTTCATAAACATAAACAAAACAAAGATAATGACCACCGATAAAACACAATGTCAGCATAAATTTACAGTGGGTGGTGAGGAAATAGATCAGGTCGCATATTTTGAATATCTGGGCTCCAGAATCGACAAAAATGGTGACTGCTCGAAAGAAATCAGAAGAAGACGAGCTATGGCAATGCAGAGACTGAACAGCCTGAAGAAATTATGGCAGGGCACCAACAAAACGATAAAAGTAAAAGTCTTGAGGGCCTGTGTTTTTCCTGTGGCAGCTTATGGCTGTGAAGCATGAACGATTATCAAAACGTCTAGACAAAGAATCGAATCCTTCGAGTAAAAATGTTACAGAAAGATCCTCAGAATACCATGGACAGAGAAAATAACAAATGTAGACATTCGACAAGAGTTGAACATAGAGGAGAACTGGTTTATCAATTCCATTTTGGCTAGAAAATGCAAATACTTTGGTCACATCAAGAGACACAATGGTCTTGAGAGAACGGTGATGAAAGGTATGGTGCCAGGCAAAAGAGGAAGGGGTAGACCAAGAAGACGATGGCACCAAGATATCCAGGAATGCCTGAGCATGACAGTGGCGGAAGCTGGTATTTTGGCAAGGGAATGAGTTTTTTTCAGACAGACTGATGGGAGCGACGTTCTACAAAGAACATGCTACATGATGATGACTCATAAGCCGAATACAGATAGAGGCCTCTAAATGTTCAACGTATCATACCGATTTTAACAGTATGACAACGTTTGGTATAAATAGTTTAGTTTAATATGCCTACTTACATTTTCTGTTATTATGGAGTAATCAACAATACCATATAGCGTTTCAATGTGTAACATCGTTACAGAAAGTGGATATATTTCTTCAAACTTTTTAATTGTGCAAATTAGCACACGCGTAAAACATATTTCAAAAGTAATTATAGATGCATGAAAAATACATTAGCTTGTAAAAATACTAGTCCCTCAACATTCTTTGCCAAGGGAAGACATCTGTTGTCAGAAAATGTTTCTGTGGGAGCTGAACAAGACGTTCACGTGAGACGCTTGTTGGGAGCTCGTAGAGATACGCTGCGAACATAAGCAAGGAACAATAAACATGTCAGCGTTCTATCACAACGATTCTAGACCAATATCCCTAATTAAACATGGGTCCTCGAGTGGATCATTTGGCCCCTTACTAATAAGGACAAAATATAGTCATTGCACCTCCAAGCGTCTCGTTGTTGTTTGTCCATCGTTTCCGAAGAGAACGACATTATTATCTGCTAATTCTGGAGTGGGTTCGTAGGTGGCTGATCAAACCAACCCAAGCCCTAAAGCGTCCGTCACGTCGAGGGCAGAGAAGCACTGTCTGGCCGTCAGACCGAGGCAACTTGTCTCTTGCCTTTCGTGTCGCTCGTTTCCGTGCAGCTTCCTTAATTCTTTTCTGCTCCATATGTGTCGTGCCAGACGATATTTTACTACGCCAGGCAGAGCGATAAGCAGCAATCTTCACCCAGTTTTCAGCATCAAGGTCGCAGTTCTTCCGTGAGGCTTTCGGAGTGTCTTTGTAACGTTTTATTTGCCACCTAGAGCTCGCTTGTCTGATTCAAGCTCGCCATAGAATATTTTCTTTGGCAGCCGATCATCTAACATGCGAACAACATGGCCAGTGCATCTTAGCTGCGATATGCACAGAGTTGTGCGGATGTTTGTCATTCCAACCCGGAAAGAACTTCTACATTTATGATCCTATCTTGTCATTTTATGTTGAACAGTTTCTTTAGGCAGCCCATGTGAAAGTGGTCAAGCTTCTTCTTATCACGTAAAAGACGATTACAGTTATGTAGCCATCTCATCTTGAAACACAAATTGCCCCACATGCTATATAAGCACACACAGTCTTTGGTACCGGTTTCGCAAAGAGTTCAACTGTATTTAGGCCCTATATTCCGACTTGAGTGGAGGAAGGACAAGAAAAAGACACAGCTCGTTCAGAAACTTGGTCAGTTGTTCTTCAATCTGTTGGTACGTTCTTGCTTCTGGCTGGTTCCTGCATGTTTTTTTCCAGAATTCGAGCGGACCAACAATCATCGAATGTGATCTTATCTTTTGTCACTTAACGACTTTTATTTTTTCACTTGCACACTGTTGTCATTGGCATTTGATGATGGTTTGTTGTTGATGGTTCGTTGTTGATAGTTCATTGTTGATGCAAAGATTATACATCTGATAGTATTTCTCCTTGTCTTTGAATCTGTTTACATCAGTTATTCAAGTCATGCAAATGAGATGTTTTAGAAGACTCCTAAATGTCACCTACAAAGACCGTCTCACAGATGCTGAAGTACGACGAAGAATCGACAATGCAAGTGAACGTTACGACGACCTCCTAAAGCGATCAAAAGGCATAAGCTAACGTAGTATGACCATATCTCGAGATCCAAGGAACGTGCAAATACGATATTAGATAACACAGTACAAGGCAAGCGATGGTGGGAAATCCAAGAACGTAATGGGAAGACTACATCCATGGATGGACTAATCTACGCCTCGAGCAGGCACAAAAAACAACCGCAGACAGAGCGGGGAGACAGTCGTGTGGAGGTGTCAGCTGGGGTGTCCCAGCGATCTCAAGAGATCACGGGAGGAACTGAACTGAACTGAATTAAGAAGTGATCTATTGATCTATTCATGTAGAAGCGGCAAACAGTTCATGATAAAACTTACCACAAAACCTGTTTTGTAACACGCATATAATTATGCAACCGACGTTCTAATATATTTCTGCATATACCGCAAAATCGCTTAAAAGGCTTACAACACAATTGATAGACATGTATTTGCTCTACCGAGCAAAAGTGTTAGACGTTCTACAAGTTTCAGTAATGTCACAACGCGGATTAAAACTGAAAGTATTCCAGGTTTTTGTGTCTAAAAAATATTACGCTGCTTTTTGACCTCTTCGTTTTTCTTTGCAATCCAATATGAATAACAAAAATGCACTATTCCTTAACAAATTGAATAGGAATCGGCCTTTCAGTGCATCCATGTTATATATATATATATATATATATGGGGATTCCGTGGCGAAGTGGTTAAGCGGAGTCCCCTGCATCTCGTAGTCGCCCTCTAGTCGTCTTGTCCTTGACTTGCCACTGGAGTTGGGCGGCACGAGACGAGAGAGTGAGGATAAAAAGTCGCGCAGTTCATCCTTACTAAAAATACCGCTAGCAAAATTAATTATGCCATCATCGTCTGCGATGGATGGCGGCCTTTGCCTTATATATATTTATTTATTTAAGCAGAAAGGGATGGAACAGGATTGTCAGCAGGGGTGTCTTAACAATCTTAAGAGGTCACGGGATGAACTGAACTGATATATACACACACATAACGTATGCGTCGCATAACGTCTAAACGGGCAGGGTTACGACCTCATATACGTCAGCTAGTGCCATATGGTTTCAATCGCTTTCAGAATTTCTGATCTCAGAACGGAACGTAACCCAGAGTACTGAAATCAAAATCTCTGTCACGGAATGCGTACATCCTCTGTCTCTTGTGTATATTGCAAAGTAGTTGCGATACAAGGCGTATTGTGGGATAGTACATATAAAACATATAATATAGTATAAACGTATCGATTTTCATAATAAACGACTATGTTATTGGTCAATGCATCTCCTGTACTGTTACTGTTTTTCGTTACTTGTGTGCTGAACTTTGGCCACCTGCAAATAACAAGTGTATCTCGCAACGGTGTCATTGAAGTTACATCAAGCTTAGTCACTCGCACGTTCTTCAATCGTTTGGAACGTTAGCTATGTGTAATTTTCTTTCGAAAAAATACATTACTTTGAAGTACAACGTTGCTCCCGCGGTGCCTTACCAACAAGCACAAACTATCATCAACAATCAGTACAACTCAGAATGGAAGTGAGCAATAAACGTGCCCCAATTCACCAGCTCTACAAACCACCATCTTTCGCCTGAGAACAGGCCACTGCAGACTATTGTGTCACTTTTATCGGCTTAAGATATCACACACAAGTGACTGCTCATGTCGAACCGGAGTCCAGATACTGGAACACATCCTACAGGACTCCCCAGTATACAGAAACCATCGATGTCAATCTTGGTCAAAGGAAGCGAAGATGGGCTTCCACTCGGACCTGGAGAGGAATAGCTAAGGGACTATATATAAAGTAACCCATTGCATTACTACCGTAGGGGTGTGAGGTGTTAGCGATCTCACATTTGAAAGGCTCGGTTATATCGGGGGGGGGGGGGGGGGGGGCGATAGCCATCTCCTCTCCCTCGACGCTTTTACTTCCCGGACTGAACCGGTACCCATTTAAGGCTGGGTCGACCCGTGGGCCGTTGCGGTCTGAAACAACATTTCCGCCTAAACTGGATAATGAACCTAGGATCATTCAGATGCGAAGACAGCGATACGCGGCTGTCCTCACTGCAGATGTAGCATGAGCAAAAACCTGAACGCAAAACAAGTAGAAAAAGTGGTTCCTACACGGGACACGGGACAAAAACCAGCTCTAGCGACAGCAGAAGCAAGAGGACAAGGATAAGTATCGATTTAGAAGTGAAACAGGAGTTAATGAAACAGCGAGAAGATGGAAAGAAATGAATGAAATAGTACCCCATATAATATTTCTAGGTACATATATATGTATGGTATGGTGTGCGCACAACGTATATATAGCATAAAGTTATATTTCATATAACGTCTTGTAAACGTTACACGTGTTATATATATATATATATATATGTATACGTGTATGTATATGTATATGTATATTTATATGTATGTGTATGTATATATATGTGTATATGTATATTAATATATATATATATATATGTATATATATGTATGTTTATATATGTATCTATATATATATGTATATATATGTATGTTTATATATGTATCTATATATATATGTATATATCGATATATATATACATATACACATACACAAACACATATATACATGCATATGATTATATATATATATATATATAAATATAATATGGAAATATAGATAGATATGTTGATACATGAAGACGTATGTAATATGTAGATAAATAAATAGAAAACTTCATAGCTCTCTCTCTCTCTCTCTCTCTCTCTCTCTCTCGCTATATATATATATATATATATATATATATATATATATATATATATATATATATATTTATTAATATATATATATGTATATATGCCATGGGAGAGAGAGAGAGAAATAGATAGATAGACATTCAGGTATACATTCAGATAGATAGACAGATAGATAGATAGATAGATATATAGATAGATAGATAGATAGATAGATAGATAGATAGATAGATAGATAGATAGATAGATAGATAGATAGATAGATAGATAGACAAATAGGTAGATAGACAAATAGGTAGACAGACAAATAGATAGGTAGATAGACAAATAGTTAGGCAGATAGACAAATAGGTAGATACATTTATCGGCAGATGTAATTATCTGCTGTGGTTAAAGGCAATGAAACTGTTAAAAATCAATATATATTAACAAAAAACAGCACAGGAACGGGAATGAAATATCACAGAAAAGTTAGAGTTAGACAGTTTAAGCGAAACTAGAATAATTCCTACACATCTAATATCAATTTGAACGGCTCGGGAAATGTCAGCTAATTGATTTTTAGAAGCTAAACTGTTTTTAGAACAAATTCGGGTCGTTTTTCACTTAACACTGCCAACAGGAGCAGGCATCTCAGGATTCTCTGTAGAACAGAACCCTTGTTAACTGTGGCCTATATTCCCGGGGGCGTGTTACTGGGAAACTGGGTTTTTGTTCCTTAAGGCGGCACACAACGTTTTTCTGGTTTTATTCTTTTTATCAAATTTTGTCCTACAGTGTCGAAGTTCGACTGCATGTATACAGCTAAACTTCTTTCTATTTCCCTTTATCATCTCTTCTGTTGAGATATTCTCTTCTTGCTCAAGACAAACTATAGAGATAGTACTGCTTCTGGCCATGTGATGGAAGGTTGTGGAAAAGCATCTACATCTATCCCTGCAGTTGTGGTTTCTATTGCCAATTTTGTTACCTACTGAGTTTTTTAGACCCATGCACAATACTATTTCTTACAGCATTTGTGGACAGTGTATTTTCTTACCCGTTACGCCTGAGAGGTTACAGGTACGACTAAGTTGTATGTGTGTTAAGATTCGACGTCTTTGTTCTCTGTCTGAGTCGATCGATAATTGTTCAATCCTCTTCAACAAATGATAGAGAGTGTAAATAATGATAGTTCCTGTAGCCGTCTGTTTGTACACACTCCTGTTCCATCATTTCTGCTTGACCCACGTATGATTTCAAAATCCTGCAATCTGTGAATTACTGGTTCATCGACTGCAGTATCTTCACACCAGAAAGTGATTGTTGATCAACTTTAAAATGTCGCCTCTATACATTGACAATGCTCCCATTACGGGTGTTCTTGATGCCAAGAAGTTAGCTTTTTTCCTTCATGCAAACCCCAGCACGACCACGGCAGTGGATCCATACACGACCCAGGAGGTTCGAGGTAAGATACGACATGATACAATGGTGCTAAACACAACCTTCATCAAGCATGTCCTTTGCAGAACGCCGCTGCCATCATAGTCCGTCTGAAAGAAACTGGATCGTATGCCAAATCTCCAGCCTGCTCCAGAGTCATGACCAAGCATTCCTTGACATCTTGATGGTCTGACTCTGCCTCTCTTGTCCGGCATCATACCTTCTATTACCGTTTTCTCAAGACTGTTACGCTTTTTGATGTGCCAAAGAATTTCAATGTTATGTTGGTGATATAATTTATGAATCGGTTCTTTTCTATGCCCATTTCGAATGTCTGAATTCTTCTATAATCTTCTGTGATCTTTCTATAGCATTTACCCGAAGGATTCGATTCTCTTTCTTGATGTTTGGATAACAGTCCATGATTCGCAGTGGTATGCTGCCACGGGAAAAACACCGGTTCTGCAAAGTTTTACTTTCGTTAGTTTGCTGGTAACATCTTCTCGTCTCAGCCTTCCTCTGTCGCTCAGGCTGTCCAACATCTTCTATCTCTGCCTTCCTCTGTCTCTCAGGCTGTCCAACATCTTCTCTCTCTCTCTCTCTACCTTCCTCTGTCTCTCAGGCTGTCAAACATTGTTTCTCTCTTTGCCTTAGTATATCTCTCCGGCTGTCCAAAATCTTCTCTCTCTCTCTGTCTTCCTCTGTCTCTCAGGCTGTCAAACATTTTTTCTCTCTGTCTTCCTCTGTATATCAGGCTGTCCAACATCTTCTCTCTCTGCCTTCCCATGTATCTCAGCCTGTCCAACATCTTCTCTCTCTGCCTTCCCATGTATCTCAGCCTGTCCAACATCTTCTCTCTCTGCCTTTCTAGGTATCTCAGCCTGTCCAACATCTTCTCTCTCTGCCTTCCCATGTATCTGAGCCTGTCCAACATCTTCTCTCTCTGCCTTCCCATGTATCTCAGCCTGTCCATCATCTTCTCTCTCTGCCTTCCCATGTATCTCAGTCTGTCCAACATCTTCTCTCTCTGCCTTCCCATGTATCTCAGCCTGTCCAACATCTTCTCTCTCTGCCTTTCCATGTATCTCAGCCTGTCCAACATCTTCTCTCTCTGCCTTCCCATGTATCTCAGCCTGTCCAACATCTTCTCTCTCTGCCTTCCCATGTATCTCAGCCTGCCCAACATCTTCTCTCTCTGCCTTCCCATGTATCTCACCCTGTCCAACATCTTCTCTCTCTGCCTTCCTATGTATCTCAGCCTGTATAACATCTTCTCTCTCTGCCTTTCCATGTATCTTTTTTCTGCTGTCTTTCCCGTTATCACAACGTGCTCCAAGCCGCCTCTTTTCATATGCTAGAAAAAGGATGACAGCGTAATCATGATCTTTGCAAAAAGTAGTTTTTTGTGTCTCTTCATTAGTCACCCTAGCAGTTAATGGAATCTGCAGCATTCCTCTGCGAAATCATATCTCCGTTGCTTCCAAAGATCTATATGACTGCTTGCTAATTGCTCAAGATTCACTGCCATATGTCAGTACTGGATCCAGTAATATATGCTTGGAGTAGCTGTAAGATCTGGCAAAATTTACTCACCAAGAGAAGTGTGATAAGGAATCGTACAGTTTCTTGCATGTTTAACATTTACACAGAATATTTTATTCAACAGATACAGAAAATATCAGGACTCATTACGGGTGGAGTGTCAATAAATAATCTCATTTATGCAGATGAAACAGCTCTCCTGAGCTGAAAGCGAAAAAAAACATCACGTGATTCGTGAGTCAAGAGCGAAAAATCAGGAATATGGATTAGACATTGATACTGAGAAAACAGAAACCAGTACAGGACAGTAAGCTCAAAATCTACTCTACAGAAATGACCTGGCTTGGCTTCGTTCGTTTTAAATCCCCCGCTACCAAGCCTTGAAATGGCTTAAGTAGCAGAATGTAGTCCAGAGAACGAATGCGTTATGTCGTAGTTTACAGATTGACTGCGATATTTGCGCCTTTCGGTCCAACACATCCGACTTCAGCAAGCATTTTTTGAGTACTGGTTTAGCATTCCCTCTTCGATCCATTCTCGTTAGCCAGTCTGCTCTCCGCGTGGAGGTGTAGAAGGGTCTTGGCAGATTTGGTTCGCTGGCCCTGACGCTAGCAGTCAGCTATGGGTCGCTGACCACTGCATCTCATGCGCTGCTCAGCATCTTGATCCCCTCCCCCCCCCCTCTACAGATATAAGCGACGATCAAAATCTAGAACAGTTCAAAAGCGTCTCCATCTTGGAAATTGAATAAAGGATATAAGATGCGAAATGAAAAACAAGAAAACTTCGATAGTGAAATATGTTGTCACCATAATGAGTCATACATTGACATCCTAACTAGCGACTCACAAATTAACAACGATAATGTTCAGGTGCTATTACTTTAGGCCGCAGAAAAGTGGACAATAAACAAAACATTTAAGAGAATTAATGACTTTGAAAATCTCGTGGAAAGATAAGAAAATAAATAAGGAAGACTCGGAGGATTTCGGGTGAAAAGACAATTAATTAATGAAATAAGAGTCAGACAGTTAAGATTTTTTGGTCACATAAAAAAATAACACAATAACCATGTAGCATGTCCTTTATAAAGCGTCACTTCAATCACAGCCCGTCTGAAACAAACTCAATCTCATGATAGATCTCCAGCCTGATCAAGTCATGTCCAAGGATTCCTTGACATCTTGGTGCCATCTCTTTCTTTGTCTCCACCTGTCTCTCTTGCCCGACACTATGCAGTCCATTAACATTCTTACAAGACCTTTGTGTCTTTTGATGTGGCCAAAGTTATTGAATTTTTTGTTCATGATGAAATAATTTTATTAACCAGTTCTCCTCTATGCCCAACTCTTGTCGAATGCCTGTACTCTTTTTTTTCGGTCGATGGTATACTGAGGACCTTTGTATAACATTCTGACCCGAAAGACTCTATTCTCTTCATTGATGTATAGGTAACTGTCCATGTTTCGCAGCCATATGCCACGACTGAAAAAACACAGGTTCTTCAAATTTTTACTTTTGTTGTTTTGCTAGCATTTTGTGCCCTAGTTTTATCAAGTGGTTGTTGTTGTTGCTTAGATGTTTGCCTCACTACTTTCTACTGGCAGAGGCGCGCCCATTCCACCCCAGACCGTAGTCCATTGGGCGATATCAGGACGCATAAACCAGTGCGTGGATGCATGTGTGCGTCTGTATGTACCTATGCTAGGTTTGTGCGCCCACAGAGGCTAGCCCAACCAAAGTGCAATGGAAGGGCCTCACCCCGAGGGCGCATGTGAAAAATGTGCAAGAGTGTGACTGTTGGACAGAGTCAGATGAAACAAAAGTGTGACTGTTGGACAGAGTCAGATGAAACAAAAGTGTGACTGTTGGACAGAGTCAGATGAAACAGAGTGTGACTGTTGGACAGAGTCAGATAAAACAGAGTGTGACTGTTGGACAGAATCAGATGAAACAAAAGTGTGACTGTTGGACAGAGTCAGATGAAACAAAAGTGTGACTGTTGGACAGAGTCAGATGAAACAAAAGTGTGACTGTTGGACAGAGTCAGATGAAACAGAGTGTGACTGTTGGACAGAGTCAGATGAAACAGAGTGTGACTGTTGGACAGAGTCAGATGAAACAAAAGTGTGACTGTTGGACAGAGTCAGATGAAACAAAAGTGTGACTGTTGGACAGAGTCAGATGAAACAGAAGTGTGACTGTTGGACAGAGTCAGATGAAACAGGGTGTGACTGTTGGACAGAGTCAGATGAAACAAAAGTGTGACTGTTGGAGTCAGATGAAACAGAAGTGTGACTGTTGGACAGAGTCAGATGAAACAGGGGGAGGTAAGAAGGGGAAGAGTTGCCTCAAGTGGTGTAGTGCCTTCATTGCCTTTATCAATCTCCTTATGATTTATTTTGAGCAGTCGTCAACACTGTTTTCAATTCTGGAGCCCATATATTCGAAGTTTGTAACCTGTTCTATTTACACATTCCCGAACTTGAATTTATGTTGACTTCTTGTTTTGTCGGTGGTCATTATCTTTGTTTTGTTTATGTTTGCAAAGAGGCTTTGATATTCTCAGCATTTGCTTATCGCTACAATTAGCTCCCCTAGTAAGTTGAAAACAAAAAGGAAGGTTAGGTGGAGGGCAAGCGTGTTAGGGGCAGACAAAGCTATCTTTTGGGAGTGGCTCATCTATAACAGAGGTGGATATATTAAGGTCGGATTTAGGTCAAATTCGAGACTGGTCTGTAAAATAGCAAATGGAGTTTAATGTAGATACATGTACAGTTATCCACATGAGTAGATCCAATATGGAACACAATTACAGAATGGGCAAGAACAATATTAGCATGATAGATAAAGGAAAAGCCTAGGGGTTATAATAGAATATACAGGTAAAATGAATGAGCAATTCCAGATAGCAGTGAATAAGGCAAATGCAATGTTAGGTATGATAAAAAGAAATATTAAACATAGGAGTAAAGAGGTGATTGTCAAACTGTATAAAACATTAGTTATATATAGATTGGAGTACTGTGTATAGTCCTTATGATAGAGGAGATATAAACATGCTGGAAAGAATACAAAAAAGAGCCACACAACTGATGGTGGGACTCCAGAATTAGTTACTAGGAAAGACTCAGAAAAACCGGCCTACATTGTATAGAAAATAAGAAGAATTCGATGTGACTTAATACAGGTTTATAAGGTAATCACAGGAAAGGTAAAACTATACTATAACAAGTTTTTCATAATACAACCACCAACGAGAACAAGATGGCACAAATACAAATTAACTAAAGAAAGGTCCAAATTGGATATAATAATTTTTTTTTAGTCAGAGAGTGGCGAATGCTTGGAATGCATTACCACAGGAGGTGGTGGAGGCAGATACAGTTAATGCATTTAAAAATAGATTGGATGTGCATAGTTTTTATAGCAGGGTAGTGCAGATGTAACTGGTTGTCTACAAACACTGATGTGTCTTCTAAGCCAGTATAAAAACGTTAAGTTAAGTTAAGAAACCATCCAAAGATGGACTAGCTGATTTAGTTAGGGGAGAGATGACTTTGGAGACCCACTGCGGTCCGTCGGTGTAGAAGTGTTACTTGAACTGAACTCAGCAATCTATCTATACCAGAAATGTGTTCTCTCTGACAAGACATATCATTTCTCCTTACCGGAGATACCATCTTCCTTCATTAGACATATTATCGCCCTTCATCAGTTATGCTATCTCCCTATACTAGACAAATTATCTTCCTTTACATGAAATACCATCTTCATTTGGCACACATCCTACTATTTTTACTTACCACACATACCATCTCCCTTTATCAGACTTACCATCTCCCTTTATCAGACTTACCATCTCTCTTTATCATCTCCTTTGGTTAGACTTACTATTTCCTTTTGGAGACATACCATTCATCTTTATCAGACATACCATCCCTCTTTATCAGACATACCATCTCCTTTTGTCAGACATACTATATCCTATTGCAGACATACCATATCCCATTTTCTGGATAATGTCAGTCAATATAAAAAAACGGTGCTCTATAAACAAACGTCCCAAATATTTTCAATATGGAAAGCATCTATCTGTATCCGGGGTTATTAAGTACACACTTAACAGACGTGTATCACCAACATACATTACCTAACTCTTTAACAGACTTCGCATACTTACTTACTACAAACTTACTTATTGCATACTTACTTTCTTACTGCATACTTGATTACTGCATACTTGCTTACTGCATAATTGCTTACTGCATAATTGCTTACTGCATACTTAACTTACTACATAGTTAACTTACTTACTTACTGCAAACTTTCTTACTGCAAATTTTCTTACTGTATGCTTACTTACTACATACTTAACTTACTACATACTAAACTTACTTACTGTATACTTACTTACTGCATACTTACTTATTTACTTACTTCCCAACCCCTTATGCTGTTAAGCGATATGGATAGCTTGTTACCTTTACTGATCCTAGTGTGTTGCATCGGTCGTCGTAAACCTGCGATGTTGTAATTTCATATATCCATCTGTCACTCGGTCTTCATTGTGCCTGGTAGCCAGTTCTTCTTGTGATATAAGCGTGCAGTGGAATTCCTTCGGGTTTAATTATGAGGTGGACAGACCGTGGTTTATTTTTACTCGAAATGTAATCCATACAAGAGTTAGATCTCACCATATCTCTAATGGCGTTGTTTCTCATCCTATGTTTACTAGTGACACCAATGTCGTTTCTTAGAAATTCCATTTACCACCTTGTAATTTTCTTGTCCTGAAACTTGGGCAAGGGTAAAGTTTCACATCGGTAGCCAAGAATTGCTATAGATATACTGTTTATTGGTTGCTGTTCTCCGATCAAGCTGATATTCGAGCGTTTTAAGTTTAACAGTTGAAACGTCAAAGCAGAGGCGATCTGGCATCTGCATCGTTTCATAGACATGGCATCTCCATTACCTATTTACCAAAGTTGACTACACAATACATCGCAAAGTGACAGCCGTCTACCACACACATTGCATTTCCTGTTTACATGCACACAATCACCATTATTAGATATCACTAGTTATCAATCATCACCATTTACTAGACATCATCATTATTTATCAATTGTCACCATTTATCCGACATCACCAGTTATCTAAAATCTTTGCTTATCAGACATAACTATTTATACCATAACATGTTTTAGCCAGGAGAAAGAAAGATGGCCGCGCCTGACTGGCTGCGCTCTCGACTCGCTCCAGTGTTTGTGTTGTTTTCTGCTGTTTACTAGCTGCTATTCGGATTGAAATTGACAACTCCTTCCCTAGGTGGTATCAAGAACTTTATTCTGTGGAATTTATGTGCTTTCGATAGGCTATCCTGTTTGTTATGCTGCGTCTTGCTACGGCTGTGTCTGGCTTAAGCTGTGGGAAACCAGTCCATGATGGCTTTCAACGTTCCTCTTAATTGCACCACAGAATTCAGTCCAGGTTATCATTACTCAAGAACCTTCCTACTTAGACCGAAGCCGTCTTACTCCTGCCCCCCTCCACCGGAGTTTACACGATACCTCCCCCAACCCATATTCTCAGCACATCAAGAGTCACGCTGATTCGGAGGTGGACATAATCCAGAGGCCTCAGGGCGACACCACTATTTATAACATATCATAATTTATCAGACATTCTCTTCTATCAGACACCACTATTTATAACAAACATCATTTATCAGACATTCTCTTCTATCATACACCACTAGTTATAACAAACATAATTTATCAGACATTCTCTTCTATCATACACCACTAGTTATAACAAACATCATTTATCAGACATTCTCTTCTATCATACACCACTATTTATAACATAACATCATTTATCAGACATTCTCTTCTATCATACACCACTAGTTATAACAAACATAATTTATCAGACATTCTCTTCTATCATACACCACTAGTTATAACATAACATCATTTATCAGGCATTCTCTTCTATCATACACCACTAGTTATAACAAACATAATTTATCAGACATTCTCTTCTATCATACACCACTAGTTATAACAAACATCATTTATCAGACATTCTCTTCTATCATACACCACTATTTATAACATAACATCATTTATCAGACATTCTTTTCTATCAGACACCACTAGTTATAACAAACATAATTTATCAGACATTCTCTTTTATCAGACACCACTAGTTATAACAAACATCATTTATCAGACATTCTCTTCTATCAGACACCACTATTTATAACATAACATCATTTATCAGACATTCTCTTTTATCAGACATCACGAGGAGTAGAAAACTAACGTCTGGTCAGGCAAAACATACTGATCAAACACGTTAGGGTCAATCGAAATATACTGACCAAGACCCTAACCTCAGCTTCCCCGAAGCCTTTCATGGAAACGAGCTGTTTTCACGACAGCCTGGCTAACGAGGTGACGGATTGACATGATCCCTATAGTAGTGAGCGACACGCAGATGAAGCCAAATATAACACAACTGACTGGAGGACCCAGGTCTACCTTCATCAGCACGCTCGAGATGTGAAGAAAGCTACGACAACCCACCATTTAACGTCCTTTTCAGGCCGTATAAAAGAGTAATCCTACTCATTGTGGACATTGAACAACAACATCAGACATTACCATTTATCAGATAACACCATTTATTAGACATCACCATTTACCACACATCACCATGTATCAGATATCACCATTTATCAGATAACACCATGTATCAGGCATCACCATTTATCAATTAACACCATTTATCAGACATCACCATTTATCCCACATTACCATGTATCAGACATACTCATTTAACAGACATTATCATACACCATTATCATACATCACATTTAATCAGATATCACATTTTAACTGATATCCTAAATCGTCAGATATCATCATTTATCAGACATTCTCATTTATACGACATCCTGATTTATCAGACATCACCAATTATCAGACACACATCTTTATCATTCCTTTCATCTCCCTGTAACTACCTTTATCATACATCAAACCTGCCTGTACTAGCCTTCCTAGGTCTAGTTCGTGTTTCTGATACAAGGAATTCCTTTATTCACGAGAGTGATTTGCGATCTCTGCATAAAAACCTAAACTAAAAACACACAAAGAACGAGCAATCACGAAATAGAAGTAATACAAAAATAGAATTAGAACAATCTAGTATAAGATAAAGGACATCTTGACATTCAGACACTAGATGACCCAGACAAGAACCAGTAAAAAGAGATGGATGTTCTGATTTGGTGTTGCAATGGCTTGACTAAAAAAAAAACATCATGTTTCCTGTTTCCATTCTTAAGACACAAATGGTCCAAACTGCAGCTGGGCTTATTGAGAAATGCCTGTGTTGTTGAGGACCATTTGCTTGTACAGTGGTGGTTTCTGTAGAATCACCATCGTCATCATTGGTGTCTCAGTCTCCGTAGACAATTCGCGTGGGGCCCTCTGAGTTTTGTTAAGCTTTGCCTCCTGTATTACGACACTGTCTAATATGACCCTGCGGGTTACGTTACATGTTTACGGAAAGGTTTCGGTGGTAACCCTGAGGCAAAATCTGCATCCTATGCTATCTCCAGTCGTCTTGATGAATGTCTTGCCACTGGCAAAAGGTAGCTTAGGCTCTGTGTGTGAGGTTGACAAAAGGCGCAGTTTCTTCCTCACTTTAATCTAAATCACGGCGCAAGTCACCCATTTCAGCGGACACAGCAAGAGATACGACTGTCCACACGGCTGAACAAAGAGAGTGGTCTTCATCACTTGTGATGGAGAAATATTAATATGACTGTAAAGAACGATCCGCGAGTGACTATCCCTGTCGCAGTTAGTACAACCATGACTTGCCGAGGTGTCCCCCGATCTCTTCTGTCTTTCTCTATTCTCTGCAGCCAGAAGGCCTCCATGAGAGTCGGCAGCTACTATGCCCCATCCAACTGACTGTGGCATAACGGTTCGATGTAGTAGAATGTATTTCACAATAGTGATAGGCGGAGAACCATTTACAAACGTCTTTTACGACATCCTCATTTGGTTGCAACCCTGTGTAGATCCGGGAACTTTTTGTTGGGGGATATAGAATTAACCTTCAGCATTCTGCTAATGAACATGAGACTAGCAACATCATCATGTAAAAGAAACGGCAACAACCATCTACTTTTTCTTCTTGTGATCGCATCATAGATGTTTACACTATCAGGCGAGTGTCCGCGATGAACTCGACAGTTGACTACAATTACACTTTAGCTCCATACAGCTTTGATTGCAAGTCTTTCATATAGACTAGAAACAATGTTGGTGAAATTACTCCCCCCTGAGGTACTCCATTATAGAGCAGCACTATTTTAGTCTTCTGACCGTCCATGGTGACTGGATCCAGCTTTGCAATGCTGCCTTGAATCTCGCTTCTCCCTAGTTTTGCAATTAGGCCGTCTTTCCATACTTTATCGAAGGCCTGCTTGAAATGAACCCAAAGTGCTAGGGCCATTTACTTCTATTGGAAGGCATCTTTTACCGATTGAGATAAGTAAGTGACTTGATCTTCTATATTGTAGCATTCTCTAAATCCAGCTTGTTCTGGCACCAGAATTTGCTCGGACTCTAAATACCATTTCATTCTGGTGTTAACTATTCGCTCCATGGTCTTTACCACACAGCTTGTACGACTGATTGGTCGGTTAACTTGAAGTTTTGCTCTTGCATTTCCCTTTCTTTAGTTTAGGTACTGTGATGGCTTCTCTCCATACTTGCGCTACTGTTCCTGTCGCCCAGCCGAGGTTGAATATCTGAAGAAGTTTTGTCTTCGCGGCTGGGCTCAAACAGATGATCATTTTATTGCTAATTTCATCTGGGCCGGGTGCCTTTCTTGTCTTAAGCTTGGATATTGCTCTTTGAAGGTCTCCTAGTGTCATAGATTCTCTCATCGGAGCAAGGATGTTCGTCTCTTCCTTGCTTGTACGCATTTCTTCTCTTATTTCTCTCCGCTGGTCTATGTAAATAGTCAGTTTGCTTTCTGCAGTGTACCTCCTGGCAAAGAAGTTTGCAGCTTGTTTCCCTGTACGTAATTTGCCCTCCTCATCCAATGTTATAATCTGTCTGGGCGAGATACCCTCTTCAGGGATTTTACTAATCTCCATAGTTTCTTGTCGTCCTTTTCGGGATAGAGCGCAGCTGTTTTACTTCTCCAGCATTTCCTTTTTTTCTAGTTTGGTTCTCTGAAACTCAGCTACAGCCTTTTTTCCATTTATTGTGATTTTCAACTGAGGGATGAGCCTCTGCATCCTTTCTGGTCATTCTCATGGCGTTCTTTGTTTGTGGTGAACCAGTACGGTGTGTAGTTGCGTCCTCATCCTTTGGGGATGCCCTTTCTTGCTGCTTGTAGCATACATTGATTTAAATTTTATATCTCTGCATTGATATCTCTATTCTGCAATTTGAGGTCAGATAGCAGCGTGGTCACCCGATGCCTTTACAGGTTTCAGTTCCCTTCTTTGTAATTCCATTTTGTGATGGCTGCGGCTGGGCTGAGGATTACATTCTGGAAGGAGAGAAAGATTAAACGATGATCACTTCCTCCAACCCTACTTGTGAGTCCAGCTACGTCTGGGGTGACGAAAGCAAGATATGGAGTTGCAGAGTTGGCCAAGCATAGGGAGTGGTCATCTTGGCAGGTTTCAGCCTCTTCACTTCTGTGATGGTGGCGGTTATAGCCCTATCTCTGGCTCTGTGATCAAGGTAGTTATAGCCACAGCTCTGAGATTGGCTATTAAAGCCTCCCACTGCTATAATGTTGGTGGCTGGTGTCTGTATAGAGCTGAGACTCAGAGATTTGCTATTTCGGCAGTAATAGTTCAGGAGCTCTATTTCATCTTGCCTGAAACTTAAATATATACAGAAGTGGCTAGATCAGTGGACCACATCCCAGACAGGCTGAGTATATTTTTTTTTTAAAACCGAGCAAAACCAGATTCCCAGAACCCAGCAAAGAAATTTAAACGAAGAGACCACAGTTTGATCTTCAAACTGAGAACAGGCCATGCCCCTCTCAACAATCATCGAAATAGATTAGACCCACTACGTAAACCAAACTGCAGATTCTGTCATGACCACGAGTTGTCAGTCGAGCACCTTCTGACTTTGTGCCCAAGACCGGCCGATCTGCCGAATCTGCTGTTACCACCACATCCCATCATACTCAACACGTTCTACACATCACAACAACAATTGAGGAGGACGTGTGCTTTTGTTCGGGAGGCATTGACCTATCAAGAGCTGCCACCTCACATCTAAAGGGATTTTATCATCATCTTGTCAACTTGTATCGGAAGCTGCTGATACTCGGCACCATCCATAGATGTAGTCCTTTCGTGCGCTTGTATATTGTTACCACCACATCCCATCATACTCAACACGTTCTACACATCACAACAACAATTGAGGAGGACGTGTGCTTTTGTTCGGGAGGCATTGACCTATCAAGAGCTGCCACCTCACATCTAAAGGGATTTTATCATCATCTTGTCAACTTGTATCGGAAGCTGCTGATACTCGGCACCATCCATAGATGTAGTCCTTTCGTGCGCTTGTATATTGTTCCTTACCAGGGTAAAAATTTATCCTTTTCGAATGTCATGTTTGTCTGATCTGAAGCATAGATATCCTGTTATTTAGAAAATTTGAGCTGCTTTCAGGCGAGTCTCTGGAATACAGCAAATACTGATTTGCTTCTCACGCAAGATGTGCTCCAACTCTGTCATCTTGCTGTACCTAGGATGTGTTCCAACTCTGTCACCTTCTTGTACCCAGGATGTGTTCCAACTCTGTAACCTTGCTGTACCCAGGATATGTTCAAACTCCTGTCACCTTGCTGTACCCAGGATGTGTTTCAACTCTGTAACCTTGCTGTACCCAGGATATGTTCAAACTCCTGTCACCTTGCTGTACCCAGGATGTGTTCCAACTCTGTCACCTTGATGTACCCAGCCTTCTACTGTTCACTCCTTTTGCATTCTAGTGCATCATGGCAAGTATACCCTTTGGACTCTCTCCATCTGTTTTTATTGGGTCAGTAGCTTTCCTCCGCCGTCTCCTGACTCCACAAGACGGTCTAGAGGGTTCTCCAGTAGGTGAGGGTGGGCTCTGTCAAGTTCAGAACCCGATGCTGCACCTGCCTGGTGGGGCTCCACAAGGCGAGCACCATCGCGGGATTCATCCATATAAAGCGAGGGTTGCGTGATACTATTGTTTCCGGTACGTCTTCTGACCCAGTATCTACGTCTTTAGCACCTCTTCAATGGGAGAGTGGGCTCATCCCGCCCCATCTGACTGGGGGGTCGATTGCGTCTTTACCTCTTTTGTTGTTCCATCTTACCTCCCACTGGGGTTGAAACCCAACCTTTGACACGATTGCTGGGCATAACAAGGTCCACCGCGTGTAGGTGAGGTAGACTTGGGTAGGAGAGGCTATGAGACGTATGAGTCCTGTCTTGCGCTTCACTGCCCCATGGACCCAAACCATCTACTTCAGATACAGCACAATAATAACGATAAGAATATGAGACAGGATTGGAAGACTAATAAAATCAACAATGTCAATAACCCATGTGGCCCGTCGTGGTCTTTATGTATGACAAGGACAATAACACCACCACTGCCCACAGAGTACATGTCGCAAGAGGCGACTACCTGTGAGACATGGCATAACATCGGCTTTGGTTGGTTGTTTGTTTAGAGCAGCAAAAAAGGCGCATAACAGGCTGCAGGTCTACTTTTCTCTAGTGTAATAGTCTATTAACATGGACTCGCACATCGGTTAACCCTTCTCTGCGGCACTTGTCCACACGCAGCGGAGTAATACGCTGCTCGAGCCTAGTTCGCTAAGCAGGAAATCCTCCTCCCGGCTACATCCAGCTCATACCAGAGCTTGGACCTGCACAAGGCCATTCGCCCCTCTAGAAGTACAGGTCGACTAAGAACTAAGAAGAGCTGGGTCAAAAGTGTGTAACAAAGACAAGTTTTTTAAATTATTTCTGTTTATATTGTTTTTGCTTTCGCCTTATTTCTCTATTCCCCAAGGCGGCGTGCGTTGCACTATATTTGTATTTTGCGCCTGTCGGCCCAGTGAATCCGTTTTTGGCATGCATTTTATGTAAGGGTCTGCTTCCTCCTGCATTCTTTAAGGGTTTGCTTCTGGGGTGTAACGGACGGTGCTGTGATGGGAAGCGAACCCAGTACATTCGGGTTGTGAGCTGTGTCACTTAACCACTAGCCCACACCATCCATAACCTTTGATATTTGAAGTTTATGACACAAACAGTGTGTTATTATTTCTGGCCATATATTATAAAGTTTGGGACAGAGACAGTTTGTTATTATTTCTGGTCATCTGAGTTGAAGTATGTGGCATAGACAGCTTGTTTTTATTATTGGTCACGTGGAAAGGATACGAATATCTGGTCAGGCAAAACATTATAATAGTTTATGTTAGTCAGGGTAAAGTCAGGGTAAAGTAAAATATACTGACCAAAACCCCCACCCCACTTTTACTTAGTTTTTTCTGGAAGGGGATGTTTTCATGGCAGTCTGGTGGAAGACCGACGTGATTCCTATAGTAGTGAGTGACACACAGATGAAGCATAGAATAGCGCAACCACCTGCAGAACACCGGTCCACCTTCATCGGCAGTCTCAGGATGTGAGGAAAGCGCCTGCAAACCGTCACTTAACATCATTTTCAGGGCGCAAGCAAGAGTTTTCTTACTCATTCAAAAACGGCAACAATAGTTTCTAGTCTTCTGATTTAAAGAATGGCATGGAATCTCCGGAACCAACGAAATCAAAATCTCCACAATTCTGACATTCAACCTTTGTCCTTGGTGAATGATGCACTAATTTATGCAGACAAGGCAACACATAGATGGGCAAGTCACATTTTGCGATAAGACGAAGGTCGATGGAGCACGGAGACAGCAATCTGGTAACGCCGAGGTAAAAAGAGATCGCGGGGAAGACCTCCAACGTGTTGGTCAGATTTCCTTTGTGTACGTAACAGCATCGGAGGCGACTCTGGAGGAGTGCTTAACACACACTAGATTTCAGTGGCGCAAGTTAGGGTCCGCTGGAGACAAAGCTGATACATGCACGCTGAGGAATTGTCATTAAGATCAGAATGGTAACATATTATTTGAAGGTCTTCAATGTGAATGTGATACTCTACCATTTTGAGCCTCACTAGTGCCCAAACTATATTGAATGTCCGGTTTAATTACATAACTTGTATGGTTTTGTGAATCCTCACTTACGTTTTTTTCTGGTAATATTAAATACTAGTCCAGTTGTTGAGCCTGTCGATTGAGGATGACGTGTTAGACATTTCAATGGAGACGGTATTAAGTGCTGAAGGTTAGGATGACCAGTTCAATGTATCGTTATCCTATGTTCCCAAACTGAGTCATGTACACATTTTAAACAGGGTATACATCCTCGTTACCTTAAATCTCTGAACTGTAAACAATATGCTTCAGATGAAAACAGCCACGTGATGGAACATTTACCAATAAACAGCATGAAGCTAACAGAACAAACACAATGTTGTCGCTATATAGCCAGCATGTTTGAATTCACCACGGTTGAGCTCAACATGCCACGTCGGACAAGTAGTAAAACATTTAAAAATCAGGCTTCATTTAATACAGGATCGACTAAAATGGTGCGCAATGGGAGCGAACCCGGGCTGTGTACTGTGAGAAGCAAACACTCTGACAGCTTGTCTTATCCCTCGTTTTAACCTAAGTATAACAATAGAGACAAATTTATCCAAATAAACATTCAAGAAACATGTCGTGAACAATCTTCATCCATTTCGGGAACCATGAATATTAATTTCATCAACCTTCACCAAACTTTTAGAGAACTTCCACTCTTCATTTCTTGAATCTTCATCCAACATTCCGTGAACCTTAACTAAACATTCCGTGAACCTTCACCCAACATTTCGGGAACCTTAACTAAACATTCCGTGAACCTTCATCCAACATTACGTGAACCTTCACCCCCCATTTCGTGAACCTTCACCCACTATTCCGTGAACCTTAACCAAACATTCCGTGAACCTTCACCAAACATTCTGCTAATCTTCACCAAAGATTCTGTCAACCTTCACCAAACATTCTGTCAACCTTCACCAAACATTCTGTCAACCTTCCCCAAACATTCTGTCAACCTTCACCAAACATTCTGTCAACCTTCACCAAACATTCTGTCAGCCTTCACCGAACATTCTGTCAACCTTCACCAAACATTCTGCCAACCTTCCCCAAACATTATGTCAACCTTCACCAAACATTCAGCCAACCTTCACCAAACATTCTGTCAACCTTCACCAAACATTATGTCAACCTTCCCCAAACATTCTGTCAACCTTCCCCAAACATTCTGTCAACCTTCCCCAAACATTATATCAACCTTCACCAAACATTCAGCCAACGTTCACCAAACATTCAGCCACCCTTCACCAAACATTCAGCCAACCTTCACCAAACATTCAGCCAACCTTCACCAAACATTTCGCCAACCTTCACCCAACATTTCACCAATCACAACATGGGGCCAACAACCTCACGTGACCTCAATAAAGGATCATCAGCGCCCTTTACCATCTTGACAACACATCTTCAAATTCCTTTTCCCCAATCCCACGTCCATTTACGCGTTCGCGATCCATTTCCCGCATGAACTAGTTGTGTTTCTGTTGTCATTGTCCTTATCTTAATGGAATCGTTTCCCTGCTTTCATTCATTTGACATAGCCTGGACATCAATGCCTGATTTGAGATTTTGATTACCAGTAAAGACTTGTGCAGCCTGTCACACTCTTCTGTCCGTACTATCAACTTGACACTGTCCGCATTCTAATTTCTTCCTTATTTTATTTCTTTACATTTGTTTCAAACTCTCTTTCCCTTGTTTCCAATTAAACGGAAAAGATATTCATGAATTTATTAATTATTTACGAAGCATGTTTGTGAATTACATTCACAATTACTAATTGGGACCTCGAGTTGTCATAGTTATGCACTATTCATACGCCCTAATTTTAAGCAGAATCAGAATATGAAACTGGGACCGACTCCACAGATCATCAGTCTTCTCTGTTCGCCTTTCGTCCTCAGGTCAGGGTTCTTGTTTCTCTTACCAATAGCCATATTTGCTTGTAAGGCTCTTTCATTAGCATGTATCTGTTATCTGTCTCCTGTATAAGTATGTAGCTTTATAGGATGTGTTCTACGATCATAGTTTGCTTCTGACACATAACAATCGTCTCAATCTTTATGATCATCATCATGTAGCAATCCTCATGATCATCATCATGTAGCATGTCCTTTGTAGAACGTCGCTACCTTCACAGTTTGTCTGAAAGAAACTCGTTCTCTTGCCAAAACTCCAGCCCCCGCCACAGTCATACCCAGGCATTCCTGGATGTCTTAGTGCCATCGTCTTCCTCTTTTGCCTGGCACCATACCTTCCATCACCGTTCTCCCAAGACCGTTGTGTCTCTTGATGTGACCAAAGTATTTGCATTTTCTAGCCAAAATGGAATTATTCTTCTTCTTCTTCGTACGCTGTCAAAAGTAAATCTCAAAATGGAATTGATAAACCAGTTCTTCTCTATGCTCAACTCTTGCCAAATGGCTACATTTATTTTGTTCTCTGTCAATGGTATTTTGAGGATCTTTCTGTAACATTTTGACTCGAAGGATTCGATTCTTTGTCTAGAAGTTTTGGTAATCGTCCATGATTCACAGCCATAAGCTGCCACAGGAAAAACACAGGCTCTCAAGACTTTTACTTTTATCATTTTGTTGGTGCTCTGCCATAATTTCTTCAGGCTGTTCAGTCTCTGCATTGCCATGGCTAGTCTTCTTCAGATTTCTTTCGAGCAGTCGCCATTTCTGTCAATTCTGGAGCCCAGATATTCAAAATGTGTGACTTGATCTATTTCCTCACCACCTACTGTAAATGTATGCTGACATTGTGTTTTGCGGTGGTCATTTTTATTTATTTATGTTTATGAACAGGTTTTGATCAATCATCAGCATATTGTAACGATAACCCTTGTGTCTATAAGGCCCAGTTCTCTGCGTGACGATCGCAACTTGATCTTATGTAGTTAAATCAGCAGTTGTCTTCATCTCGGAAGTGGAAGTGTTGATCAGACTATTTAGTGAATGTCCAAGAACATCATTCATGGTATCTCAATCTGTGTTCCGCGCGGCCTTGGGGCTCCACTACAGGCATCTGGGGCTGGAGCTAGAGTTGGGAGGTGGTGTGGCAGGTGCCCAGAAGAATATCATGACAATTAGTTTTCACTTTCTTTTAACTTTTGCGACCTTAAGCTTTAAATCAGGAAATATATATTCGTAAGAGGCTGCGTGGCCTAGGGGTGAACCTAGCTCGGCTTTCACAATCCCAACGTTCCGGGTTCTTCTTCTTCTTCTTCGTACGCAGTCAGACAGTAACCATTATTTTTTCGAAAAAAGCGGCGGTCATCCTGAGGCTGTCGCCACTGCCATAGAGCTTGTCTTGCAGTTCCACTGGTAATGGCCACATCTGCTCTCTCTGATCCTCGTATGTCGGGCAGTTCTGCAGCAGATGTTCAGCGGCCATTTTACCAGTACCGCACGGGCATTCGTCGGTACCACCTATCTTCAATTTGTTGAATAGGTGGTACCTCAGTCTATTGTGGCCAGTGCGAAGTCTGAAGACAACGACCTGCTCTCTTCGGTTCAACTGGTAATAGGCATCGTTTTTGGTGTAACCAGTATGTTCGGTTTCCCATTTGGTCATGCATCTGGCTTTGATAAGCCGTTTTGACTCTTCGTACGTCATACTAGTATCTGTTTGTGGTAGTCTTGCACCTTCTTTTGCCAGTCTGTCTGCCTCCTCGTTGCCTTGGATGTTGCAGTGTGATGGGAACCACTGTACCACTACCCTTTTTGGTGCGGACTGCTGGCACAGTTTGCAGAGTGCTGCTCTTAAGTCATTAAGCTCAGTGTTTTTCTGGCTTTTTAGCGCTGTGTCTACGGCCAGAGCATCTGTAAGCAGGACTATATGGCTTTCATTTTCATTGTGTGTCACCATTTCTTCCACTGCCGCCCTCAGTGCCTCTGCCTCCGCTCTAAAATTGCTTGTGTACTTACCGTTCCGGGTTCGATTCCCACTTGTGTCCAGTTTGGGAGACACTGGGTTTTTTTCTCAGGCGAATGCTTCTCCACGAACGGAAAGTAATGGTAACATACCTTACTGCACACTTGCCAAGAAACATATAACAGACAAATAGGTTGGCGGTTGTAAGAAGCGACGTTTTGCCAAGGACATGCTACTTACTAGTGGTCTTCATGAAAGTCAAAAGGACAAAGATATCACGCAAAGACATACCAGACCAACCATCTGTCTGCACACTCGACTTTCTTGTAAATACGAAAAAGACCTATACATATTACAGCGGTAGAATGCAGGCGACAAGAAATAAATACTGGCAAGTTATTTTCAATTTAACTGCCATTGCTAGGAAGGAAGACTTACGTCTGGTCAGACAAAATATGCTGATCAGACATATTATAGTCCGTCTTTTAATTTATGAACAAGGTCCGAAGCAATATTCTACTAAACTGCATGTCAGATCCAAATGATTTATCGTATGCAATCTTAGAATATCCATGACTTTATGGAAATATTTTTTTCTCTAAAAAGTTGATGTATTTTTGACAAATGTATTAATTAAGTCTATATAAAAGCAACTTCAGTGAATTTGACATAATGTTAACATGTTTAAGGAATGCAGTCGTGCTGTTTTAAAAGTAAATGTTTTGACCTTCAAATACGCTTAGTAAATACAAATTCCTGATTATCTCGTGCACCAATTAGAGACTTTGTCGAATTCGGAAAACAATACACGTCATTCATGCGAAACTGTCGCACAGTTATAGGCGTATACGCCAGTCTTGGGATGAGGGTTCGTGTCACAGGACATGAGAGACGCCAATATAATCACCCTTCACAAGAGAAAGGGAGACGGAGGAGACTGCAACAATTACAGGGGAATATCCCTCCTCAACACCGTAGGCAAAGTGTATGATCGCATCATCCTGAGCAGGCTGCGAAAGCTGGCCGACAGAGTGTAATTGGAGTCTCATTGTGGTTTTCGCTCAAGAAGGTCCATCGCTGACATCCTCTTTTCACTGACACAATTGCAAGAAAAATGCAGAGAATAACACAAACTACTTTTTCTTGCAATCATCGACCTCATCAACGTACAAAAAACAAAAATGATGGCTCTGGGTGCAGATCCTCCAGACATTATCTTAAACGATACAAATCTGTAAGTAGTACATCACTAACTACCTCGGATCTATCATCGCCGACAACCTTTCACTGGACGCAGAGCTGCTAAAACGATTAGGTATGGCCTCATCAGCACTTACCAGGCTCTCACAGAGAGTGTGTGATAACAACATGCTGACCATCTCTACAAAGGTTGCTGTGCACAGATCTGTGTTATTAGTACCCTGCTCTATGGCAGCGAAACATAGACTATGTATGTCTTTCAGGAAAAAACGCTAAATGCTCTTCGTATGAACTGCCTGAGACGCATACTTGGAATTTCATGGAGCGACAGAGGGACTAACAGCGACGTGTTGGACCGTGCAAAGATTGTCAGCTTAGTTACGATCCTCCGCCAGCACCGCTTGCGATGGCTTGGTCACGTGTGCAAAACAGAGGATGGGCGAATACCAAAAGATATCCTATACGGAGAGCTGACCACGGGTAAATGTAAAATGGGTAGAACCTTCCTCCGCTACAAAGATGTTTTCAAGCGTGACCTGAATGCGTTGGATACGAACACCTGCAACTGGGAGGAACTTGCCAAAGCCAGACCCGGCTGGAGACAGGCATTGTATGTTGGTAGGGGAAGACAAGATGAATCAAGATGCAGACTCCAAAAGTGTATGACAAAAGCAAGGGCAACAACTAACTGTCCCCTCTCTAGCGTGGTCCATTGTCTCTCGAGACTGACATGATGCCAATCAATACACATTAATAGTTTGAGGTGTGGTTATTGGGGCATTTAGTTGCTTTTTCAAAACTTACAGTTCTATTAATTTCAAAATGAGTTTGAAGTGTACATTTATAACAATGCAGAAGGTTACCGTTTTAATATAACAGTTCTTCTGCAGGAATCTGTGATGAGCCTTCATATTGCGATATTCATGACCCAGAGAAACGAACGCAATTGGCGTTTGGTCTGGATAGATCATCTTTTTGCCATTACATTGGACATGACTCAGAGTGCACTCATATCAAGTAAGGACGGAAAAGATATTTAACGATTTCGACAGAGATGTCATAAAACGGGAGATATTGAAACTGTTGATGAAAAATCAACTTGGAAACTATTCCGGAAACTAAAATTAACATCAGAATTTGTGTGGGCTAAAGTCAAAGAACAAGTTGCAAACCAGAATAGGAGATTTAAAATGTGTGATGTTGAAGTTCTGACACGTGAGTGCCTTTCAAAAACAGACATTCAGTTCTGGGAGAAGTGTGTTGAACATGTGCTCCGGGAAGAAAAACGTACTGGCAACGAGATGAATTACAATTTGTCCAGCTAGTAACACGTATCAACCTCTTTGAATTTACAGATTCGGTTGATTAATATCATATTTTGTGGACATACTGATTAGCAGACTTGGATGAATTAGAGTATGTTTATCAAAACAATTAGGTGTACACACAATGGCAACAAATACATTGCAATATTCAAATGCGTTACACAATATACAATTAACTGCGCAGTTGATACAACCTTGGGGTGGGGGGTAGGGTTGGGGGTAGGGTTTAAAGGTGACCGAAGGGCTGTAATAACTGTTACATATTGGTGCCATTTTCACGATTGTACATAAAGGACAATAGCAACACAGACAACTAATTGATCTATCGAGACATTAAGGAGATACGCCAATGAACAAAATGCTGAGTAAATTTCCGCTGCGTACTGTAAAATTTTAAATTAAGTGTCATTTCTTTGCAATGGTTCTAAAAGATCAAAAGAATTCGCCAATGTGCAAATGTCTTAATATCTCCGGACTAAATAATATCAATGTTTTAGTGTCATGAATATTAAAAGGCTGCATGCGAAAAATCATTTGATCTGACATGCAGTTTTGTAGAAAATTACTTCATACTTGCTCATGAATCAAAAGAAGGACTTATAACCAGGCTCAGGGGAAAACATACATGACAAGACCCGCACCTTGGCTTTCTCGTAGTCCTTTCTGGAAACCGGCTGTTTTAATGGCAACATAGCTAACAAGAGGAGCGATCGACGTGATCCCCGTAGTAGTGAGCGACACGCAGATGAAGCGAAGCATAGCACAACCGCATGGATGACCCCGGTCCACCTTCGTCAGCACTTTCGGGATGTGAGGACAGCGCAACAACCCACCACTTAACGTCCTTTTTAGGACGCACAAAAGGGTAATCCTCCTCATTGTAGGCAAACAACAACAACAACAACTGCAATTGAATAGGTGGATAAAATACTATTCTTTGCAGGAGTTCCCTGAGACCATGAAATTATTTAGAGTTCCTCATCGATGAAATCTTTGAGAAAGTGTGGTGTAAATAGTAATGGCTTATGTCACTGGAAAGTTGTGCACATTCATGATACGCCCAAACAGGCTCTGCTGAACCTGCTGTTGATGTCAAAGTCCTGAATTCTGTGTATCGTACAGTAATCGGCTTTAGTTTCATCAGCTAAGTACATTTAACTCACGCTGCGTTCCCTAGCAATTAAAATCAATGATTGCTTTTTTAGTGTCTCAGCCAATATGCGGTCCTGGATAAATTGTTACCACAATATGTGATATCGATGCCAGGATGTCGGCTCTTCCACAAACCACAGAATTGCTGAACAAGTAAACATGAAGGTTAATCTGAGCTATAATAGATGACAATGCCGTATAGGATGAAGTGTTAGCAACAAATGTATTGTGTTCCATATTTTTGTAAGGAGAGATGACACGTTCTCTTCCTAAGTGCTTTTTACTTTTAAAATTTGTAAGTCCCGTATCAATTTACAGCTGGATAAACATTATAGTTTAGTACGTTTGATTTGAACTCGGTACCTTTGCGATGAGAATCAGACGTCTCAACCACTTGGCTTTTCAAACATAGATCCATGCAAATTCCTTAAGGTTTGAGGCGCCTGTGTCCAATTTGTATGGACAAAACTTTGGCTAATTTGTGGGTTCATGCAAAAATGGATGACGACTGGGGTGATTAATGACAGGAATTTTTTTGGTAATCGAAGAGCAAAAAACATTACATCTCTAACGAGCAAGGGAGATTAATAAATGGAGATTTAGCATTTGCTCACTAGACTTGACCAGTTTTGGTCAATAATCATGTTATCACCGGATAACTTGAAGCCAACGCTGTTCTTTGCATGAACTTTAGTACTATAAAGTGGGTAGCAAGAGTTTGATAACTGTTAATTAACTTAACTTAACTCAACTCAGCTCAGCTCAGCCCAGTTCAGGCTCTGCTAAGCTTAGGGTTTTTATTTTGACTTGCTCAGAAGAATGCAGAGTCTGTATACAACTATTTTCTATTACTTTACATTAACTTGATCTAAAAATAGTTGTGCGCATCAAATTTGTTCTTTAATGCATTTATTGACCCTGCCTCCACTATTTCATGTGCAATGCATTCCAAGCATTTACTTCTCTCTGACTTTAAAAGTGTGTCCTGGTATCTGTTTTTGGTCGATTTTATACGTGTCTGTGTATTTATGTTTACGTGTATAGCTTCGTTATTGTTGTAGGTCCTGCCTGGTATGTTTGTAGGTATAATCTGAAATGTATCAGGTACAAAGCACAAGACTCAAATCCACATAGCTTGCTAAAATCAACACAGCCCACACAGACACACCCTGAAAGTCGCCGTATCGAGAGATGACACGAATTGATGCAGGTCCCAGAGATGGAACTTCGGGAGTAACCTGCCCCCGGACATCATCTACCATACACAACACGGAAGTCGCTGAACAGACTCCGAACTGGTTTATCACGGTGCAAAAAGAATATGAAAGGATGGAGATACACATAAAATAACGCACAACGACAAGCTGTTCTTCGATCGTGAATTCTGTGAGTAAAGGCACCATTTTGTATCTAGGTTGCGCACGTGCACAAGACACATAGCGCCTGCTACCTACGGTAATCACATACTTGGATGTTGCTGCCACCTAGCGTCTGCTATCTACAGTAATCACATACTTGGATGTTGCTGCCACCTAGCGGCTGCTACTTACAGTAATCCCAAAGCTTAACTTTGCTACCACTTAATTACACCTTTACAAACTACCAACTATATTTGTCAGCTATCTCATATTGGTTTGTGATATAATTCCTGACTTACCCTCGTAGTTTACTGAGTGCAAAGAAATTTCTTGCTTCATATATCTACTTAATGATACTAACATGCCAGCTCGTCCACGACAGGCAATAAAGTGCTTCCAAATAGTCAGACTATTATCCGGGATTAAGATGCCGAGCAGCGCATGAGCTGCAGTGGTCAGCGACCCATAGCTGACTGCTTGAGTCAGGGCCAGTGAACCATAACTGCCAAGACACTTCTACACCTCCACGCGGTGATCCTGGCTAAAAGGCTGCAGTAGGGCAGACTGGCTAAGAAGAAGGGATCGAAGAGGGAATGCTAACCCGTTTCTAAAAAAATGCTTGCTGAAGTCGGATGTGTTGGACCGAAAGGTACAAAAGCTGTAAACTACAACACAACGCATTCCGTTCTCTGCACTACATTCTGCTACTTACTCTTTCAGGGTTTGGTAGCGGGAGATTGAGAACGAACGAAGAAGAAGACGAAGACTATTATCCACTAAAACAGTGTTTTCCAACCTTTTAATATTCGCGGACAGGTGAAAACAGGAAAAAGTGTTCGTTGACCGGTGAAAATATGAAAAATTATTCACGGACCGGTTACAATAATAACAATGTTTCGCGGACCGCTCAGACAATAAAAATTCCAATCTTGTTATAGAACTTTGTCTATTAGTTGTTGATGCTAATATTATAAAAAAGAAAATTATGTAACCATTTAAAATAACCAGATTCGATCGGCAGTCCAAGGACCGGCGGTCAGGAATCATTGCACTAAAACACCCTGGCAGTTGCGTCTACAGGAAAACATATTGATACTTTAGTAAAAGCTTGGTGATAATTTCGGTCATCTTTCGATGGTACCATGCTAGCTACTGAAAGCTGCTTTATGATACACAGTCAAAATGTTAACGCCCTTGATAATATGTGTTCGACAGTATTTTTATACAGGACAGCTATACAGCTCAAGCTCTTTATAATGAAAGTTATGCCGAGACAGCCTCAACGTTTTAATTTATGTCTCTACAGACTTTTCATTTCAACTCGAGAACTTCATAACTAAAGAAAATCATAACCTTATTTACCTATTTGTCCTTTTTCACTTATTTTGTGAGTTGTTTCTTCTTCTTCTTCTTCTTCTTCTTCTTCGTCTTCTTCTTCTTCTGTTTCTACTTCTTCTTATTATTCTTCTTCTTCTTTTTGTTCCTCCTTCTTCTTTCACTTCTCCTTCTTCTTTCACTTCTTCTTCTTCTTTTTCTTCTTCTTCTTTTTCTTCTTCTCTTGTTCTTCCTGCTACTTCTTCTTCCTCTTCTTCTTCTTCTTCTTCTTCTTCTTCTGTTTCGTCTGCTTCTTCTTTTACTTCTCCTCAATCTTCTTCGTGTGTCCTAAGATCAAAGTCTTGGTTTCTCTTATAAAGGATACAGTTGTTTGTGAGACTGTTTATCTCCGTGCAGCTTCTGTCTCCAATCTGTCTCGCGTGTCCAGTATTGTTCTCCATCTTCCTGCGTGAGCGTTTGGCTTTGGAGAATGTGTTCTACAGTCATGGCATGTTCTCCACATTGACATCTCTCCTCTTTGTCAATCCTCGTTACGTTGTGAGGATCCGTTTGTCTGTCTACTATACCGAGTTCTTGCTCTTGAAGGGGATGATATACTCTTCTCTATTTAAAAACAAATAAAAAAGCTGTCTTCCTTTCTGAAGTGGGGACGTTGATCAGTCCATTCTCTCCGGAAGTGGTGTTAATGATGGTATTTGACCTCATTATACCTCAAGCATCTTTTTTGGGGCAGCTCATCCACTATTTGCTAGTCAGCCTGTCTCCAGCTTCATTGCCTTCGATATTGCAATGGGAGGGTATCCATTGAATCGTAGATGTTCTGCTAAGAGCTATGTCGTAGAAGTGCCCGCATTGCTCGAGATCTTCATCTATATGTTTTTTTAAAAACTCAGCTAATACTGGCGAGGAATCAGTAAGGAATACCATGTTCCCTTGGTTGATGTCTTCATCTTGGCTTACACGCTTAACAACGGCTTTCAATGACCCTTCTTCGGCACGGAAGTTATTTGAGTATTTTCCCCTTGGTAGTACTAGTCTTTTTCTTTCCCGCTCCTTAGTCTTCAATATACCCACCCGCCTCCATTTGATGAGGTTTTGCTAGATGAGTCATCTGTTTATACGTGTATCAATGTGTCTGACGGGGATACGCTTCTAAGATATTTATCAGTGATAAGTTTCCTTTTCAAATCTATTTGAGTTCTCTTATTTTCAATTTCCTCTGCGTTCTACCATCGCAAGGGATTTTGTTTATTTCCGTGGTGAAATTTGTGATGTTTGTTTAAAAGATATTTTTTGGTGTGATATCGCTCCGCTAAGCCTCGTGAGGAATTCAAGCCAAGTGTGTTGATTGTTGTAAACCTCTGTTCATCGAATTGAATACGTATAATAGTTATCCATCTGTCGCTTGATAAAGTCCAGCCCAACGTTCACGTCGTAGGAGGTAGAGAAATGTCAAAGTTATGGCTTATCCATAAAAGTCGACGGCGAAGGGGCACTAGCACTGATGTGACTGGCCTTGAAAGCCGGCAAGCAGGATAACATTGATAAAAGACTACTGGAACTTGAACGAACTGTTGCCACCTGGAAACGCTAAAAGGGGTATCGAATAGACAGCAATTAAAGTCAGGTCAGGTCATCCCTTAACCGGCGAGGTCGTTGTGGCATAATTAAACACAACCCCAGATAATCTCTCTCTATTAACGGCCGCTGCCTGTGCCTTCCCCGCTCGGAGATTGTTCCATTCTTTTATGTTGTCCTCCCATCTCTTTTTAGGACGACCTATTCGTTGTCTGACTTGTACCTTGCAAGACCATTTGATCTCGATATGTGACCGTACCAAGGCCATTTGATCTCGATATGTGACCGTACCAAGACCATTTAATCTCGATATGTGACCGTACCAAGACCATTTGATCTCGATATGTGACCGTACCAAGACCATTTAATCTCGATATGTGCCCCTCCCAAACGAGTTTCCTTCTTTTGGCAGTTGCCCAGAAGTCTTCAAAAGGCTCTATTACTGTTGTAATTCTTTCTTATATTTCCTCATTTGTAACTCGGAAAAAAGCAACATAAAATTAAAAAGCAAAAACAGAAACATTAAATGTTAGTTGACTTAGTAGAAAGGTGCCGGTGATAATATAATTTTGGGGAAAAACTAAGACGGACATTTAAAGGATAGCAGCTATGTGAAAAAAGGGACAGAACTTCAAGGTAAAGTAAAGTAACCCTTAGCATTACTGCCGTAGGGGTGTGAGGTGTTAGCGATCTCACATTTAAAAGGCTCGGCTATATGAGGGCGGTAGCCATCTCCTCTCCATCGCCGCTTTAACTTCTTGGACTAAACCGGTATCCATTTAAGGCTGGGTCGACCCAAGAGCCATCGTGGTCTGAAAAAAACATTACCTCCTCAATGGGGAATGAACCCAGGACCACTCAGATGCGAAGCCATCGCGCTAACCACTGCACTACGCGGCTCCCCGAGAACTTCAAGGACCCCCATAACAACGATATACTGGTATGGAGAAGTGTAGGCCCAAAAGAAAGAGTTACGGACGACATCAGATTTCTTGAATCTCCAGAGAAAACAAAGTCGACTGTACTATCACAACACATCAGTGAAAGACTGACATGCTTACAAACAGACGAGTGCGGAAAAACAACAGTAATAATCCGGGTGCTCGACCCGAACAATGAGATCAATAGGGTCAATGATCTGATCGTAATGTGTGATTTTAATGGTGGACCTTGGATTAGATGATTACATACAAACTGCGTAAGAAGGGTCAGTGACACTTCATTAGAGCGGCACGACAATAGAAACGAGATTATAAAGTGCTGTACTTAGCATGGCGTAATAATAACATACACAATATTGCAACATCGGATAAGTCAAATCAAAATATTGCACGGATAGAAGAACCAACTATATCATCACAAATGATATTCATATTAACAAGACAACGAGAAAGAAGAAATATAACAGACTAGAACAAACCTCAACGTCTGTACAGATACTGATCATCGTTCAGTAGTAATATCACAACAAACATTACATAGGGCATGACACAAGAGATGCACAACAATAATTCTCACACATCTACAAAGAACTGGCAGAGGAATGTGTTAGAAAAGAAATATACCACGAAATTACAACAAATTTTGAAACACTATATAGAAAAACTGAAGACACAAAAAAGTGTCTTTAGGAAAGCCATGGTATGAAATGTAGGACACAAAATGTAAGACATAGGCAACAAATAAAACAAACAGATTGATGTTAATTAATATACTAAATATACTAAACAAAAGAACGCTCATATAAGAAATAGGAAGATCCGCCCTCGCCTTATGTAAAAGTGATAACAAAAGTATTAAAGCAGTGAGGTTAGGAGATCAGAACTTTAACCCTACTTCAACTCTTAATGAAACAATTGGATTGCCAATATTTAACAAGCTTGTAAGACAACGATTGAAAGGGTATTCCCAAGAACTTTTCAACCCAACAAGCATGCATAGTCAATAAAAATTCATCCAAGGAAACAAGGATCATCTGGAACATTTGATTTTGAGTGACGAAGTAGAACGTTTTAGAGAAACGCCGTAGAAACAAGTCCCCAGTCATGGAAAGCATAACAATTGAAGCAATTCAAGCTTGTGGGAAGACTGGGTGAGGTAGGTAGAAGGAATGTTTACAAGAGTATGGAAAGTAAGAAGCGCTCAACATGATTGACAACAAGCCAGAATAATGCCATTCGGAAGAACAAAAGGCAGAAGAAGAACGCGTGATACACAAGTGGTATATCGCTACTAAGTCATGTAGGAGAAATGTATGCGCTAATATTTGAACAAAGATTAAGACCAGATGTTCAACATTAACTGAGCAAAACTTAACTCAGTAAACGAACGCCATGTGCTGATGTTTTATTTTCCTTTAGACTATTAAGAGAAAGAACGATAGATTATGACACGCATTTCACATACTATTTATTGATGAGCAAAACGCTTTGGATAGCCTGCATTTGAATAAAGTCTAGACAGTTTTGGCGAACTGTAGAATACAAGGACAACTAATAGGGAATACAAATACAACTATTATAAAATATGAGAAAAATATGAGAAAAATATGTAAAATACAGACAACTATCATGTAATACAGGACAGCTGTTATGGAATTCAAAAACTAACTATTATGGAATAAAAAGACTAACTATTATGGAATACAAAGACTAACTATTATGGAATACAAAGACTAACTATTATGGAATACAAAGACTAACTATTATGGAATTCAAAGACTAACTATTATGGAATACAAAGACAGCTGTTATTGATTACAAAGACTACTGTTATTGAATACAAAGACTACTGTTATTGAAGACAAAGACAACTGTTATGGAATACAAAGACTACTGTTATTGAAGACAAAGACAACTGTTATGGAATACAAAGACTAACTAATAGGGAATACAAAGATAACTGTTATTGAAGACAAAGACAACTGTTATTGAATACAAAGACTACTGTTTTTGAAGACAAAGACAACTGTTATGGAATACAAAGACTACTGTTGTTGAAAACTATAATAGAATATAACGGCAACTATTATGTAATACTGAGACAACTTGTATAGAATATAAAGGCAACTATAATGCAATACAGAACAACTGTTATGGAACACAAAAACAACTATTATGGAATACAAAGACTAACTGGTCTGAAATAAAAAAGTAAAGTAACCCATAGCATTGCTGCCGTAGGGGTGTGCGGTGTTTAGCGATCTCACATTTCAAAGGCTCGACTGTATGAGGGATGTAGCCATCTCCTCTCCCTCGCCACTTTAACCTACCAGACTGATCAGGTACACATTTAAGGCTGGATCGACCCAGGAGCTGTTACGGTCTGAAAAAACATTTCCGCCTCAACCCAGGCCCACCCAGATGCGAAGCCAGAACGATAACCACTGCGCTACGCGGTCATTATGGAACACATAGACTAAGTATTATGGAATGCAAAGACTAAGTATTATGGAATACAAAGACTAGGTATTATGGAATACAAAGACTAGGTATTATGGAATACAAACTATTTTGGAATACAAAGACAATTATTATGGAATATAAAGCCTACAATTATTGAATACAAAGACTAACTATTATGGAATACAAACTATTATGAAATACAAAGACAATTATTATGGAATACAAAGCCTACTTTTATGGAATATAAAACCTACAATTATGGAATACGAAAACTAACTGTTATGGAATACGAAGACTAACTGTTATGGAATACGAAGACTAACTGTTATGAAATACGAAGACTAACTGTTATGGAATACGAAGACTAACTGTTATGGAATACGAAGACTAACTGTTATGGAATACGAAGACTAACTGTTATGGAATACGAAGACTAACTGTTATGGAATACGAAGACTAACTGTTATGGAATACAACGATACCTATTAGGGACCAGAAAGACGCTATTAGACAATTAGGGATCATCCTACCAAATGAATAAACATTTCTTCTTCTTTGACGTTTGCTCTCAAATAATGTCATCTATTTCCCTGTCCGTCTCTGGTTTCTCTCATTCGTTCAGTTTCCCGGAGTTGTTTAGGAAAGGCCATATTGTCACTCTGCTCCTCTCGTGGAGCCGGTAGACCTGGAGAGCATGTTCCCCCGTTTGTTAGGTCTCTCCACACGGGAACATATCAGTGTGTCCAATTTGTAATTTGTCGAACAGATGGTTTTTCAGTCTGAGTAGTCCTGGGTTCATTCCCCAGTTGAGGCGGAAATATTTTTTCAGACGACAACGGCTTCCTGGTCGACCCAGCCTTAAATTGGTACCGGTTCAGTCTGGGAAGTAAAAGCGGTGACGGCGAGGAGATGGCTATAGCCCACATTAAGTCGAGCCTTTGAAATGTGAGATCGCTAACACCTCACACCCCTACAACAGTAATGCTATGGGTTACTTTACTTTAGTGGCATGATCGTAGTCTTCAAATTATAACTTGATCTCTTCTTGTCAATGAGTACTATGCTTCTGCTATGTAAGATTATGGGCGTTGGATGTGCCATTTGTCTCTGAAGCTTTTTTCTAACATTATCTTTATTTCTTTATGTCTAGTCGTGAATTGAATTTTTATTTTTATTTCACCCTCTTTGGCTAATCTAATTGTCTCCTTACTTCTGTGTATTTTACAATCTGCAGGAATTCATTGAATTTTCATTCTGTTTAAATTGTAGCTGAAATTCATGAGTGTATCTGACAGGCTGTTCAATTCGCTGTTTTTATGGTTTATGAGGGTCATTACAACTGGAAGGGAATATGTAAGGAAAACTGTCTGTCTATCTATCTATCTATCTATCTATCTATCTATCTATCTATCTATCTATCTATCTATCTATCTATCTATCTATCTATCTATCTATCTATCTATCTATCTATCTATCTATCTATCTATCTATCTATCTATCTATCTATCTATCTATCTGTTCTGTTCTGTTCTGTTCTGTCCTGTCCTGTCCTGTCCTGGCCTGGCCTGGAGTCCACTTATGTTGTTAGACGTCATGGGGAGGTGTGACTTCCTTTGTTTCATATTTTTTTTAGCAGGTTAAAATCCACTGGTGACTTGCCATGTCAATCCCACCATCCGTTATCTTCTGAAAAATACGATCGCTTATTTTTGAGACTGATAGAGGTGGAATCGTAAACTAGAGCATGGTAGACCCGCAACTTGTCAGGTGCCATCTAAGCCGTTCTTCTAACCACATAACCTAGACCTGATGTTATAGCCACACAGTCCTCCTTCTTGCGACATATTCTCTGTGGTATGAATATTTCTAGAATAATTTGAGTATATTTTTAACTTGAATTTTGCCCGAAAAAAACTATCTTGTGAATACAAATGGAATAATAACAACTAATGTAATAAAGACAACTGACGAAATTACAGATTCTTTAGAAATAACTGCAGCAGTCTGACAGAATGTGTGGTTTCGCCATATCTGCTAAAATTTACATGGACAGCATAATAAGAGACGCCAGTCAAATTGAAACAGCAGGATTTGAATTCAAGTTTTGAAACGAAGAGCCAACCCCATTACGTGAACTACTCTTTCCAGATCACAAATCCTAATGCACGAGGAATTAGATAAACAAAATCACATGCACACACTTGATACGCTATGTCAAATTTATAACATGATGATTAAAACAAAGGAGGTGGCATGTCGTTTCCAGAACGTCGCTATTACAACTACCAACATATGTGGCTGTTATAAGTTTCTTGACATGTGTGCAATACGGTAGGTTGATGTTACTTTTCGTACGTGAAGAACGGGTCGTACCAAGAAAAATCCTCTGAACAAAACGGAATTCGCGTCCAATGCGATGGGGTTGTGAAACTAGCGAACTTCACTCATAGGTCACGCTGCCTTCCACATGAAGATTAGCAGATCAAAATCGAGAAATAATGAAAATGACCAGGAACACCAGATCCACGTTACGTGCGTGTATACATTATTAGTCTTCGTCTTAGCCGACCTGTATTTCTACAGGGGCGATTGCCTCTGTGCAGATTCCAGCTCTAGCGTGAACTGGATATAGCCGGGAGAAGGATTTCCTGCTTAGTGGGCTAGGCTGGAGCAGCTTATTACTCCCGTGCGCTGGGACAAGGTGCTTAACCGATGTCGAGTTCATTTTAACAGTTGCATATACTACAGGCGAATTGGACCTCAGCCTGTTAGGCGCCATCTCTGCTGCTCTAAACAAATCACCCGTCCATGACCTGTGTTATGTCATAACTTAACTTAATGTCTTTATACTGGTTTATAAGACTCTACAGAGTCTGTATACAACCAATTTCTTGGAGGGTTGTTTTTACCGTCGTGCGAGTCCATCTTAGTAGACTTAAACCACCAGCTAAGTAGACTCTCCGCCAATTAGGCACCATCTATAACTGATCTTAACAAACCACCTGGGGAAAGGTGCAAATAACTAATTATTCACCTTCTACGACATGCTTTGGAATGGGAGGGGGGATGCAGTGGTGCTAGTCTTATCTTTGTCATACACAATGACCCTGGTGGACCACTCGGGCTAGAGTATGTAAACAGTACCAAACACTTGTACACAAGATAAAAGATTTGATTTATAAACTAGATGTCAGAAAGCTTTTTCTGTAGCTTACTAAATGTCACCTCTACTTAAGCGCTCGGACACTAACTTGGCAGTTTATTTATATCAACTATTTGCTACACATTTCCAATTTGGTCCACATCCTTTACATCAGAGACGGACATTATAACTTGTCAAATGGAATGTCTAAAATAAAGTCATTAGTGTCACCGAGATAGATTAAATGAGAAAATTTGACGTGCACTTACAGTACAAAAATATCTGGCTACAAAGCGCGAGGGAAGCCGCGTGGCAGATTAAAATAATTACACAAGAGAAATCCTACAACAATACGAGCTGACACCAAGGAACCACAGTTGCCGCCAGACAGACGACTCAAGTTTTATAGTCGCGTAACGTAGTCGTCGTCGTGTACTGTAAACCAACTTTCTGCTTTTATAGACATTCAGTGGTAGTTGATTTGATTCAACTCTGATGAGATGACTGATTCAATTGATTGTGTAAAGTAGTGTAAAACCATTCACACGCATTGCGGCATATTGAGAATATGGTATTGGGCCCATATTTGTCTTGACCAACGGCACACGTTGTATCCAATTTTTGAGTTTGGGTCGACCCCGAAAATCCGTTTTGCGATTGGAAAAAAATCACCCAAACTGAGGACTTCTTTTTCGTTCGTTCCAAATCTCCCGCTACCAAGCCCTGGGAAGGGCTTTGTAAGTATCAGGGTGTTGTTAGGACAACGGCATGCGCTGTGTTGAAGTTTACAGCTTGACTGATATATTTGCACCATTCGGACTAAGACACTTGACATCAGCAGGCATTTAAGAGTACCGATTTAGCCTTCCCTCTTTGATCCCTTCTCGTTAGCTAGTCTGTTCTGTTGCAGCCTGTTACCCAGGATCACTGCGCGAAGGTGTAGACGAGTCTTTGCAGCTCTTGTTCACTGGCCCTGACGCAAACAGTCAGCTCTGGTTCACTGGCCCAGACGCTAACAGTCAGCTCTGGTTCACTGGCCCTGACCAAACAGTCAGTTCTGGTTCTCTGGCCCTGACGCAAATAGTCAGCTCTGGGGCACTGGCCCTGACGCTAACAGTCAGCTCTGGTTCACTGGCCCAGACGCTAACAGTCAGCTCTGGTTCATTGGCCCAGATGCAAACAGTCAGCTCTGGTTCACTGGCCCAGACGCTAACAGTCAGCTCTGGTTCACTGGCCCTGACCAAACAGTCAGTTCTGGTTCTCTGGCCCTGACGCAAATAGTCAGCTCTGGGGCACTGGCCCTGACGCTAACAGTCAGCTCTGGTTCACTGGCCCAGACGCTAACAGTCAGCTATGGGTCGGTGCCAGCTACAGCTCATGCACTGCGTAGCATCTTGGTCCCTAACTGGGAACTGAACCCTGATTGCCCGGCGGAAAGGCAATGAACTAATCACTATGCTACCTCGGCCCTTAATCTATTATGTATTTTCCTAGATATTCAGAGATATAGTGGTTGGTCCACTTACTTGTCACGTTCTCTCCAGTAACTATACGCCATAGTCTACCCAGTTGTAATTTGGTAAAGGCCTTATTTTTTAGAGACAAGTCAGCGAGGAAGTAAACTGGTCACCTAACCTCACACAGCGCTGACAAGTAGTCACGCACATGTCATTTCCGAGCGAACTGTCTGCTGTGAGGATAGCTCTATCTTTTAACAAAAATATATTCAGCCCAGGGAGCAATTCACCCAATATTTCTCATGCCTTCATGTCTCATTCTATCTCTCCTTGTGACATTAATTACTTTTCTCAGACATTTCATTTCCGATGAAATTTTTATCCCCTGTGCCTTGAATAAGGGCCATGTCTAACATTAAGAAATATCAACACGGTATTGAAATAACCATTACTCAGAGCAATATTGGGTAAAAATAGCTAATTTTTGCCTTGCTCCACTAGAAAAAGTCCGTCTGTATTTTGCTGAAAGGCCCTATTAAAAGTCAATGAACAGACAACTCGCTCAAACTGAGTCCACGTGATTCAAATTAATGTTTCCTTACAACAACATTACTGGTCCCACAAATGTTGTTAGAAGGTGATTCGGACGAATAGAAAGTGAGGACGGCGACTGTAAAATTGAGTGAAAAACTAAGCATACATTTTGTTGTTTCTGTTTCTGTAGAAATATACATAAAATGAAACTGTCAGGATAGTCTTAGTCGACATGAACATCTTCAAGTGCAGGTGCCAAGTCTTAGGCGTCAAGATGGTAGCCGGTAGGTACATTTCTCTGCTTAGAGGGCTGGCTTCGAGCAGGACTGTGTTTTTTAGTTTAGCGTGTGTCGCAGTTCCGTTTCCAGTCGATTCTGGCTCGGGCACGAGTTGTCTAATGGATGGTTAACTTGTTAGTTTTAGGATCATGATTGCTGTGCAGCTCGAGATAATCTTACCATCTAGTGGGAAATCTTCCAGGAGGTCTTTTTTTGCCACTCGAATACCACAGAAGTGGTTGCTGTGGGATTCCGTGGCGAAGTGGTTCAGCCGTTGGCCTCGTGATCAGGTGGTGTGGGTTCAACTCCGAACTCCGCCGTTTTTTTCACGGGTGCTTGATGCGGAGTTCCCTGCATCTCGTAGTCGCCTCCTAGTCGTCTTGTCCTTGACTTACCACTGGGGTCGGGCGGCACGAGACGAGAAAGTGAGGATAAAAAGTAGCGAAGTTAATCCTTACTAAAGATAGCGCTAGCAAAATTAATTACTCCATCATCGTCTACGATTGACGGCAGCTTTTGCCTTTACCTTTGGTTGCTGTGTTCCAGCGTTCGTCTTTCCTGCTCACTACATTGCCAGCCCTAGCGGTTTTTGGAGTTGTTTCAAGCTGTAGAATATTCTTGACGTGTGCCAATGCCCGAATGTCATTGTGTAGATCCATCTGACACTGTTGCTTAGGTGATCGGTCAGCCAGAAGGCGCTCAAGCTAGGAATGTGATGCCTTTAGCTGATTCTCCGTGGCTTTTATGAGAGACCAGGTTTCATTTCTGTAGCATAGCGCTGGTAGGAGCTATGAGTGGAATAGAACTGCTCCTAGCGGGATAACTTAACTTCATTATGCTGGTTTAGAAGACTCTGCACAGTCTGTATACAACCAGTTTAATTTACATTACATTACTCTAAAATCTATGCGCATCCAATCTATTCGTAAATGCATTAACTGTCCATTCCTCATCTATTTCTTGTGGCAATGCATTCCAAACATTCATCACTCTCTGACTAAAAAAATGTTGCTTAAAATCTAATCTGGACCTTTCTTTAATTAATTTGTAGCTATGCCCTCTTGTTCTTGTAGGTGGTTGTATTTTGAAGAAAAAAAAACTTGTTAAAGTCTATTTTTTCCATACCTTTGATTATCTTATGAACCTGTATTTAGTCATCTCGAATTCTTCTATTTTCTAGACACAGTTGGCCGGTTTTTCTGAGTCTTTCCTTATAACTGTAATTCTGGAATCCCACTATCAGCGTTGTCGCTCGTCTTTGTATCCTTTCCAGCATGTTTATATCTCCATTACAATAAGGATAGTATAGACAAATTTTTAAGTAAACATACTGGGGCGTGTCAATAATTGGGTTATTAATTTTAAAAAAAAATAACATTAGATTTGAACTTAAAAAAAATTAATATTGCATTTACATTCTCCCTTCTTTTCAATATAATTTCCATCAGCATTGATACACGTAACCCAACGCTTTATCGGTGTACCAAAACATGCAACATAGAAGTCTTGGGTCTGTTGTCTCAGCCACAAAATGTGCAGCATAGAAGTCTTGGGTCTGGTTTCTCAGCCACAAAACATGCAACATAGAAGTCTTGGGTCTGTTGTCTCAGCCACAAAACATGCAACATAGAAGTCTTGGGTCTGTTGTCTCAGCCACAAAACATGCAACATAGAAGTCTTGGGTCTGTTGTCTCAGCCACAAAACATGCAACATAGAAGTCTTGGGTCTGTTGTCTCAGCCACAAAACATGCAACATAGAAGTCTTGGGTCTGTTGTCTCAGCCCCAAAACATGCAACATAGAAGTCTTGGGTCTGTTGTCTCAGCCACAAAACATGCAGCATAGAAGTCTTGAAGCATAGAAGTTGCTATTTGTTAAAACCAGGTAATTTCGAAGACGGCCTCTCCTGCGCTTCCAGCCAGCTGGTTGGATACTTTTGCACTTTGAACTGTCTTGAGAAGGATCTGGTGAGCTGGGACTTCCTGATCCAGTCGGACAACATGTCCAAAAAGGGAAAGGCGACGACGGTCCAGGACTTTTGATACAGTTGGGAAGTTAGTAATAGTAGAGACCTCGACATATCGTACGAGATCGTTCCAACGAATTCTAAGAATACGCCGCTGATTGTGCATTTAAAAGGGCTCTAGTCTTGATGTACTTTTTCAACCGTATCATGTAGGCTAAACCACGCGAAAACCACATTAAAGTTGATACAATACAGTGTCTATCGTTAGTCGCCTGTCAGCTCAAATGATCTCTTCCACCCACAGCACATATACTTTTGTTAGAATCTAAACAGAGCGACCACCTGCAATTGTATCAGCCCAGTTACGCACCACTTTGAGCAGCAATCACTCCTCATCGTAAACAGGAAGTATTTCCATATGACTATCCTTTGCAACTAGTCCTCTTGCTCAAAACAAACAGATAATAGTGTGCTGTTCTTTGACTGTACACTGTGTGAGCATGGACACTACTTTGTATCTGAGATGTGCACATGCATGCGACACCTACCATTTAATGTTTGCAGTAATCACAAAGCTGGATGTTGCTGACGCATTCACAAATTGCCAAATACATTTGTCAGCTATTCCATAGCAGTCTGTGACATACTTACTGACTTTCCTTCGTACATAATCTATGTTGCTCGTGAAAACAGATAGCTGAGAACAATAGACATGGGAATGTATATTGTCGGCGTTGTTGTTTGTGACTGCCCACAATGAGTAGGTTACACGTGTGTGCTCCCTGAAAAGGATGCTAAGTAGCAGGTTGCAGCAGTAGCTTTTCTCACATCCAGAGCGTGCTGATGAAGGTAGACTGTATCCTCCAGGCGATTGCTTGGCTTCATTTGCGTGTCTCTCACTACTACGGGGATCACGTCGGATCTGACCTTGTTAGCCAGATTGTTGTCCTGAACAACCGCCCGTTTCTAGAAGGACCAACGAGGACGTAAGGTGAGGGTCTTGGCCAGTATATTTCTGGCTAACATTGTCTGATCAGTGTGTTTTTCCTGACCAGACGTTAACCTCATCCACCCCATTGTCGACGCGTAATACCATTATCAATATCATATCAAAGACACAGTTAACGACCAAGCAGCAGTCATTGACTCCTAACTGGCTGCTTACGTCACTATCAGCCAACCAGAGCTGATAGGACCCCATTCCGCGTCTAGGTGGCGGCCCTGGAAACAGACTGCAGCAGTGTCGGCCCGTCTAGCTGAGCGAATATTGATCGAAGATGGAAGACAAACTCAGTCCTGCAAATGGACCGTGCTGAGAACATATCCGGCCAAAAAGGTGCAAATATCGCAGCCTCTCTGTAAACTTCGACACAACTTAACAAACGCCTTTTTCAAAATGAACGCAGACGAAGAACCTATTGAGTATGCGATCATTAAAACCATCGCTGGAAGGTCTTCTACCCTGGGGGCAACTCTTCTCTCTCTTCTCTTACCTCGCTCTGTTTCATTTGACTCTGTCCAACAGTCACACTCTTGCACAACTTTCACACGCGCCCTCATGGTGAGGCCCTTCCATTGCACTTTGGTTGGGCTAGCTTCTGAGGGCGCACAAACCTAGCATAGGTACATACAGACGCACACATTCATCCAAGCACTGGTTTATGCGTCCTGATATCGCTCAATGGACTACGGTCTGGGGTGGAAAATGGCGCGCCTCCGCCAGTAGAAACTAGTGAGGCAAACATCTAAGCAACAACAACAAAAATGCGATCATTAATTTATACAACTTCCTGTCTAGAGTTCTGCTTATTAAGTGTGACCCTGTTCAGTTTACATGTTTGCAAACCACTCATGATGTTATCTCGTTGTCACTCTTATTGCTCATCACCATTATTATTATCAGCAACATTCTGGGCACAGACCATTGACAACCCTCCTCCAGCAAGTTCGGTATTGAGCTACACTGCCTCTCTCCAGTTGAGGTCCAGGGACCGAAGTTAATGTTCGCAGTTTTCTCCAAGTGATTATTGGTTTTCCACTCATCCTTTTCCCCTGTGGATTCCATGTCAAGGACTGTATGTCTGCTTCTGATTGTGATTTCTGTAGCGTGTATAATAACCAACCCTATGTTCTACTTTTGACCTGTTGCTCCTCTTGTTATTGTTAGCTCCTATCCCATAGGCCTTCAGCCCTCACTCTGACGTATTAACTTACACACCTTATTTACGGAACACATTTATTGATGAACGACTGGAGTTTCCTCTGTATTGCCTTTGTCGTTCTCCAAGTTTCTTAACTTGGTATTGCTCTTAATTTTAAAAAATTGCCATATATTACACTGTAGCAGGAATGATGTCCTAGTGTTTTAAATTCTAACCCTTTCATGTGTCTCTGTTCTCCGAAAGTATTAATGGTGCTGTCAAAGATACGTGAAAGTGTCTACCTCTTCCAGTACGTCAGCTCCAAATACAATTCTTTGTTTTTGTTATTGATTTTAAGCAACTTGGTTGTCTTCGTGCTAATATTTAGTTCCAGTTTGGCTGAATGCTCCCTCACTTTATTTAGTTTCTTTTGCATCTGGTTATGGTTGTGTGACAGCAGTACCAAATCCTCTGAATTGCCCAGATCCTCAAATAAATTGTGACCGCAGCGACCACTGTATACCCGTTCTCTACACTGACGTTAACATCTTCATAATCTAGTCTATCACCATCAGAAACAAGAGTGTTGATAATAGACATACCTGTCACACTCCCGTTTGTACTTCAAAAACTATCGCTCAGTAATTCTTCGTGTACCACTCTTAACGTAACTTAACTTAACCTTCATAGTACGGTTTAGAAGACTGCAGAGTCTGTATTCAACCAGTTTATTTCACTCCACCAATACTAAAAATATATGAGCATCCAATCTATTTTTGAATGCATTAACTGACCCTGCCTCCACTACATCCTGTGGCAATGCCTTCCAAGCATTCACCCCTCTCTGACTAAAATTAATTTGTAGCTGTGTCTCTTTATTCTTGTAGTCGGTCGTACTTTGAAAAACTTGGTGTAGTCTACATTTATCCTGTCCATTGGATTAATTTATAAACTTGTATCATCACCTCGAATTCTTCTCTGTTCCAGGCACTGTAGACCAGTTTTTTTTAGTCTTTCCTCATAATTATAATTTTGGCATTCACGATCAGTTTTGTAGCTCTTCTTTGTATTCGATCCAGGATGTTTATATTCACCCTATGATAAGGACTCCACACTTGAACACAGTATTATAATTTAGGTCTCACTAATGATTTATATAGTTTCACTATCACTTCCTTACTATTATGTGCAGTGTTTCTTTTTATAATTCCCAGCATCACATTAACATTTTCACTGCCACCTGGGCTTGCTCCCGTACCTTTCCTGTATGAACTATTAAAACGCATAGGTCCCTTTCCTTTTCTTTTTTCCTTAATATTGTTATCTCCCTTCATGCAAATATATTTCTTATTGGATCTTCGCATGTGGATGACTATATTTTTCTAGATTAAACTGTATCTGCCGACTCTCAGATCATTTCTTAATCTTATCTAAATCTGATTTCAAGATATCCACATCTGCTTGAGATGAGACCCTTGCGCATAGTCAGACTCTACAAACTGTGATTTCGTACATATTATGTATGCATGATATAAATTATCCTGTGTTCCGTAGTGTCTGATTAGTAGACAAAACCTACTTCGACTGAAATAAATAAGCCCCATAATTTAGTCGCACCACAGAAGACACGAAAACGTGTTGCATCAGAAATCGAAAAAGAAAAACAGGTAAACGACTCAAGGCATCATTTGTTTGGACACCAGGTGCAATGCATAAGACAAAACTAGTCACAGTTTCTTACATTCAACACAGCCTCTACAGACTAGGAAAACGCCGCACCCAAAACTGGAATGAACTGACGTAGGTTCCCTGAATGGAGCTGTGGGAGAAACCTGCGCCTGAAAACAACTTGTCTTAAACAACACGGAAGTCACTAAATTGACTTTAAACTTGTGTATCACGATACAATAAATCCTTAAAGAGGCGTGGATACAAGAATTATGAGATATGCGACTGTGGAGCAACGAAGACCCAGTCCACCTAATGGTCTGCCAAAACCTTCTGCAAACATGAAATAGTGGTGCCATGTTGAGGGGAAGGGATATACCAATCCACGTTTCTGAACTTCGGAAACATGATGTCAGACGCAAAGTGAGCAGTGATAAAATGCCTCGGTCTATACCGGCAAAGAGTTGGATGGCAAGATAAGATCACTAACGCAGATGTCTTGGAGAAAACATGCACTGTCACGATCTTTTCCATGCTTACTCTTCGAAATCTCCGATGGCTGGGACACACTCGGAGGATGGATGATGGCAGAATACCAAAATATCTTTTCTATGGGTAATTACAGTTAGGGAAAAAAGTCTCGGGGTCGGCCACTACTCTGGTACAAGGATGTATACAAGCGGGAAATGAATGATCGGGCATCTATTTGGATTCATGGGAACATGACACCATAGATCATAGTAAATGGGAAGGGGGGGGGGCGGCATTAAGCATGGAATACAGACACAGGAGATACCTATTGTGGATAGGTTAATGACTCCGCCCCTCACACCGTGCGATGGGGCAATCGGTCCTTCTTTTCTCTGCACACACTGGGGAAGACGCTTCTCTGCTAGGATTGATCGTACGAGTTACATTCGTTGTTGTCATGGACTGTAGTTACATCCCTTTTTTCAAAGCTCAATTATTATCACCTGACATGATCGAAAGAGCCAAAGATACTGTCAAACGCCTGCTCACAGCCTTTGAAATGTGCATGTGAGAATGGATCTCACGCAATCGTTTGTTCCCTATATAGGTGGCTATATAATCCGTGCATGGTCTCTCATTAAGAAATGCCTCTCGTTTTTCTCCGAGCGTCTTGTCTACTTTCTTTTCCAACCTAACTCTCTGTGCTCATTATCTAGAAACTGAACCTGGTGATGCACAAGGGTCTGATCCCGCGCTTCTCCTGATATCAGTGCGTACAGTACAGCAGACGTTTAGTGTGTTCTGATGTCTGACAGAACATGCCACTCAGCACATTGTCATTACTCGTCATCAGATGTTTGGTGTGTTCTGATGTCTGACAGAACATGCCACTCAGCACATTGTCATTACTCGTCAGCAGATGTTTGGTGTGTTCTGATGTCTGACAGAACATGCCACTCAGCACATTGTCATTACTCGTCAGCAGATGTTTGGTGTGTTCTGATGTCTGACAGAACATGCCACTCAGCACATTGTCATTACTCGTCAGCAGATGTTTGGTGTGTTCTGATGTCTGACAGAACATGCCACTCAGCACATTGTCATTACTCGTCAGCAGATGTTTGGTGTGTTCTGATGTCTGACAGAACATGCCACTCAGCACATTGTCATTACTCGTCAGCAGATGTTTGGTGTGTTCTGATGTCTGACAGAACATGCCACTCAGCACATTGTCATTACTCGTCAGCAGATGTTTGATATATTCTGATGTCTGACAGAACATGCCACTCAGCACAATCTCATTACTCGTCAGCAGATGTTTGGTATATTCTGATGTCTGACAGAGCATGCTACTCAGCACAATCTCATTACTCGTCAGCAGATGTTTGGTGTGTTCTGATGTCTGACAGAACATGCCACTCAGCACAATCTCATTACTCGTCAGCAGATGTTTGGTGTGTTCTGATGTCTGACAGAACATGCCACTCAGCACAATCTCATTACTCGTCAGCAGATGTTTGATATATTCTGATGTCTGACAGAACATGCCACTCAGCACATTCTCATTACTCGTCCTTGTTTGATTACTTGCATCCTTCTGTAAAACTACACCTCTAAATCTTTGTGGTTTACAATGTTCTTGTTTTATTTCCAGAATCTCCATCATTCACTTTCAAATGACAGGACTGGTCCTTTCTAACACATAATAACTATATTTCTCACTTTCATTGGCGAAGATTTGATGCATATTAATGTATGTCATATTTTACAAGCTGTGCTTCAGGAAATATCTGGCATGCATGTCGAATACATAATGTTATAGCATATAGAAGCATTCCAATTATCTGTATTGTTCTGCGTAATAGTGATTCGGATATTAAGAAATATTCGATAATTGAAGTGGTGAAAGAGCGAGGAAAATAGCATTATTATACACAAAGAAATCCAATCCATCGAAAGTAGACCGCTTTCCAACTCTTGGAAAGCATATAGCACAGTGGGGAGTAGCAGCCAAGTGGATTTGAAAGAAAACTACAAAAAAATGCATGCAGGCCTAACAGGCAATACAAAGAGTAGTACATCGTTTCTCCAAGTGGAAGATTATGAAGAAAATAATAGCATTGAAAGTGAAATAGTAAATATACGGCAGTTTCGAAATGATGTAGCCTATATATATATATATATATATATATATATATATATATATATATATATATATATATATATATATATATATATATATATGTATATATATATATATATGTATATATATATATATATATATGTATATATATATGTATATATGTATATATATCAATAAATATGGACATATATACAAATTTACCAATACCATTATTCAGTTGACATTATTTATATTATTTATATTTATATTTAAATTTACAACTGTAAATGATTCGCGCTCATCAAAGACCTTCTTTAAAACAATAATAAAATATAAAGCTTTTGTGGTTGAGAAAACTCGATTCCGAGTTGGCCATGCGAGGGGAAAACTCCTCCCAAGGGAGCTATAGTTTCTAGCAGAATAGATTCCCCCTATCATTCACTGCTAGAAGAGCTCTATAAAGAGGTTGACACATTCTAAGGTAAGCTTACATAATTCATGAGCTCATGCGAATCAAATACGTTGCGAGTTCTTTATCAATCAAACCTGCAATCGTTGAGGCGCTGTTAAGAGTTTGTTCTTATTCGAACGCTTATATTTCATTCTGTGAATTTACGTTGCGTCGTTTCAATGACACGGGTCCAAGGTATTCCACTTGAATATACGTTTTTGTCAGGTTTGTCTTCTTTAACATGTAACTTTTCCCAGTCTGTCTGCAGGGCAACAAGAGGTATTTCCGTTTTGTTTTTATTTTTATTTTGAGCAGTCCCGATTGTGAGACTTTTTTTTAAAGTTTTGCATCTACAGTCGAGTTGTGTGCATTCTGTACATCTACAACGCTGAAGACAGGAGATGCAGTGCCTAAATTGTCATTTTCCCGCATTTCCTGTAGTGGAGGGACCTATAGTCTTCTAGCAAAGCGTAATCGCCATCATAAAACTGTTTCCCCAGAACATCCTAGAGAGCAGTCACGTCCTCGTGATAGGTCGCTGCTGGAATGAAGCTCGGCGATGTTCTGAGAGGAAAACCTAAAGCCGTTATTTGAGCCACGACGTAAGGACCACAGATAGGAGGAGAAAGTGAGGCTGACCTAAGACAACTCGACGAATAACGATAAAATACATAATGGTAATCATGAACCAGAGTCAGGGCAATATAGACAAATAAGAAGGTACAGAAAATGATGTTAAGCTAAGAATACATAAGGTAAGAGGAGATTTCATTGCACTAGGGACCTTGTAGAAATTAAAACTCAAAATAAAAATCTTCAAATCCATCGTGAATTCCTTTCTATTATATGGCTCTCAACCACGGAGGACAACAAAGAAACTTACAAAAAAGGTAAAGATTCGTAACTAGTCTCTTACACGTAATACTGGGGTGAAAACCGTACGATATGGCTACACATGTGGAACTGCTGGTAAGAATTTGACAGATACCAATGGAGCATGAGATACGGAGAAGGCGCTGGCGCTGAAGAAGCCATACATTAAAGAAACCAAATAGCATTACAAGACAGTCTCTGTTCTGGAATCCACAGGGTAGGAGGAATTGTAGTGGAGGGACCAAGACGCTCGTGGAAGAGTGAGCTGGATGACAATATCAGTGTGGCAGGCAAGATCTGGACAGAACTGGCTGGGATGATTCATGATAGGAGGACGACGTGTAATTGTTGGAGATCTTTGCTCCGGGAGGAAATGTCAAGTTTTTGATTGAGTGAGAATCAGGGATTGTGTGAGAGAGTGAGTGAGTGTGTGCGAGAGTGGGTGAGTGTGTGCGAGAGTGGGTGAGTAGCGAGAGAATGAGTGTGTGCAAGAGTGGGTGAGCGTGAAAGTGGGTGAGTAGCGAGAGAGTGAGTGTGTGAGAGAGTGAGTGTGTGAGATAGTGAGTGTGTGAGATAGTGAGTGAGTGTGTAAGATAGTGAGTGAGTGTGTAAGATAGTGAGTGAGTGTGTGAGATAGTGAGTGAGTGTGTGAGATAGTGAGTGAGTGTGTGAGATAGTGAGTGAGTGTGTGAGATAGTGAGTGAGCGTGTGAGATAGTGAGTGAGTGTGTGAGATAGTGAGTGAGTGTGTGAGATAGTGAATGAGTGTGTGAGATAGTGAGTGAGTGTGTGAGATAGTGAGTGAGTGTGTGAGATAGTGAGTGAGTGTGTAAGATAGTGAGTGAGTGTGTAAGATAGTGTGTGAGTGTGTAAGATAGTGAGTGAGTGTGTGAGATAGTGAGTGAGTGTGTGAGATAGTGAGTGAGTGTGTGAGAGAGTGAGTGTGTGAGAGAGTGAGTGTGTGAGAGAGTGAGTGTGTGAGAGAGTGAGTGTGTGAGAGAGTGAGTGTGTGAGAGAGTGAGTGAGTGTGAGAGTGAGTGTGTGAGAGAATGAGTGAGTGTGTAAGATAGTGGGTGAGTGTGTGAGATAGTGAGCGAGTGTGTGAGATAGTGAGTGAGTGTGTGAGATAGTGAGTGAGTGTGTGAGATAGTGAGTGAGTGTGTGAGATAGTGAGTGAGTGTGTGAGAGAGTGAGTGTGTGAGAGAGTGAGTGTGTGAGAGAGTGAGTGTGTGAGAGAGTGAGTGTGTGAGAGAGTGAGTGTGTGAGATAGTGAGTGTGTGAGAGAGTGAGTGGGTGAGAGAGTGAGTGTGTGAGAGAGTGAGTGTGTGAGAGAGTGAGTGTGTGAGATAGTGAGTGAGTGTGTGAGATAGTGAGTGAATTAGAGAGTGAGTGTGTGAGAGAGTGAGTGTGTGAGAGAGTGAGTGTGTGTGAGAGTGAGTGTGTGAGAGAGTGAGTGAGTGTGTAAGACAGTGAGTGAGTGTGTGAGATAGTGAGTGAGTGTGTAAGATAGTGAGTGAATTAGAGAGTGAGTGTGTGAGATAGTGAGTGAGTGTGTGAGAGAATGAGTGTGTGAGAGAGTGAGTGTGTGAGAGAGTGAGTGTGTGAGAGAGTAAGTGTGTGAGAGAGTGAGTGTGTGAGAGAGTGAGTGTGTGAGATAGTGAGTGTGTGAGAGAGTGAGTGGGTGAGAGAGTGAGTGTGTGAGAGAGTGAGTGTGTGAGAGAGTGAGTGTGTGAGATAGTGAGTGAGTGTGTGAGATAGTGAGTGAGTGTGTGTGAGATAGTGAGTGTGTGAGATAGTGAGTGAATTAGAGAGTGAGTGTGTGAGAGAGTGAGTGTGTGAAAGAGTGAGTGTGTGAGATAGTGAGTGAGTGTGTGAGATAGTGAGTGTGTGAAAGAGTATGTTAGCGAGTGAGTGTGTGAGAGAGTGAGTGTGTGAGAGAGTGAGTGTGTGAGATAGTATGTGTGTGAGAGAGTGAGTGTGTGAAAGAGTATGTTAGCGAGTGAGTGTGTGAGAGAGTGAGTGTGTGAGAGAGTGAGTGTGTGAGAGAGTGAGTGTGTGAGAGAGTGAGTGTGTGAGAGAGTGAGTGTGTGAGAGAGTGAGTGTGTGAGAGAGTGAGTGTGTGAGATAGTGAGTGTGTGAGAGAGTGAGTGTGTGAGATAGTGAGTGTGTGAGAGAGTGAGTGTGTGAGAGAGTGAGTGTGTGAGAGAGTAAGTGTGTGAGAGAGTGAGTGTGTGAGAGAGTGAATGTGTGAGATAGTGAGTGTGTGAGAGAGTGAGTGGGTGAGAGAGTGAGTGTGTGAGAGAGTGAGTGTGTGAGAGAGTGAGTGTGTGAGAGAGTGAGTGTGTGAGAGAGTGAGTGTGTGAGATAGTGAGTGTGTGAGAGAGTGAGTGTGTGAGAGAGTGAGTGTGTGAGATAGTGAGTGTGTGAGAGAGTGAGTGTGTGAAAGAGTATGTTAGCGAGTGAGTGTGTGAGAGAGTGAATGTGTGAGATAGTGAGTGTGTGAGATAGTGAGTGAAGTAGAGAGTGAGTGTGTGAGAGAGTGAGTGTGTGATAGATTGAGTGTGTGAGAGAGTGAGTGTGTGAGAGAGTGAGTGTGTGAGATAGTGAGTGTGTGAGAGATTGAGTGTGTGAGAGAGTGAGTGTGTGAGAGAGTGAGTGTGTGAGAGAGTGAGTGTGTGAGATAGTGAGTGTGTGAGAGAGTGAGTGTGTGAGATAGTGAGTGTGTGAAAGAGTGAGTGTGTGAAAGAGTATGTTAGCGAGTGAGTGTGTGAGAGAGTGAGTGTGTGAAAGAGTATGTTAGCGAGTGAGTGTGTGAGAGAGTGAGTGTGTGAAAGAGTATGTTAGCGAGTGAGTGTGTGAGAGAGTGAGTGTGTGAGATAGTGAGTGTGTGAGATAGTGAGTGTGTGAGAGAGTGAGTGTGTGAGATAGTGAGTGTGTGAGATAGTGAGTGTGTGAGAGAGTGAGTGTATGAAAGAGTGAGTGTGTGAAAGAGTATGTTAGCGATTGAGTGTGTGAGAGAGTGAGTGTGTGAGATAGTGAGTGTGTGAGATAGTGAGTGTGTGAGAGAGTGAGTTTGTGAGATAGTGAGTGTGTGAGATAGTGAGTGTGTGAGAGAGTGAGTGTGTGAAAGAGTGAGTGTGTGAAAGGGTATGTTAGCGATTGAGTGTGTGAGAGAGTGAGTGTGTGAAAGAGTATGTTAGCGAGTGAGTGTGTGAGAGAGTGAGTGTGTGAGATAGTGAGTGTGTGAGAGAGTGAGTGTGTAAGATAGTGAGTGTGTGAGAGAGTGAGTGTGTGAGAGAGTGAGTGTGTGAGAGAGTGAGTGTGTGAAAGAGTGAGTGTGTGAGATTGTGAATGTGTGAGATAGTGAGTGTGTGAGAGAGTGAGTGTGTGAGATAGTGAGTGTGTGAGAGAGTGAGTGTGTGAGAGAGTGAGTGTGTGAGAGAGTGAGTGTGTGAGAGAGTGAGTGTGTGAGAGAGTGAGTGTGTGTGAGAGTGAGTGTGTGAGATAGGGAGTGAGTGTGTGAGAGAGTGAGTGTGTGAGAGAGTGAGTGTGTGAGAGAGTGAGTGTGTGAGAGAGTGAGTGTGTGAGAGAGTGAGTGTGTGAGAGAGTGAGTGTGTGTGAGAGTGAGTGTGTGAGAGAGTGAGTGAGTGTGTAAGATAGTGAGTGCGTGTGTAAGATAGTGAGTGAGTGTGTAAGATAGTGAGTGTGTGAGAGAATGAGTGTGTGAGAGAGTGAGTGAGTGTGTGAGAGAGTGAGTGTGTGTGAGAGTGAGTGTGTGAGATAATGAGTGAGTGTGTGAGATAGTGAGTGTGTGAGAGAGTGAGTGTGTGAAAAAAGTGAGTCTGTGAGAGAGTGAGTGTGTGAGATAGTGAGTGTGTGAGAGAGTGAGTGTGTGAGAGAGTGAGTGGGTGAGAGAGTGAGTGTGTGAGAGAGTGAGTGTGTGAGAGAGTGAGTGTGTGAGATAGTGAGTGAGTGTGTGAGATAGTGAGGGAGTGTGTAAGATAGCGAGTGAGTGTGTAAGATAGTGAGTGAGTGTGTGAGATAGTGAGTGAATTAGAGAGTGAGTGTGTGAGAGAGTGAGTGTGTGAGATAGTGAGTGTGTGTGAGAGTGAGTGTGTGAGAGAGTGAGTGAGTGTGTAAGACAGTGAGTGAGTGTGTGAGATAGTGAGTGAGTGAGTAAGATAGTGAGTGAATTAGAGAGTGAGTGTGTGAGATAGTGAGTGAGTGTGTGAGAGAGTGAGTGTGTGAGAGAGTGAGTGTGTGAGAGAGTGAGTGTGTGAGAGAGTGAGTGTGTGAGAGAGTGAGTGTGTGAGAGAGTGAGTGTGTAAGATAGTGAGTGTGTGATAGAGTGAGTGGGTGAGAGAGTGAGTGTGTGAGAGAGTGAGTGTGTGAGAGAGTGAGTGTGTGAGATAGTGAGTGAGTGTGTGAGATAGTGAGTGAGTGTGTGTGAGATAGTGAGTGTGTGAGATAGTGAGTGAATTAGAGAGTGAGTGTGTGAGAGAGTGAGTGTGTGAAAGAGTGAGTGTGTGAGATAGTGAGTGAGTGTGTGAGATAGTGAGTGTGTGAAAGAGTATGTTAGTGAGTGAGTGTGTGAGAGAATGAGTGTGTGAGAGAGTGAGTGTGTGAGATAGTGAGTGTGTGAGAGAGTGAGTGTGTAAAGAGTATGTTAGCGAGTGAGTGTGTGAGAGAGTGAGTGTGTGAGAGAGTGAGTGTGTGAGAGAGTGAGTGTGTGAGAGAGTGAGTGTGTGAGAGAGTGAGTGTGTGAGATAGTGAGTGTGTGAGAGAGTGAGTGTGTGAGATAGTGAGTGTGTGAGAGAGTGAGTGTGTGAGAGAGTGAGTGTGTGAGAGAATGAGTGTGTGAGAGAGTGAGTGTGTGAGAGAGTGAATGTGTGAGATAGTGTGTGTGTGAGAGAGTGAGTGGGTGAGATAGTGAGTGTGTGAGAGAGTGAGTGTGTGAGAGAGTGAGTGTGTGAGAGAGTGAGTGTGTGAGAGAGTGAGTGTGTGAGATAGTGAGTGTGTGAGAGAGTGAGTGTGTGAGAGAGTGAGTGTGTGAGATAGTGAGTGTGTGAGAGAGTGAGTGTGTGAAAGAGTGAGTGTGTGAGAGAGTGAGTGTGTGAGAGAGTGAGTGTGTGAGATAGTGAGTGAAGTAGAGAGTGAGTGTGTGAGAGAGTGAGTGTGTGATAGAGTGAGTGTGTGAGAGAGTGAGTGTGTGAGAGAGTGAGTGTGTGAGATAGTGAGTGTGTGAGAGATTGAGTGTGTGAGAGAGTGAGTGTGTAAGAGAGTGAGTGTGTGAGAGAGTGAGTGTGTGAGATAGTGAGTGTGTGAGAGAGTGAGTGTGTGAGATAGTGAGTGTGTGAAAGAGTGAGTGTGTGAAAGAGTATGTTAGCGAGTGAGTGTGTGAGAGAGTGAGTGTGTGAAAGAGTATGTTAGCGAGTGAGTGTGTGAGAGAGTGAGTGTGTGAAAGAGTATGTTAGCGAGTGAGTGTGTGAGAGAGTGAGTGTGTGAGATAGTGAGTGTGTGAGATAGTGAGTGTGTGAGAGAGTGAGTGTGTGAGATAGTGAGTGTGTGAGATAGTGAGTGTGTGAGAGAGTGAGTGTATGAAAGAGTGAGTGTGTGAAAGAGTATGTTAGCGATTGAGTGTGTGAGAGAGTGAGTGTGTGAGATAGTGAGTGTGTGGGATAGTGAGTGTGTGAGAGAGTGAGTGTGTGAGATAGTGAGTGTGTGAGATAGTGAGTGTGTGAGAGAGTGAGTGTGTGAAAGAGTGAGTGTGTGAAAGGGTATGTTAGCGATTGAGTGTGTGAGAGAGTGAGTGTGTGAAAGAGTATGTTAGCGAGTGAGTGTGTGAGAGAGTGAGTGTGTGAGATAGTGAGTGTGTGAGAGAGTGAGTGTGTGAGATAGTGAGTGTGTGAGAGAGTGAGTGTGTGAGAGAGTGAGTGTGTGAGAGAGTGAGTGTGTGAAAGAGTGAGTGTGTGAGATTGTGAGTGTGTGAGATAGTGAGTGTGTGAGAGAGTGAGTGTGTGAGATAGTGAGTGTGTGAGAGAGTGAGTGTGTGAGAGAGTGAGTGTGTGAGAGAGTGAGTGTGTGAGAGAGTGAGTGTGTGTGGGAGTGAGTGTGTGAGATAGTGAGTGAGTGTGTGAGAGAGTGAGTGTGTGAGAGAGTGAGTGTGTGAGAGAGTGAGTGTGTGAGAGAGTGAGTGTGAGAGAGTGAGTGTGTGAGAGAGTGAGTGTTTGTGAGAGTGAGTGTGTGAGAGAGTGAGTGAGTGTGTAAGATAGTGAGTGAGTGTGTAAGATAGTGAGTGAGTGTGTAAGATAGTGAGTGTGTGAGAGAGTGAGTGTGTGAGAGAGTGAGTGAGTGTGTGAGAGAGTGAGTGTGTGTGAGAGTGAGTGTGTGAGATAATGAGTGAGTGTGTGAGATAGTGAGTGTGTGAGAGAGTGAGTGTGTGAAAAAAGTGAGTGTGTGAGAGAGTGAGTGTGTGAGATAGTGAGTGTGTGAGAGAGTGAGTGTGTGAGAGAGTGAGTGGGTGAGAGAGTGAGTGTGTGAGAGAGTGAGTGTGTGAGAGAGTGAGTGTGTGAGATAGTGAGTGAGTGTGTAAGATAGTGAGTGAGTGTGTGAGATAGTGAGTGAATTAGAGAGTGAGTTTGTGAGAGAGTGAGTGTGTGAGAGAGTGAGTGTGTGAGAGAGTGAGTGTGTGAGAGACTGAGTGTGTGAGAGAGTGAGTGTGTGAAAGAGTATGTTAGCGAGTGAGTGTGTGAGAGAGTGAGTGTGTGAGATAGTGAGTGTGTGAGATAGTGAGTGTGTGAGAGAGTGAGTGTGTGAAAGAGTATGTTAGCGAGTGAGTTTGTGTGTTTGTGTGTGTGTATGTGTGTGTGTGTGTAGAGATAGAAGCTTGAGTATACCACTAAAAACATACTGAGAAACCTCAAACGGTGGAGGTTTTACTATAGTAAATATAAAAGTAAATCCTTGAATATATCAAGTTACAAATAAGGATCGTGTCACGAACGTAGAAATACGACAAAGAGTGGAATACGCAAATGTGTCTTTTGATGATCTGTTTACGGCTATCAAGAGGCGAAAGATTGTTTGGTATAAGCACGTTACGAGGAATTACAATTTCGATACTGCGTGGTTCCGTACCAGGAAAGAAAGGGCAGGGGGGGGGGCCCAAGAAAGAGATGGGCGGACAACATCACTGAGTGGTCAAATCTTCGTCCCGATGAGGCAGGACTGGCTGCGGCAGACAGAGAGAGATGGCGTGGGATTGTGGAAGTGTCTTCAAATGTGCCCCAACGACCTGATGGGTTATGGGATTAACTGAATTGAACTGAACTGAGCTAGTATATAACAGAGTTACTTTCTGAGGATATATCCGACATATCTTCACTTTCTCTCCATCTCTATTTCTTGTTGTTCCGCTATTTACCACATCTATACGCGCGTGTATCATCACACATGCCCACCTTGACATCCAGTATGCCACGGATACATTTTCATAATTTCAAGTCAGAAGTCTAAATGTGTTTTATTATTTCCATGTTTGCTTAAAAACCTTTTGGTGTTTATAATTTGTACATTTTCGTTGAGCAGACTAATCCCATCATTCTAAACCAATGTTGTTCAGTTGATATGTAAATGACTTTTTAAAATGTATAATCATTTTTTCCGAGACCACATATGTCACTAACGCTTTACAGTCCTCCTTAATTGATTAGAGTTATTTGTTAAGACACGAATTTTATGAATTATGCGGCTTGAAACAGAATAAGACTCGAATTTAATCAGTTTAGCAGGACAGTAATGAGTTAAGACATGAATCGAATAAATTAGTAGGACCTGTAAAGGGTTACGTCCCAAATCTAATCAATTTAGAATGGACTGTAAAGGGTTAACGTCATAATCAGGATAGTGAACAAAAATAAGAATGAGAATAAGATTGAGGAGAAAATAAAGGAGATAGATATAAACCGGAAACAAAAAACTGAAAAGACCATTTATGAAAAGATTATGATTTCAGGAAATACAAATAAGCAGAAGAAGAAGAAACAGAAGAAAAAGAAAGATAATGAGAAAGATACAGAGAGAAAGAGAGAGAGAGAGAGTGAAAGAGAGAGAGAGGATAAAGTTGATCATGGAAAAACACGTAGCAGCAGTATAAAATAGATAGAACAGTCAGATAAAGCCAGAAAGAAGGTGACAAAGGAGCTATTCAAACAATAACATTACTTTGTGTTAAACGATAAAAATGTATAAGATATTGAACGTTACAGATGGAAGCAGAACAGCTTGTAGGGTGAGAAAAACGAAAATACTATTTAAAATTCCCACCTACCTGAAACTTGCATCAAAATGGCGGCAAGAAATGTCGTCAGCACTCGACCTGATTGGTCCATTTTATTAGCCTTGTCTGCCCTTGTTTCCATGCACGATCTGCCTCAAGCCGTATTTAAGAATCCAAAAAAGGGCCCAAAGGGAAGGACATCCGCCCTGGAAAAGAGCCCAAATTAAATAGATGAAATGAGAGAGAGACAAAAATAATAAGCTGATACAATGTGATAAGGGGATCAAGGAAAGTGACTGAAATACTTGTAGAATTTCGTAATCTCAGAACGAACGAATGAGTCATGTCCCTTCTCTAAGGGTGTCATCTAAAAGGAAATTATCATTTTAATTATGTCTCTTTTAATTTAGTCACTGACAATGTTTATAACATCCATCTTAATTCTTCCTGTTCCCATTAGAGCATATGATCGCAACTGATGCTGCCCACCATATCAAAGATTGAGCAGTCTTCTTGAGTTAAGTCTAAAATATCCAGCAAATTACACTTTTCTCAGTTGAGTGATACTTAAGATTCATACTACGATCTTTTTTTCGCAGGATCCAAACTAGCGCACATTTGGTTAATTGCTAGGCTTCTTCCAGAGGATCCCCTTGTCCACCTGAACTTTCTCTCTAGTTTTATATTATCTTTTGTGTGTTACAAATCTGTTTGTTAGTGAATCTGGCTTTACATCACAATGGGGGAGGAGACTAATGTCCTGTCAGGCGATACAAAACATTCTGTTCTGACTATGTTGGTCAAGGTCAGGCAAAGCATTGTGTTGAGTCTATGCTAGTCACGGTAAAGCAAAACATTTTGATAATACTATGTTAGTCAAGGTCAGACAAAACATTATGATCAGACTATGTTAGTCAAGGTCAGGCAAAACATTATGATCAGACTATGTTAGTCAAGGTCAGGCAAAGCATTCTGATCATACTATTTTAGTCAAGGTCAGGCAAAACATTCTGTAATTTGATATTTCAATCGGTCATGGATTATGCGGCGTAGCCATCTGTATGAGAATATATTGAGGCTTGATTTATTTATTTTTAAGTCTTTTTATCTAACACGAATTATGAGATTATACATCCGTAGGTGAATGTATTGAGGCTGGATTTATTTATTACATATGCTTGTAATCTAGTTTGAAGTGCGGGGTGCAGCCATATGTTAGTGAATGCATGCAGAATGGATTGATTTCTACATTAAGATATCTGATATATTGTAATAATTAAATGTCCGTTTCAGAACATTCTACTATAGGCTTGACATCTGAGCCCGAAGAAGCAGTCAATGAACTGGCGACAGCCAGGGGCTAGTGCATGACTGCGTTAGGGTCAGAAACTAGATCTATCCTAGACTCCATTCCTCCTCCAAGTGGCGGCCCTGGAAACAGAATGCATCCATGCAGCTTATCTAGGAGACTAGGGATCGATGAGGGAGAACAATCTCAGTCACAAATATGTGCTGTCCTTAAACATCGAGGTGTCAAGATGAAAGGCTTATATATTGAATTCTCGCTGTAAACTGCGACACAATGTAACACAGCGTCATTTTTTGTATGAACATAGAGAATAAAATAGGAGAAGGGTATTGTACTAGTAGTCTCATCAATTAAAAGAAATCACTACAGAGACTACCATGGAAACAGCATTCGTTGGTCAAGTAATCTTACAAGAAAGTCAGACATAGATGGGGCCCCATGCTTTTACTGGATCACTTAAAGGGAAGAATGATAATAAAGACGATTTGTTCAGGATAATGATGACAACAAAAGGATGTATCTGCATTCAAGTGACATACATAACGATGCACAGAAAAACTGGTCTAGTATCTTAACTCAAATCAATCATATAGCAAGGCGCTTCCTTCATATGAAGGTCCGGAGTTCGAATTCCGGGCTACCCATTACGTCATTTCTTTTCTGTTGTTGGATATGTATGTTACTTGAGTGCCAAAAATACATAGTCTTATGTTACGAATCTACATTTTTTGTTTATAACTCGTTGCAACGAATTTTCCACAAATTCCCATAATGATAATGAGTACATTTAGAGCTTTATACAGGCTTCCGTAGGGATGGAGCTCGGGGCAACTGCAATAGTAGCGCCATAACCCTACTGAAGAGAAACAGGGCAGACGGGTGATCACCCTAAAAATAAAAAAGGCGTGGGGTAGAGTGGCAGCCCCTAGTTAGGTGAAGCCAATATATTGTCTCCAATCCCCGAGGGGGCATATCACCAGTCTGATTTATCTCGAGTTGATTACTTGATATAAAACGCAGAACTAAGATTCTCAACCCACGATCATTATTAACATCATCGTGCGCCGTGCTAACAGGCGTAGTCGTTTCTTTGGATCTACAATTTCTTGTCCTATGTAATATTATTTATACTGCCATTCACCGTCATCAGCTACACTGGGTTAAACTATCTATCATCTTTTCCCTGTGTTGTCTTTTGTTCTGTATTCCATCAGGTTTCCCATTTCTTACAGTGTGCTCACACACTTAAAGTTTGTTCATTACATAACACATTGAGGGTCTCTGGCGAAGTGGTCAAGCCGTTTGTCTCGTGTTCTGATGGTCGGGGTTTGAATTCGAGTTGCAATGGTCGGTTTATGTCAATTTATCCAGAGAACCCTGAGTTCATCGCTGGAGAGATACCTGGGTTCATCCCTGGAGAGATCCCTGGGTTCATCGCTGTAGCTACGGAGTTCATGCATTGTGTGATGCTCTCGGCAGGTGGGGATACCTTTCTGCTGAGAGGGACTGAGCCACATGGGTGACATCGTTGAACATCGTTGTCTAGTTCTTTAATGTCTTAGCCACACTTTTGTAGCATACATATACAGGCACATAACACTCATGCTCGTCCTTCGAGAAAGTAGCGAACAGGTGGAAGGAGCACTACATGTATGCTATTAACCAACCACCAGTTACGACAGGTCCCGATCTGTCTGCTGAATCTCCAGACACCCCCCCCCCCCCGTACTATAGCTGAAGTCTTTGCTGCTATTCAAAAACTCAAGAGATGGACGAGCGGTAGGTCGTATCACATCTCACCGGAGCTGTTGAGACACGTCATCGACTCGATCAGGTCTGCCCTCCATCATGTCTTCCTGCATGTATGGAGGACTGGACACGTTTCTGCCGATGGAATCGTCGTCTCCCTTTACAAAGGCAAGGGGAGTCCCAAAGACTTCAGTAATGACAGGCCTATACCACTACACTAGGCACAGGGAAGGTGTTTGACCACGTGCTAGTGGTCAGACTCAAGCCTCTCTTTTAGCACAAAACGTCGCCCAGAACAGCTGACTTCACCCAGGCCCGTTCAACAACCGACGCTATCCTTGCTTTGCACCTACTCGCCGAACTGCACCGGGCCGTCAATCGCCCCTTGTACACTGCATACGTGGACTTGAAGCCCGCCTTCGACTCGGTTGATCGGCCGGCTTTATGGAAAGCCATCCAGGGAATAGGCACCCCCCCCCCCCATTGAACCTGATCAAGGAGCTACACAAGGACACCGGCGCAAGAATTATATTGTGGGGCGCTCTCTCTGACAGAATCGCAACGACTTCGGGTGTCAGACAGGGATGTGTTTTTGCACCCGACCTATTCTTACGGGCAGTCGACTGGCTTCTTGACCGTCTCAGTACCCATGAGGAGGGTTTAGCTATTGATCAGTCAGTCTTCATTGATCTCAATACGTGGACGACATTGTCCTGTTCGGCACAGACAGATCTGCGCTGCAGCGCTCTCTGGAAATGTTAGACAGTGAAATACCCTTCCTATGGGTGTCTATATCCTGGGCCAAGATCAAAGTTCAGAATCTCATTTCCGACACGGTACCCCCGTGTATTGAAACTAAAGACCACACTGCGGACGGCACCAACGAATTCATCTATCTCGGTAGCACGATATCATCCGATGGGCGCAGCGGTCCCTATTTATCAAGATATATCGGAATAATTGCGTCCGCTATGCACGACAACCGACTTGTGTGGAGAAATGGCAAGATCTATCTTGGAACAAAAATCCGCATCTACCAGTCCTGAGTGGTCCCAGTCCTGAGTGGTCCCAGTCCTGAGTGGCCCCAGTCCTGAGTGGTCCCAGTCCTGAGTGGTCCCAGTCCTGAGTGGTCCCAGTCCTGAGTGGTCCCAGTCCTACTTTATGGCTCCAAAACCTGAACATTGCTGAAACATGACATGTCGAGACTGGAAGTATTTCATATGTGCAACCAGTGGCGTATCCTCGGTATCCGATGTCATGAACTACATCCACAACGTGGAGGTCTCTGATAAAACAGGCCTCCACCCAATCTCAGAAACACTTGACAGATGCCGAGTTCTTTGTTCTGTTATGTTGTACGGCTGGACCAGGAAACCCGTGCCCACAAGATACTACACGAGTCGTTCCTCAGCGCCAAAAATCTTCCCCCCGACCTGCTGGAGGCGCAGAAGAGACCGTCCCCGAACAGTATGGCCCCAGCAAGTAGCAACCTTATCCTTCGTCCTGAACGAGGTCTGGAGACACCCCACAGTTGTGGGTCATGGATGTAACCGACCGACGCAACAGCCCTCAGACGCACGCCTAAGCTAACATTATTATCATTAATTTGAGTCATGAACATAAAAGACACGCATAACGATGTCGAAAAAAATGTTGAAAAGTACTTCGTGTTTGAGCTGAATTAGGTAGTTGAAACACGTGCTGTCGACGTACTTCTGCACAGTTGTCTACCATTCTTTGTAAATCAGTTCTAAGCGTCTTTGTTTCATTTATAAAAAAATTTAAAAAAAATATACCGCCCTCTCCTTTAAACACGAGATCTTGAGCGTACTTACAAGAAAGTTCATTTTCTATTGAAATAGTACCCAGATTGGATAGTCTTCTTCTTCTGTGTTCGTTCTTAATCGCCCGCTACCAAGCCCTGAACGTTCTCAATCTCTCGTTACCAAGCCCTGAATGTTCTAAATTTCCCGCTACCAAGCCCTGAACGTTCTCAATCTCCCATTACCAAGCCCTGAACGTTCTCAATCTCCCGCTACCAAGCCCTGAACGTTCTCAATCTCCCGCTACCAAGCCCTGAACGTTCTCAATCTCCCGCTACAAACCCCTGAACAGGGCTTTGCAAGTAGCAGGATGTAGTCCGCAGAACGGAATGCGTTGTGTCGCTAGTTTACAGCTTGACAGCGATATTTTGCACCTTTCGGTCCGACAACATCCGTCTTCGGCAGTGGAAAGTCTTTTATTTGTCACAGATTTACAAAGATGTGTTTTATTCTTGTCAATGTACTTATTGAAAGTTCTGTTGCATCCGAGCTGAGAATCAGTTGCAGCAACCTACCGTCTATTAATGCACTGTTTGAGGTCGTTATCTGTAATGTCACCCAATGATTCAATGCAAGGTTTGGCTTTGTCTTCTAACTGTAAATATTTACCAGTTCATTGTTTAGTGCTATAAAGTTAAACACCTTAGGGTATGTGTGTTCGAGATTTTGAAATTGACTTTCAGGACAAAACTATTTTAACTGCGTAAATTGTGCATGGTTTAAGAGTTCAACACATGCAACTTCATAAACGTTAAAGAATTATTTATCTAACCGAACTATGACGTAGTTACAAATGTCAAATGCAACGAGTTTGTGAGTTTCAACAAAACGCTGTGGTTATAAGTCTGCCTGATAGTTTTTATTCAATTTCATTTTCTCCTGAATGCACTCTTATAAAACCTTATCTGAGCGTAGAGACGAAATGTTTCTTTTGACAATCCTTATTTCATTGATGCATACATTTACATCACTTGTGCACTTAGCTTGGAAGATGTTGAACAAATGTTTTATGAAGACAAAAATTATATCGAAAAGATACACTTTCAGATTCACTTGTTGTACTAAAGACAAAGCATCAATATCATTGTTTAAACAAAAAGTCATATGAATCGAAATAATCGTTGTTGATGTCTACAGCTTCTCCCATTTTTCTATGGTATTTTCACTAATCTGAAAACATTACTGATATTATAATGCGAAATTTTACACACAACTTCAGGCAACTCAGTAAATGAAGAACACTCAAATCGCAATCATGAAACTAAACAAAACTGCACTGAAATAAAATTTGAAACACGCTTTAAGAGTGCTTGAAATTTAACACTCTCAGTCAGGGAAGGCGAGCCTAATTTGTGGCTAGTTGGTTGAAAGAAAAAGTAGCGCCCTAATGACCGTCTCTTTGCTACCAATTGACTTGATTCCTACGCCGTTTTGGGCTGGGCGAAATCAGTCTATCTTTCCATTAGTAACTGATAAATCCACTTTGCCGTTTATCGCGTTCACTAACGTGTCATTAGCTTAAACACAAATTGCCATTAGAATTCCAATTTGTAAATTATTTCACATCTGTTCTATTCAATGTGATATCTTTTCTAATTCTTATGTGTCGTTTTGGATAGCTCAGCCTATCATGTCTATTATAACGCTTCGCTACTGGCTACCTGATTATGAGCCGTGTGCAGAAAGGTCATGGGTCATGTTGAAACAATAAACCGTCTGACATGACATCTATACACTGTTTATGTTTCGCGGACATGCAACATAGTGATTAGCACTAGAGCACTATACACGTTTACCTTGGTGGCGAAATTGATGCCTTGTCACGGTGACATTCGCTCGTAGCCTCCACAACGCAGTTTGCCTTCGCAATCCTGGTGTTGATACTCGCTTCTCTGCTTCAGGTACTGTCTAGATATGTGAAGCTATCAACTGTCTGGAGTTTTTGGTTTTTGTTTATGATATTCGGCTCGATGTACAGCTTCCCACGAACAAGCCGTAAACATATCTCAGTTTTCCTATCGTTAGCGTTGATTAAAGGTAAAGGAAGTCATTCAGCACACATAACCGCTGGTCAGGAATGAAGTGTTAGAGACGTCAGTATACTAAGCCTCAACTTGTGAGGTGGGATAGGCAATTCCCTTACTCACTGCCTTTTCCTTCCCTAACCGTAAGTCAGGTACCAATTTACAGCTGGGTTGACTGGAGCTGCCGGTGGTTGGAGTTGAATCTCGTACCTTTTCCATGAAAACGAATGCTCTACCACTGCGCTAATTAGCCTCTCAGTTGTTATAGCGACACCAAAGTTACTGTACACCGCCGAAAATTCTCTTATGGTGGAATTCGTATCTCGTTCTGAGGATGTGTTAACGGCAAATTCTACAGTAAACAGGAGATTCAAGATGGTGACTTTATTTATCTTGGTGTAATAACTCAGGCGTCTCGGTTCATATATCTAATATGCATGATAGTATTAGTGCAATGTACAACATCAAAGATCACTGCTGCAAGGACCATGTTATGGGTCAGGGTGCCAGCACACTTCATTGTTTGACACAGTCGGTGACTGGGAAGGCTACAGACAACTCTCCATCGTGGTATACTTGAGCTGTCATACCATCATGAAACTGAAGGAGAGCTGTAATGAAACTGCGTGGCTACAAAAGTTCGCCAGAACCTTTCTCTTTTGACTGTGTCAAATGCCTTTATCAGGTCGGTAAAAACTATGTCCAGATCACAGTGCTGCTCTTGGCATTCCTCCTGGAGTTGGTGTCCTGCTTATATCACGGCCCTTTCCAAAACCACCCTGACTCTCTGAGTAGGTCCTTCTCAAGACAATTAGTTAGGCGGTTGGTTAGTACTCGGGACAGAATTTTGTTCACGATTGACAAGAAAGAGATTCTCCTGTGGCTATCGCGTAAGTGACGTTTGCATATTCACTTGCAAAAGGGGACAATCGATGCATCTTTTAGGTCCTCTGATATCTAATCGTCGTACAAAATTTAACTCAGTAGTAATGTCAGCAGTTGAAGCAGGACGGAATCTCATGATATGTAAACTTTAGCAGGAAGCCCATTTAACCCTGGGTCTTGCTGTTACACATTTAGCTGATTGATTTCTTGACCGCATCAGCTTCGAATAATGTCGAGCGATATGTCGTCGCTATATGTGAAATTTGTGGTATTGCTTGCTTGCCGATGGTGATGGATGAATGTAAAGCGCTGCCCAGCTCTGAAGGATCTGGTCATTGTCCATCAGCAGTATTCTGTCATCATTTCTGAGGACGTTTGCATACCATAGACCGCCTTCAGTTAAAACAATACATACTGCATTAAGACAAATATCATAGGTGGAACATAAGGCTGGGAGAGGATGATGGCGTTGGAAAGGGCAGACATTACAGACATCAGTTAAAAGCATTACAAAGCAGCCTTCACTCTGAAATTCCTTGGCCAAGATCGATTGGGCAGACTAGAATACACATCGAGAAGAAGTCTGGAGCGAAACATAAAGGACACAAGAAGACGTGGATGACTAGGATTTTGTGTAATAGGTGAAATAAAAACGTGTGCTCCACAGGGGATTCACAATGGATTGCTGATTCTTCTTCTTTTTGCTTTTCCTGTTTGTGCCTTTCAGCGCCAGGTTATGTAGAGGTTTCTTGACCGGGCCCTGGTATGTGCTTCGTACACTGGGAGCTTTATTGCTTCTGCTATCCACCGTTTGCGCGTGGCCGGCCTTTGGCTTTGTATCCATTGTATCTGTTTAGCATTGCTTTCTGAGGGATACTTTCTGGTGTTTGACGTTTCACGTGGCCGAACCACTTGGTTTGCTGTCTCTTGATGAGCGCTGACGTTGTACCTACTTATTTCCTAATATCTTCGTTTCTGATTCTAACCATTATTGTTACTTCAAGCATTCTGCGTCGGTATTTCATCTGTTATTAAAATGTTTCTTTTTTCTCTGCTTGTCAATGTCCAATTTTGGCACTGATAGCCCAACGTAGTAAGGAATATCGTGTTGTATAACGTTCTTTTTGTATCCATTGTCACGTATTTACATTGTAAAATCGGGGACATTTGACCGATGATTTGTCTTGCTTCATTACATCTGTGTTAGATTTTCGTGTCTATTTTGCCATCCTCTGAGATTATGATACCCAGGTACGTGAAATTTTTCATCTATTTTACTTGTTGATTTTGAATAAATATATTTGTTTTTGTTTCTTTTCTTGTAATCGTCATAACTTCGGTTTTTTTTCTTTGTTGATTTTCATATCGTAATCCGTACAGGCCTCATTAAGTTTGTTGATATGTTCCTGCAGGTTTTCTGAGGCTGCTGTTATTGCTTGGTCATCAGCAAAGAGATGTTTGTTTAAATGATCACTGAGATTGTTTCTCTCACTAATGTTGGCTTTCTTCCATATTTAACTGATCACTGAAGTTGTTTCTCTCACTAATGTTGGCTTTCTTCCATATTTAAGTGATCAGTGAGGTTGTTTCTCTCACTAATGTTGGCTTTCTTCCATATTTAAGGGATCAATGAGGTTGTTTCTCTCACTAATGTTGGCTTTCTTCCATATTTAAGTGATCAGTGAGGTTGTTTCTCTCACTAATGTTGGCTTTCTACAATATTTAAGTGATCAGTGAGGTTGTTTCTCTCACTAATGTTGGCTTTCTTCCATATTTAAGTGATCAGTGAGGTTGTTTCTCTCACTAATGTTGGCTTTCTACCATATTTAACTGATCAGTGAGGTTGTTTTTCTCACTAATGTTGGCTTTCTTCCATATTTAAGTGATCAGTAAGGTTGTTTCTCTCACTAATGTTGGCTTTCTTCCATATTTAAGTGATCACTGAAGTTGTTTCTCTCACTAATGTTGGCATTCTTCCAAATTGCGTCTATATATATGATAAACAGTAAAGGAGATAATACACAACCTTGCCATACACCGGTCCTAATTTTAACATTTTCAGAATGTCCTTCGTTTGTTCTTACTGTAAATTGGCTATTCACATAAAGATTTTTACATATATTGGTCAAATGTTTATTTACTCCATAGCGTTCTAATGTTGTCCTCAGTTGGCATCTATTGACTCGACCGAATACCTTCTCTTGGTCCACGAAAGCAGCTTGTAGTGTCTGATCGTCTTCTACTGTTTTCTCCGCTAGTTGTCTGAGCGTGAAGATTGCATCTGTACTGCTCCTGTTTTTTCTAAAGCCTATCTGTGCTTCTCTAAGTTGCGGTTCTATGGTTGGGCATAGTCTTTTTTCCAGTATATTACAGAATATCTCCAGTATAGCTAAGCAATGAAATTCCTCTATTTTGTGTGCAGTTTTTTTTATTGCTATTTCTTTCAACATAAGGAATATTGTTGCACTTTCCCAGTCTTCTGGTGTTTTTTTGTTTAATCCATACTTGGTTATACAGTCTGTGTAGCGAGGTTATTCCTACGTCCTTTGCTTCCTTGATTAGTTCAGCAGGGATGTCATTGGTGTTTTTTGTTTAATCCATACTTGGTTATACAGTCTGTGTAGCGAGGTTATTCTTACGTCCTTTGCTTCCTTGATTAGTTCAGCAGGGATGTCATTGGTGTTTTTTGTTTAATCCATACTTGGTTATACAGTCTGTGTAGCGAGGTTATTCTTACGTCCTTTGCTTCCTTGATTAGTTCAGCAGGGATGTCACTGGTGTTTTTTGTTTAATGAATACTTGGTTAAACAGTCTGTGTAGCGAGGTTATTCCTACGTCCTTTACTTCCTTGATTAGTTCAGCAGGGATGTCATTGGTGTTGTTTGTTTAATCCATACTTGGTTATACAGTCTGTGTAGCGAGGTTATTCCTACGTCCTTTGCTTCCTTGATTAGTTCAGCAGGGATGTCATTGGTGATTTTTGTTTAATCCATACTTGGTTATACAGTGTGTGTAGCGAGGTTATTCCTACGTCCTTTGCTTCCTTAATTAGTTCAGCAGGGATGTCATTGGTGTTTTTTGTTTAATCCATACTTGGTTATACAGTCTGTGTAGCGAGGTTATTCCTACGTCCTTTGCTTCCTTGATTAGATCAGCAGGGATGTCATCTGGCCCTGGTGACTTGTTTGATGGTGCCACTTGTACAGCGTATTGCATCTCTAATTTAGCTATATCCGGTTCTAGCTCTGTAGTGATCTCTATATTGCTAACTTGTCTTCCCGCTATTTCTCCATTATTAAGTAGCTCTTCGAAATATTGTTGCCATCTGTCTATGGTCATTCTTTTGTCTCGAGGTAACGTGTTTGCCTGGAGGTCTCGTGTTCAAATCACGGTGGAGACCGGGATTTTTTCATGTGGATCATCCGGAAAATATTTCCATTGATCTCTGAGTAGTGATATCAGCCCACCCGCGTGCAATTGCGCGCACGTTAAAAATACCTTAGCAGTTGGAAATAGAAAAAAGTAGGCCTAACGGCCGCTGCTCAGCCAAAATTCAAGGTAAAAATTTACTAAATTTATTCTAGGGATATTCACCCCACAGAGAATATGTCACAGAAAAGGGACTGTGTGGCTATAACTTCAGGTCGTGGTTATGTGGTTAACGGAGCGGCTTAGATGACTCCTGACAGGCTGCGAGTTTAATCGTGCTCTAATTTACGCTTCCACCTCCACCAGTCAGAAAAATAGGCACTCCTATATTCCAGGGGCTAACCAATGCTGAAATTGACCTGGCAGGTCACCAGTGGATTTTACCTGCTAAAAAAATATGAAACAAAGGAGGTCACACATTCCCACGATGTCTAACGACATATGTGGACTGAAGTTAGATACATAGATACATCGTTTCCCTTCCCATCACTTATAATTTCTGTTGGGTCATAACACTCTTCTCTATGTCTTATTATCTTCATTTTTAAAAATAGAAGTTTCTTAATGCATTTTTATGGTCTAAGTTTCAGTTTTCTCCGTATTCTTTCCATGCTTGTGTTTTCGCCTCTTGAATTACCCCCTTTGTGTCCTTTCTTGCCAATTTAAACTCAGTATAGTACATCGTTGATTACTGACTAATATAGTAATATAATATCTTTTATCGGAAAAGAATAGCTTGTTACCAAATTATGTATTGGTATCTATTAAACATCTCATAAAGTATATTTTCGTTAATTTAATAACTCAATTCGACTGTATGGTAACATAAATGTGTAACAATGAAGGTTCGTATCCTTAGAGGAAGGCACGGGAAACAGGGCGAGTTATGTTGACCTCAACGAGTAAGGAGAATTCCTTACGGTGTTTCTGCTTTGATGAGTTAAAGGTCCTGCAGGGACAGAATTGGGTGTGTTTGACTGTAAAACGATTTAAAAGTGGTGGCTTATGTTGTACAAACGACCAGCCACAGTGTTTTTCTTCTGCTTGTATTGATTGTAAAGGTATTACAAAAAAGTTTATATGTATCAAATGACATGTCTTTTATGCATGTACGATGTGAGTGGAGTTGTAAACAGGAGTGGTGTTTATATTATGGATAGTGGAGACAAAAATGGCGTAACATTGTTTACTTTTCGATGCAGGTATAATTTGAGTGGAGTTGTAAACAGGAGTAGTATTTACATTGTGGATAGTGGAGACGAAAATGGTGGTCATTTGCCAGATGAAAAATAAATGACCATCCATATTTCGATCTGTAGTTTAGGAAGGTAATGTAACAGTTCCCGCCGGAGCAAGGGGAGTTTAGGATACCTGAACATGTTAAAGCTTAAAGCTATCTGAATGCGTGTCAAGATCACTCACCGTCTCAACAAAGGTGAACAGAGTTGGTAAGGAATGTGAACAGGTGGAAACTGACCGCTGGCCTGTCCGATTTTCGAAGGGGGAGTTTGATTGACAGACGGAATGGCAGCGGGACTGGCTGCTAGAGAATGAGTGACAGGTGTGCAAAGTGTTTCGTTCCAATGGGACTGAAGATGCCCATCACCTGAGATCGATATGAGTATGATATAATAAATATGCCACCTGTTGTGTGATATGTCATTTACTGAGTATGGTCATGATGATGTGGATGAGTGTGAGAATGTTCTAAGTTAGAATAACGGCCAGGGCAAACAGTGGGGTCTGCTACGGGTGCTCAGATTCGATCATCGATGCGCTACCTTCTCTAAATTAAATTGGGTATCCATTTACAGCCGAACAGACAGAGCATGCAAGACCAGAGTGCGAATTCCGCACCTTTCCAATGAGAGATGAATGCTTTATCCACTCAATGGTGGTAGTAGTGGCGAAAAGATTACCACAACAAATTTGATAGTCACAATTCAATGAAAATACTGTCAACCTTCCAACCCGAGTAGTCCGCCAGGGGTCTTTGTGTATGACAAGAACAAGAAAAGCACCCCTGCCTCACAGAGAGCATGTCTTAAGTGACGAATAGTTGTGTCACAAGGCATAACACTTGGCATGGTTAGGTGGTTTAAGAGCAGCGTAGATGGCGCCTAACAGGCTACTTTGCTCTAGTGTTTGAGTATATTAAGATGGATTCCCATATCGGTTAACTACCCTCCGCGGCGCTTGTCCCAACGCAGCAGACAAATAAACAGCTCGAGCCTAGTCAGCTAGATAGAACATTCTCCTTCCGGCTACATCCAGCTCACGCCAGAACTGAAACCTGCACATCCGTCCTTGTAGAAGTACAGGCTAACTAAGACTGCCAACCTTTCTCTCCCTCTGATCTGTTCGTCTGTCTATGTGTCCACGTGTCTATTTGTCTTCCTCTGATCTGTTCGTCTGTCTATTTGTCTATGTGTTTGTCTTCCTCTGATCGGTTCGTTCGTCTATTTGTCTGTCTAATGGTCTTCCTCTGATCTGTTCGTCTGTCTGTGTCCACGTGTCTATTTGTCTATGTGTTTGTCTTCCTCTGATCTGTTCGTCTGTCTATTTGTCTGTCTAATGGTCTTCCTCTGATCTGTTCGTCTGTCTATGTGTCCACGTGTCTATTTGTCTATGTGTTTGTCTTCCTCTGATCTGTTCGTCTGTCTATTTGTCTGTCTAATGGTCTTCCTCTGATCTGTTCGTCTGTCTATGTGTCCACGTGTCTATTTGTCTTCCTCTGATCTGCTCGTCTGTCTATTTCTCTATGTGTTTGTCTTCCTCTGATCGGTTCGTTCGTCTATTTGTCTGTCTAATGGTCTTCCTCTGATCTGTTCGTCTGTCTATGTGTCCACGTGTCTATTTGTCTTCTTGTGATCTGTTCGTCTGTCTATTTGTCTGTCTAATTGTCTTCCTCTGATCTGTTCGTCTATTTGTCTACGTGTCTTTTTGTTTTCCTCTGATCTGTTCGTCTGTCTATGTGTCCACGTGTCTATTTGTCTTCTTGTGATCTATTCGTCTGTCTGTGTCCACGTGTCTATTTGTCTTCTTGTGATCTATTCGTCTGTCTGTGTCCACGTGTCTATTTGTCTTCTTGTGATCTATTCGTCTGTCTGTGTCCACGTGTCTATTTGTCTTCCTCTGATCTGTTCGTCTATTTGTCTACGTGTCTTTTTGTTTTCCTCTGATCTGTTCGTCTGTCTATTTGTCTATGTGTCTAGTTGTCTTTCTATACGTAGGCTTTTAACTGTTTATGCTTGTCTATCTACCTGCCTACCTGTCTGCATTAATCTTTGTTATCTGAAGTTTGTTCTTGTCTGTGTGTATGTCCACCTAACTGTATGTTTATATGTCTTTCAGTCAATATAAATATACATGTATATGTGTTTGGTTGAAAGCGCATTGTCCTTCGACTACTCTACGCGGCAGTCTGATTGTGTGTCTATCTATCTTGAATCTATTTTGTATCTCTAATGATATTTTTCTTGTGTCTTACGTAACTTATTCACCTTCCTCAGTATTTCCAGCTAACTACTGACATTTCCCCCTTTCATTTTTATGTTCATGATGACTTATCCTCCATTCAAATGGTTGCCTTGGCAACCGAATATTTCTATGTAATTAAGATCCTCTTCTTTATGCGCACCCAATAAGCTGGATTTGTTTTTCTTTTCTATCCTATCGTTTTTTACTCCAGGACATATTTGACCTCTATCTTCTCCTCCCCCGAGGGCTCTTCTTAACGCTGTGTCTGGTAACATCGGTTAGTTATTTCACGAGGCCATTTGATATTCGTCTCAAATTTCTCTCGTTATATCTTGTGACTAGCATTAAACATGACTGCTCCGGGCAATGCAGTAATTCTAAATATCAAGAGAATGTATCCATCCATATACAATCCTGCAGATCCATAATAGCACCACTAAAATTTATATCATGGATTTCATTATCAAGAAACAAGAATGTAAACAGCTAGCTCTCATAGTATAGACAAGGGGGATGGCGTGGGCTGGTGGTTAAAGTGGCCCAGCTCACAACACGAAGGTGCTGGATTCGAACACCAACACAGCACCGGCCGTTACCCCGGGAAGCAAACCTTTAGATAATGCAGGAGGCAGCAGGCCCTTACATAAAATGCATGCTGAAGTCGGATGCACTGGGCCGACAAGCGCAAAATAAGAAAATTAGTGCAACGCACACAGTCTTGTGAAGTAAAGAGATAAGGCGAACGCAAAGAGAAAAAGGATAGACAAGGTGTTCTTGTTGCTGTTATTCCATAGCTGCTGAGCAATCCTGCTCTTGGTAGCCTAATGCCATTCTTATATAGATACAGGTCTTCTTCAGTTGTGTCACTGCTCCGTACAGTGTGGTGGCAATTGTCGGTGGTGCTTTTAAAAACCTTTTTTTCATATCCTCAAGCGCATTGCACTTAGTGAGTAGATGTCGAACTGTTTCATCAGGATGAGAGCAATGTCTGCACACGATCAGATGCTGAAGATTGATGCGGTTCAAATGGATATTGACTCTGTTGTGTCCTGTTTGAAAATGAAATATGAGGTTTTGATCTTTTCTACGTAGTTTATTGATGTCATCACTACTTTTTTGCTGTGTCATTTCGCTAAATATACTGCGACCTGTTGTTCCCGTCACCCACCTGTTCATCCAGGTTTCCCGTGTATTATTCTTAATAATTCGTGTTACTGTGTGATTATTTCAGGGTCTATTCAATTGTTGTTTGGAGGCTCTTATTTTTGTCAATCTGCCAGCCATCACGTTTCCTGGTAGCCCGCTATGTCCACAGATCCATTGCATGCTAACATTAATCCCGTGGGCAGTGATAATGTTTTTAATATTGGCATAACTATAATTATGTAGCTAATATTTCATACACACTTTCAATAACTCCATTTTTCATTACGTATGCAGGAAGATCTTACATAATAGATATCGTTGGGAAGAAAATAGATATTAAAAGCTACTTTTTAATTGGCTGTACGTATAATCTAATAAATAATTCGAGGTAAAGGCGTTTTCCAGGTAATTTAGTTAATATACAAATACACAAAATGAAAAAAAAAATAGATGCTAGCCAAAGAATTTGGTATACAGTGAATATATGGCACGATTCTAGAGAACCTTGAGTTTGCAGATGAGCTGCCACTGTTGAGTTCCACTTCTGAAGAAGTGGAAAACAAGATGGATCGACTATGCCATCTATCAGAACAGATTAGACTCCAAATCAATGCTTCCAAGACAACGATCATGAAATTCACCAACAAGTCTGCTATTATCCAGTTGCATAGAGATGTACTACAAACAGTTGACAGTTCCATCTATCTGGGAAGCAAAATAGCTCAAGATGGAGATACATCTAAAGAAATGTTCAATCTCATTGCTCTATCTGCATGTGCCTTTATCCATCTAACAAACCTCTGGAAATCAAAGCCAATGAGCTCGGTGTTCTGGAAGACTCGTTTAAAAAAAAAGCACAGTCCAGTGGATACCAGCCCACTGCAACATTCCAGGCAACGAGGAGGCGGACAGACTCGCCAGAGAGGGAGGAATGCTGCAGCAGAGTGATACAGAAATCACATACAATGAGACAAAAGCATTCATCAGGGCACGTACAGTGGAAAATGGAAAAAAGACCACCATGGCCACATAGAAAACGATGCCTACCATCAACTCTCCAGGGGAGACCAGGTGATAATTCTCCGGCTACGCATAGGTCACAACAGAGTTATACGCCATCTGTACAACAAGTTCAAAATTGGTACTACAGACCTTTGTGCCAGCGGCAGTGTTTCATCACTCATCATGGAAAAAAGGTGGTCATACATTGGACATGTTCTTGGAACAGATAACAACATACTCCCTCTGCATGCGTTAATGTGATCACCATCTGACAGCAGGAACATAGAAGACTGAAAGAAACTCTCCGCAGAACAATCGTCGGAGACGGTTGCACTATGCGCTTGAGCAACATTCATGAACTGAAAAATGTGAAGTCACACATCAAACTGTAGAGCACTGGTTTCTGCCTAATGTACTGTGTATAACACTTAAAGAACATTGATTGGTATATAATGTTTATTTAAATATATTTACCGCAACAATGCATGTACTTCATCGTGGTACCGCCTCTACCATATTTTTAGATGTATCCGCCCCTGGAACAAAAACTGAAGGTAAGTAAAAGATAACGCCGATGACGAGATTTTATTCCGCGTCTTCTAATGAGCAGATTTCGAGAACACAAAGGGAAGAACATTTGGCGAATGACAGACATATTGAATAAAAATCAATTTACACGGTGAACGATTTATTAAACTTCAAAAACTGGATTATTCTGTCAACGAGCTTTGCTGTGAAAATATAATGACAGAAAAATAATCTTGATGAGCGATTTATTGACACACAGTTGGGATCTCATGCGCGAGGCATCAGGAATAAATCGCATTAGAACCTGCACGCTCTTTTTTGCATATTTCATAATGGAATGTAAACACAAAGACCTTCCTCCCACTCACACACTCTTTAATTGCACACACGCATACACTCACACGCACATATACAATGTACACGAACACATACACAAACACGGGCACGCATACAATATACGTACACGTAAACGCATACACGACCATACCATTTACACTCACGAAAACACGCACTTTCGCACACATACACTAACACAAGCACATATACACAAAACAGCCCACACAAATGCCCACATACATAAATATATGCACACATACGCGCACATACACAAACACACACATATACACACACACCTCACGTACATGCTCGTATAGGAAAAGGACAATTAAAACAGAAGGTGGCAAACATTGGATTGAAACTCTGGATCTTCTTATCTGTTTACATCATATGACATAACAAAGCCATCTGACACATATACATTATTTGTGATAATAATTGCTTTACCGTTGGGATGTAAAATACAAATAGTATACATTATCTAGTCAGAGGCTCCGAATCGTGGTTTACAACTATTGGTCTTAAGTTTACGTCACATGGTCCGAAAGTACTGGACGTTAGACGGTCTAGCTACCGGAGCCGTTCATGTATGTCTCACGTGAGGTAAAATTTGTTGCGCTAAGATTGGATTGTACCGTCATTTTGGGTGTCATCAGACTACACATCTGAGCCTGTCACCATCTTCGATTGCGATAATCAAAATAATGGTATGCTTAGGCGAACAGGCCCCGTCGTCTCGGGGTCGCGTCCCAGGTGGTCTGCAGTTTTGTTGGGGAGGGGGCGATCAGTTTCATCTAGGTGTTGCAGGACAGTCCCGTGGACGTCTCCAAGATGAGGACCGTTTCAGCCAGGCTGCTCTTCTGATGGGTTTGGACTTCATAGCGGAAGCGGGCCAGAGTGCCGAAGATGGAGATGCTGCGGTAATCTACCGCCGAGAAAATTCTTGCGAACTGAGTACGCCGGACTATCCTACTGTTGGAAATCAGGTCATGCTAGTTAATTCCGAGGTTGCGCCTCTGGTTTCACAGGTGGAAAGACTGAAGACGTTTCCAGTCCCGCTGTAATAGTGTCGCATGTCTTGAAACCGTACATACGGATGGGAATGACACAAAATGTGTAGATATGAAGCCTGGTATCCAGGGAAAGCTTCCGTTGGGATCAGAATCTGCGGATAGAGTGCATTAAGCCACCAAGTCCATCCTACGGCAGAAGTCGTGGCTTACGACGGGCGACTATTATTATTATTATCACATCTGGAGAATATGTCGCAAAAAGGGGACTATGTGGCCATAACATCAGATCTTAGTTATGTAGTTAGCGGAGCGGTATAGATGGCGCCTGACTGGCTGCGGGTCTACCTTACTCTAATTTATGTTTCCACCACAATTAGTACTACAAATAGACGATAGTATATTCCAGGGCCTACCAACATACCTGCCCGAGTGGTCTGCCGTAGTCTTTGTGTGTGACAAGGACAAGAAAAGCATCACTACCTCACAGCGAGCATGTAGTAACAGGCGACAAACTGTGTGACATGGCATAACACCGGCCATGATTAGTTGTTTTTTTTTAGAGCATCATAGATGGCGCCTAACCGGCTGAGGGTCTACTTTCTCGTGTTTAACTCTATTAAGATGAACTCGCACATCGGTTAACCACCCCTCGGAAGCGATTGTCCCAAATCAGGGGAGTATTAATCTTTCTCCAGGCTACATCCAGATCATACCAGAGCTGGGACCGGCACAAGACATCTGCCCCTGTAGAAGTACAGATCAACTAAGAACCAACCTACTGCCTGGTAACAGATATTGGGATTGACCGGTCAAGTCACCAGATGATTTTTGCCTGCCAAAAATTATGAAAGAAAGGAGGTCACACGTTCGCACGACGTCTAACGGCGGTGGACTGAAGATAGATAGAAGAAGTGATATCATACACACACTTATTTATCTTTAGATATCAAACACTACAGCCAGTGATTAAGCACTGATACTGAACATTGAAATGGTATACCATACAAAAAATGGTCCTGCAATAGAGCCATTCATCGGCCATGCAAGAAACAACACTTTGAAAGAAAAGTGTTGAGGTTTAAAGACGTATACAGAAGACATATGACGGAGAAGGTGTGACGTGGAAGCTAGAACAACTGAGGTCTCATGGTCGGAATGTTAGAAGATGGTCCACAAAAGGGAATTGTTGTCGACTGACAGGTGTTGTCTAATGAAAATAATGATATACAGTAAGAGGATTGAGGTGAAAAATCATGGTCGAAAAACATATGAGGAAGAAAACTTGACGAAGAGTATGTCTGAAAAATACTTGCGGATGAACACATGCAGAAAAATACATGCGGAAAAACAAATGTGGAAGAACATATGTGGAAACACGTGAGCAGAAGAACACATAGGCAATAACGTATATGGAAGAACACACGTAAGACAATATGTGGAGGCACACCTGTCAAAAACCTACGCGGTAGAATATGTACGGAAGAATATATATGGAAGAAGAAACATCGAAAGCACATGCGAAAGGTGCCACGCTAAGAGATATCTAGAAGGTCACACCAATAAATATGCAGAAGATGGCCCACCAAGAAACACGCAGTTGATGACACGCCAAGAAGCACGCAGTTGATGACACGCCAAGAAATATGTAGAAGGTGACACGCAAAAAAAGCATGTTGAATGCGTCACATCAAGAAACACGCAGAAGGTGACGCCAAAAAACATATATAATCTGTCACGTAAAGAAACAAGTAGAATGTGTCACGTCAAGAAGCACGCAGAATGTGACATGCCATGAAAAATGTAATATGTGTCACGCCAAGAAAAATGTAATATATGTCACGCCAAGAAAAATGTAATATCTGTCACGCCAATTACGCAAAGAAACATGCAGAATGTGTCACGCCAAGAAACAAATAGAAATTGATACGCCAAGAAAAATATAGAAGGTGAGAAGCCAAGAAACATGTAGAAGGTGACACACCGAGTGACACGCGGAAGGTGGTACGTCATGAAACATGTAGAGGGTGGCACGCTAAGAAACATGCGGAAGCACTAACACCGAAATTCGGAGGCAAAATAACATATTTCGGAAGAACATATGCTGTATAACTTTTTTTTTGGTTTTTTTTGTGCATTCGCCTTATTTCTTTATTCCTCAAGGCGGGTGTGCGTTGCACTGTTGTTTTTATTTTGCGCTTGTCGGCTCAGTGCATCCGATTTCAGCATGCATTTTATGTAAGGATCTGCTTCCTCCTGCATTTTATAAAGGTTTGCTTCTCCGGGGTAACGGCCGGTGCTGTGATGAGGATCGAACCCATCACCTTTGGTTTGTGAGCCGTGCCACTTAACCACTAGGCCACGCCGTACCCCTGTAGAACTTTTGACAAGGAAGTCAAAGCAGCCAGGACAACTTTGAGTGAACTTAAGAATACGCACGAACAGTCAAATCGCTTGCAAAAGACAGTTGCAGCTTTATGCTCCAACGGGAACTAAAATGAATATAAAGCAAATTAAAAATTTACTATTAATTTACTTTGAATATTTTCGCCTCTTTGAGCGTTCTTCTGTAATGTAACTTTATCCAGACCTTAAATCTATCATTTTAAATACGATATTGACAAACTAATTACTGAAGGCCTAGCTTCCGAAGCCAACAGCATTACATTAATGATACCCTAAGATTACTGGCGACACTTCACACAAAATAGCTACAGGACAGGCAATATTTGGAAGTCCGCGAGAAACCCGACCATTTTTGTATATCCAAAAGCCATAATGAATACTTGAAGGAGTTCTCGAGGATGCGACCGGGGGCAGAGACGTTAAGAAGGGCGTGAGATAAGGTTCGACAACCCCAGAGAAGTTAAGGAGCCAAGTTATATGAGCACTTGTTCGATTTACATGAACTCGTGTCTGGCAGAATGATAGCAGGGAGATTGAATGTAGATTTGTGACAGAACGCATTCTTCGGCGTAGTTTGCTCCTTCCTTAGATAAAAGTAAGCGGAGTTGTCTTCTAAGTGTATTCTGTAAATAAAAAATAAGGCAACGGTATCCTTTCAAGCATGTTGTGAAAGACAACTAAAGAAAGTTGTGGTTAGGTAAGCAACCTTGTCATGTAACATGAGTTACTATAGAAAGAACCACTTCAGGAATATTTTGATACATACTTTATGTGAGGGGGCCAGTATCAACATGGCCCGATGTGGAACAAAACAAAGACAACGTTGCTCTGTGTCTACTGAATTGGAATATCTGCTCCAAATATATCATCAGCACTGGAGCAGATACAAGACCGTGCATGTAGATTAGACATCCAACTTAACTTAACGTTTTTGTACTGGTTTAGAAGACTCATCAGAGTCTGTAGACAACCGGTCATGTCTGCATTATCCTCCTCTAAAAACTATGCATACTCAATCTATTCTTAAATGCATTAACTGTCTATTCCTCCACCACCTCCTGTGGTAATGCATTCCAAGCATTCGTCACTCTCTGACTAAAAATATAATTTCTAATATCCAATCTGGACATTTCTTTAGTTAATTTGTACCTATGCCCTCTTGTTGTCGTTGGTGGTTGTATTTGGAAAAAATTGTTATAGTCTAATGTTACCTTTCCTGTGATTATCTTATAAACCTGTATTAAGTCACCTCGAATTCTTCTCTTTTCCAGACACGGTAGGCCTGTCTTTCTGAGTCGTTCTTCGTAACTGTAATTCTGGAATCCCCCTATCAGTTTTGTCGCTCTTCTTTGTATCCTTTCCATCATGTTTATATTTCCTTACGATAAGGACTCCGCACCTGTACACAGTACTCCAATCTAGGTCTAACTAATGTTTTATACACTTTGACAATCACCTCCTTACTCCTATGTTTAATATTTCTTTTTATCATACCTAATATTGCATTTGCCTTGTTTACTGCTACCTGTACTTGCCCATTAATTTTTCATGTATGCTCTATTATAACCCCTGAACTATTCAACTTTTCTGCAGAGAGGAAAGTAGAGCATTGAAACCTTGCACAGCCAGAGCCACATTTTGTTTTCAATTTGCACCTGTTCTCAACCAATGAAATCATCCGATGGAAATTCCTCGAAAATCCCATTCACGATGTTTAACCGTCGCCAATTGGCCCTATTTAGACACGTGACGAGCCTTGCCTTAATCCTTCCTGCTCGCCATCTCTTAAAGCAAGCCATGGCCACCAAGAATGGAGAATAACCGTTTGCAACATTGTCCCGTCCCCTTGGTCCAACGTGCAGCACCACCCACTTGTAGATAGAACGACCCTTTCCAACATTGTCCCGTCCCCTTGGTCCAACGTGCAGCATCACCCACCTGTAGAACGACCCTTTCCAACATTGTTCCGTCCCCTTGGTCCAACGTGCAGCATCAGCCACCTGGAGAACGACCCTTTCCAACATTGTCCCTTTTGGTCATACGTGCAGCATCACCCACCTGGAGAACGACCCTTTCCAACATTGTCCCGTCCCCTTGGTCCAACGTGCAGCATCACTCACCTGGAGAACTACCGTTTCCAACATTGTCCCGTCCCCTTGGCCCAACGTGCAGCACCACCCACCTGGAGAACGACCCTTTCCAACATTGTCCCGTCCCCTTGGTCCAACGTGCAGCATCATCCACATGGAGAACGACCCTTTTCAACATTTTCCGGTAAAACATACCAGCCAAAATGCTCCACCTCACGTCCCCGCAGGTCTCATTGGAAACCGTGTGTTTTCATGGTAGCCTAGCTAATGGGCTGGGGTATTGACGTGATCTCCGTAGTAGTGAGCGACACGCAGATGAAGTCATTCATAGTACAACTCCCTGGAGGGTCCAGGTCTACCTTCATCAGCACGCTCTGGATGGGAAGAAAGCAGCTGCAACATTTCAGGGGGCACAAAAGCGTAATGTCACTTATTGTGAGCATTCAACAACAACAACTACCGCAACAACAGTAACAACCTACCTATCTACCTACCTACCTGCCTGCCTACCTACCTACCTGCCTGTCTAACTACCTACCTACCTACCTACCTTTCAGTACATGATCTCTGAAATACGTCAGTGTTCGAATTATGTGTCCAAAACCTTGGCCGACCTAAGTCAACCTACATGACTGTAGGTTGTATGAAGTCACAGTTTGACTTCTCATAGATAAATTATCTCATGTTGCGCTATAATTTTACCCATCAATTCTGAACTTAGAACGCCATTTCAGCTCTATATGGAACCACCACCAAGAAGGTCATGATGTTAACTTTAGCTGTCAGAGAGCTATTGGCTGATCGCGCTTTGAAAGCATTAAATCACCAACAAAAGATGATCCTCGGTCTAACCTCAGGCTATGACACCATTTGAAGGCCCAGTCCGCATTTGCCGACGACGACACATTGTGTTCTTGTTGCATGAACTTGGCCGTTTTGAGTTGAGTCAACTCCAGACGACGTTACTTAGTAGCTGGTTACAATCGGCCTTCTTACATCATGTGAGCTAAGGTCCACCTAGCTGTAGTGCAGGGCCATTACTAAAGAGACTACAGTATCGATTCCCACCTTCATGGGCCGGACTGATGTGACAAATACTTCTTCCAGGAGCACGAATGAGGACGTGAGGTGTGGTATTGATCAATATGTTTCACCTGACAATGATTACTCTTCATTCCGAGCACAGTGGATACATTACAAAGTAAACATAGTGGGTACACAGTGAAGTGGGTATAGTACACAGTAAACATAGTGGGTTTACAGTAACGTGGGTACAGTACAAAGTAAACATAGTGGGTACACAGTGAAGTGGATACAGTACAAAGTAAACATAGTGGGCACACAGTGAAGTGGGTACAGTACAAAGTAAACATAGTAGATACAAAGTAAACATAGTGGGTACACAAAGAAACATAGTTGAAAGAAAGTAAACATAGTGAGTATAAAGCAAACACAGTAGGTACAAAGCATACATATTTTCCGATTAGAACGGAGAGAGGCGAAATTAAAAGTATTATTTCCTCTTAATCATTCTTATCTTAAAACAAAACAAAACTCAATTGTATTACGTTTTGGCGGTGTTGATGCTCGATCGGAACCTCCTCTGGACCAGTATATAGTCAATCTGGCTATGCAGTCCATTGCTTGGGTTATGCCATGTCCAGCGTCTCGACGGCTTGTTTAAGCCAAACGTATTTGCCACCAACAGCCGGTTGTATCTTGCGAATTCTAGGAGTCTGAGGCCCCGGTCATTGGTTTCTTTATTTCCGTATAGGCGACATGTTCCCCTCCAGTCGTGGACTGCATCTTCTCCAAACAAGAAGTTTCCCCGGAGCTGATATAGGAAGCGACCACGATCTGGTTATGATGACCATGTGTCTGCGATTGAAGGGAGTCGCAAAGAAGGATGTGACCACGATCTGGTTATGATGACCATGCGTCTGCGATTGAAGGGAGTCGCAAAGAAGGATGTGACTAGGCTAAAGTTTGATCTGGACAAACTAATGGACCCAAAAATCACCGAAGTGTTCCAAGCAAGGTTGGGAGGGAGATTTGCGCCACTGTTGGCTCTCAGAGAGGGACTGGATACAGGTACAGTTACAGAGTCTCTTAACGCAGCTCTCATAGATACTGCAACAGAGATCCTGGGATGCCACCAAACAAAAAAGAAGCCATGGGTGACCAAAGACATTCTAGACCTTTTTGATAAAAGAAGGTCACTGAAAAAACACAATAACCCACCGGAGGAGGTCGGCAGTTATAAAGAGTTCAAGAAAGCCATACAACAAAAGATAAGAGAGGCGAAAGAAGCGCGGATATGTGAGAAATGCGCAAACATCGAAGAGAGACTAAACAGAAATGATGCTAAAGAAGCATACAAGGTGGTCAAAGAACTGGTAACACCAAGACAAGGCAGGAACCTTATGATCCATGATAAAAACGACAAGTGTCTCATTGAGGGAAATGACGCACTGGCAAGATGGACAGAGTACTGTTCCGTGCTATATAACTATGAAGGGCGAAACAAACCTGAGAAAACATTCCCCCCAACACCAACAAATATAGAGGATAACCAACTGATAACGAAGGAAGAGGTAATTGCAGCGGTAAAGACATTGAGAAGAGGGAAGGCGGCCGGCGTGGACAATATACCAGCAGAGCTCTTACAAGCAGGTGGAGAGGTAGTGGTGGAAGGCCTGACACACATCTGTAACAAAATATGGACGACAGGAAATTCGCCGGACTTATGGACGAAATCAATAGTTATACCGTTACATAAGTCTGGAAATCTAAAGCTGTGCCAAAATTACAGAACAATAAGCCTCATTAGCCACCATAGCAAGGTCATGCTTAGATTAATCCTCGACCGATTGAAACCCCAAGCAAAGAACATTATTGACGAGGAGCAAGCAGGGTTCAGACAGGGAAGAAGCACTACAGAACATATATTTAATTTAAGGCTGCTAAGCGAGAAATATCTAGAACAGCAGCAAACACTGTATCAGTTGTTTGTGGATTTTAAGAAAGCGTTTGATAGGGTATGGCATAAAGCGCTTTGGGCAACCATGAGGATGTATAATATGAATGGAAATATTATAACGGTCCTTGAACACCTGTATAACAAGTCGTCTAGCGCAGTTCTTGTGAATGGGAGGCGAGGAGACTGGTTTCGTACATCAGTTGGTGTGAGACAGGGGTGTACACACTCTCCAACCCTTTTCAATATATTCCTTGAAGGAATTATGAATGAGGCACTTGAAGGTCACGTTGGTACTGTCAAGATAGGGGGCCGAACGATTACCAACCTTCGTTTTGCAGATGATATCGACGGGTTGGCGGGTTCAGAAGCAGAACTCCAGGAATGGGTCAGAAGGCTCGATGAAACAGCTCTTGACTATGGTATGGAGACAAAAGCTGGAAAGACAAAATTAATGACCAACAACGCTATGGGCTTCAACAGCAAGATAAAAACTAACGGTCAGGAACTCGAAGTGGTTGACCGTTTTAAATATCTTGGGTCGATTGTCAGTGATGAAGGATCAAAATGTGAAGTGTTGGCCAGAATAGCATAGACAATAGCGGAGCTTGCACAGCAATAGGGCCTTTCGAAGAACTCTTTGCAACTGTCAAAAGAAGGAAACTAACTTGGTACGGTCACATATCGAGATCAAATGGTCTTGCAAACACAATCCTCCACGGGAAGGTGCATGGCAGACGACGAAGAGGCCGGCCCAAAAAAGGTGGGAGGACAACATAAAAGAATGGACCAGTCTCCGACCAGAAGAGTCACAGGCAGTGGCATCTGACAGAGAGGGATGGCGTGCAGTTGTGAGGATGTCTTCATGTGTGCCCCAACGACCTCACCGGTTACGGGATGACCTGACCTGACCTGATCTGATAACGTTTTGCTGAAGTACCTTCCATATTCGGGCAATGACGGATGATAGTAGTGTGACAGGGCCATTTAATATTTAGTATCTCAGATTGAGGTCAACTAAGATATAGTTGAAATACAAGCAAGGCCCAAACAAACATGCACAGAAGGGAAGTAATTAATATGCACAGGCGATTCAACCTGAATACATGGTTATGAAATACTAGACAGATGAATAGGGTAGAATGAGTTACATGAATATCAATGTTAAGGATAACATACATCCTGAACAGAATTCCTGGTCTATCAACGGTAGTGGACACATATTGTTCTTGTTGACACACACACACATATTAAAACTACAAAAAGTTGTCCCATATTGATTTAAAACGAACAACATTTCCCAATAAATATTTAAACCGAACAACATTTCCCAATAAACATTTAAAACAACAAAGCTACTCATACACATTCAAAACTATCGAGGCTTGCAAATATTTGCAACTCTAAAAGCTCTCCACAAACATTTAAAACGACTAAAGTTTCTCTATAAACATTGAAATTTGTTAAAGTGCCCTATAAATATTATAAACTACTTGCGTCTCCCGACAAGCACTTAAAGCTTCTAAAGTTTTGTTATAAAATATTTAAATCGACAAAATTTCCGCAATAAACATTTAAAACTGCTGACTTTTCCTTATAAACATTTAAATTAATAAAGTTTTATTACAAAACATTTTAAACTACTGAAGTATTTTCTAAACGATTTAAACTACCAACGTTCCCCGATAAACATTTAAAACTACTATTGTTCCCCTATAAACATTTAAAAGTACTCAAGTTTCCATATAAACATTTAAAACTACTAAAGTGTCTCCATAAACATTTAAAACTAAAGTACTCCTATAAATATTTAAGACTACTAAATTTCCCCTATAAACATTTAAAACTTCTAAACTTTCTTTATAAATATTTAAAACTACCAAAGTTTCAACATTAACATTTAAAATTAATGTTCTTCTATAAACATTTATAATGATTAAAGTTCCTCTATAAACGTTTAAAACTACTAAAGTTCCCCACAAACATTTACAATTACTAAAGTTCTCCACATTAATGTACAACTACCAAAGTTCCTCACAAAGATGTAAAACAACCAACACTCCTCAGAATGGTCTAAAATCACTAACATTCCACTCAACGATGTAAAACTACCGAAGCTCTCCAAGGCATGCTATAAAACTACACGGATTGACAAGACTATTAGAAAAACTTACGGTCTATTGCCATTTGATGCAAACAGGGAGAGAAACAAGCCGGAAATGTAAGCACTTGAAAGACTGGCTCGCGACTAGCCTGGTGAAGAGTCTTGACGAGAATTTGTTCCAGCTTTGCCAATTCTTCGTCTTCGTTTCTGTTTCTTTCACGCTTCTCAACCCCCCCCCCCCCCCCCATTCCTTCTCTTCCTCAACTCCTCCCTCCCCCCCCAATCCACCGTCCCTCGTCTTCCCTAACTCCGCTTTCCGTAATTCTGTATGTTTTTTCATGTAATAGTGTGTTCGCGTGAGCAGAAAAATTTGAGAGAAATTAGAAAACATTTGGTTGAGCAATACCGCGTACACGCAGATCTAAAAGGTTCAAACTAACATTATTACAAACCTTGAGCCTTAATGGCGAGCGAGATAACTGACGAAAGTTTTTGGGGTCTCTTAATTAGATTATACGTCTCTCTACCAAGCCACACAGCTCCCCTCTTCCTCTGTCCAAGTTACATTTCTTTTCAGTTTTTATCCAGTTTTCTTGTATTTCAAAGTATAATTATGATTAATGTGAATTTGACAGGTCATCTCGTGTTCTTTCGTGTTAATTCTTCCTTTCTTCATATATTTATTCGTTCGTTTAGTCAGTCAGCCCACATGTCAATAACATTTATGGGATCATTACTTCGTTCTTTTAGTAAGCCATTATTAGTAAAATAATATTTGACTGTATTGTCAACCTCGTTCAGTTAGTCAGTCACGTCAGTGAGTCAGTAAGTCATTATTTAGTGAAATAATTAATTAATCCGGTAAAAAAAAATCAATTCATTGATCGATTGCTTCCTTCAATAAGTCAGCCAGTAAGTCATTCACTCACACGTCCATTAATTAATTAATTCATTACTTTATTAATTCATTCGTTCATTCAGTCAGTCAGTAAGGCATTCACTCTTACGTTAATTCATTCATTCGTTCAGTCAGTAAGTCTTTCACTCACATGTTATTTCATTCAGTCAGTAAGTCATTTACTCACACGTTCATTCATTCAGTCAGTCAGTAAGTCATTTACTCACACGTTCATTCATTCATTCAGTCAGTAAGTCATTTATTTACATGTTCATTCATTCAGTCAGTGAGTAAGTCATTTACTCACACGTTCATTCATTCAGTCAGTGAGTAAGTCATTTACTCACACGTTCATTCATTCAGTCAGTGAGTAAGTCATTTACTCACATGTTCATTCATTCAGTCAGTGAGTAAGTCATTTACTCACACGTTCATTCATTCAGTCAGTCAGTAAGTCATTTACTTACATGTTCATTCATTCAGTCAGTCAGTATGTCATTTACTCACACGTTAGCCCACAGAATGTTAACATCCAGAAACATAATGACTTTCATAAAAATGATTACTTTCGTAAAAATGATGACTTTCATAAAAATGATGACTTTCATAAAAATGATGACTGATAACAATTCTGCGAAAAGAGAAGGAAATAAATAAAACATCTACCAAAAATATTCAGTGTATAATTAGAAATTGACTTCTTCTTTCTCGTGCACTATATTTTTCAATACTTTTCTTTGTCGTGCAATATTTTTAGCAATGTTCTCTTTTGTCGTACACAATATTTTGCAATGTTCCATTTTTTCTTACACTATATTTGGCAATATTCCCTTTTTTTCATACTATATTTTGCAATATTCGCTTTTGTCATACACTATATTTTGTAATATTCCATTTTGTTGTACACTATATGTTATAATATTCCATTTTGTTGCACACTATATTTTGCAATATTCATTTTTGTAGTATCCTATGCTTTTCGACATTCTATTTTTTGTCTTTATTGCACACTATATTTTGCAATATTCTTTTTTATTGCACACTATATTTTGCAATATTTTCTTTGTTGCATACAATATTTTCTTTGTTGCACACTATATTTTGCAATATTTTCTTTGTTGCATACAATATTTTCTTTGTTGCACACTATATTTTGCAATATTTTCTTTGTTGCATACAATATTTTCTTTGTTGCACACTATATTTTGCAATATTTTCTTTGTTGCACACTATATTTTGCAATATTTTCTTTGTTGCCCACTATATTTTCTTTGTTGCCCACTATATTTTCCAATATTATGTTTTGTCGAGAACTATATTTTGCAATATTCTTCTTCATCTTCCTATTCTTTTTCTTCTTTTCGTTGTTTCATTTCTTTTTGTTTTCTTTTCATCATCTATCTCCTTCTCCTCTTTCTTCTTCTTCCTTTTTCTTCTTCTTCGTCTCTTTTTCTTTTTCTTTTTCTTCTTCATATTCTTCTTCTTCTTGTCCTCTTCATCTGCTAATTTTTTTCGATTATAATTTGCAATATTCTTCTTACTCTTTATCGTAATCTGTAATTTGCAATTTCTTTTTCTTCTTTCCTACACGCTGTAAATTGCAATATTATTGTCAGTTATATCAACAAGGAAAAAATGCTGCAAAAAAGAGAAGAAGAAATAAAACACTTGACAGTTCAACACCAAAGCAGAGAATAAGGCCAACAACGGTAATTGATGAACGGCGGAGGATTGGCAAGAGAAAGGAAGGCTTACGATAGCCGGTACTGTAATTAAATAAACATAAGGGCTAGCAACAATATTGATTTCATAATTGTTGTTGATTTCAAGTATTATTGCACTGGTTCAGTTTTCAGCTTACAAACGGGTCACTGTTAGAATGTCTGCTTAACAGTAACAGCAGCAGAAGTAGTAGTAGTAGTAGTAGTAGTAGTAGTTGTAGTAATAGTAGTAGTAATAGTAGTTATAGTAGTATTAGTAGTATTAGTAATAGTAGGAGTAGTAGTACTAGTAGGAGTAGTAGTACTAGTAGTAGTAGTAGCATCAGTAGTGGTAGTAGTAGCATCAGTAGTGGTAGTAGTAGCAGTGTTAGTAGTAGTAGCAATAGTAGAAGTAACAGTAAGATTAGTAGTAGTAACAGTAGTAGGCGTAGTCGTATTAGTAGTAGTAGTAATAATAACAGTAGTAATAGACGTAGTAGTAGCAGTAGTTATTTTAATAACAACAGCAGTAGTAGCAGCAGCGGTGGTGGTGGTACTATCAAAGATAACGGTGGTAAAAATAATGTAAGAAATTAAAAGGCAGTAATTGTAGTACAGTGGGTCTTAAATATACACCATTTACATGTTAGTACCACTGTTTCTGTATGTTCTCACGTTTCGCCTATCATTATGTTATGTATCTAGTTTCACGAGCAGAACGGCTACCTAAGACGTAACCGATGTAAAAGACAGCGATATATTTATGATGATATTTCAAAAACAAAGCCTGAAATTGCCAGAAAAATGGCCGGAGTCTAGATACCAGTTGAGATAGATAGAAAGTGATTCTCGTTTGTATCTGCATAGGGATCAGGACTCTGATCAGCACATGAGGTGGAGCTCTCAGCGACCCAGAGCTGACTGCTAGCGTGTTGGCCAGCGAACCAGAGCTGCCAAGACCCTTCTACACCTGCATGTGGCGATCCTGGATAACAGGCTGCAACAGAGCAGACTGGCTAAGTAGAAGGGATCAAAGAGAGAACGCAACCTGGTACTCAAAAGAAATGCACGCTAAAGTCGGATGTGTCGGACCGAGAGGTGCAAATATCGCGGCCAAGCTGTAAACTACGACGCAATGCATTCCGATCTCCGGACTACATTCTGCTGCTCGAAATATTAAAATTGTGAACGAACAAAGAAGAAGACGTATCTGCATGGAAACAGTATTGATAGAGAGAAATTGACATTTTTATAATTTGTTCCAAGTATTTATTTATTACAAATGCACAGACAAAATTTGCAAAATAAAATGAGACAACTAACAGATGGTGAACAATCGTTAATATAGCAACGTAAATAAAAACAATTTCCTGAAAAGACGTTGACTAAAAAGCAGCTGATACTGGACGTAAAAACGAAATAATTGCTACAACAGTATGAGAAATTTAGTCCGATAAAAGCAAATAGAAACATATTACAGTATTAGTAGTACATAATACAATTATGTATTTGAAAATAGGGAATAAACGTTGCTAAATATTGAGTTATTATTAATCGGTGTGAATGATTAATTCAATGACGTTTTACACCTAGCTGTAGTGCTGTTAGAGGTAATGGGGAACAGAATTCGCCTTTCTTGCTCCACGTGTATTGCATCTGTCATTTTAGGCTCTTGTTGCATTTCTGTTATTTTATCTATCGATTTACAACGTGCACATCCTCGTAATTATTAACTAATGCTGTCGGTGTTATATGCGAGCAGTGATATTTGGTCAGGTACATTCTCGAGATTATTAACTAATGTTGTGGGTATTATATGCGAGCAGTGATAGTTGGTCAGGTACATTCTCGTGATTATTAACTAATGTTGTGGGTATTATATGCGAGCAGTGATAGTTGGTCAGGTACATTCTCGTGAGATGGCCAAACCATCGTGTTTTCTCTCCCGCAGTCCTATTTAGCACAGAAAATATTTTTCATCCTATTTATAATGTCATCATTTTTCGTTCGATCTTTCGTGGTAAAATAATTTACTTTCATCAGATATTTAATTTCATTCGTCGTCATTTTCCACTACTATGTCTTTAATAAGGAGCACGTCTGACACTGAAAACAAAGAGCTGGTACAAGTATCTGTCTATCTGTTGTCTTGTTGTGACCAAACTGTTGTCCGAGTGTTTATAAGTAGTTGCAGTTAATAGCTCACGACAAAGGAGTGATTTCCCTTTGAATGACATGAATTGGCCTTTATTTACTTGGAATACTTGTGTTTAAACTGGTATGTTATGTCTGCTGTCAGGTAGCCTAAGGCTATCCTTCGTCTTCTTCTTCATCTTCATCGTACGCAGTCAGTAACATTAATTTTTTCTAAAAAAGCAGCCGTCATCATGAGGCTGTCAACACTGCCGTAGAGCTTGTCTAGTGTTGCCACTGGTGATGGACACAACTGCTCTCTCTGATCCTCGTATGTCGGGCAGTTTTGCAGCAAATGCTCAGGGGTAATTTTCCCGGTACCACACGGGCATTCGTCGGTGCCACCTATCTTCAATTTGTTGAATAGGTGGTACCTCAGTCTATTGTGGCCAGTGCGAAGTCTGAAGACCACGACCTGCTCTCTTCTGTTCAACTGGTAATAGGCATCGTTTCTGGTCTAGCCAGTATGTTCGGTTTCCCATTTGGTCATGTATCTAGCTCTAATAAGCCGTTTTGACTTCGTATGTCATACTTGCCAGTCTGTCTGCCTCCTCGTTGCTTTGGATGTTGCAGTGAGCTGGAACCCACTGCACGACTACCCTTTTTGGTGCGGCCTGCTGGCATAGTTGACAGAGTGCTGCTCTTAAATCATTAAGTTAAGTATTTTTCTAGCTTTTTAGTGCTGTGACTACGGCCAGATCATCTGTAAGCAGGACTATGTGGCTTTCATTCCTTTTACCTGTCACCATTTCTTCCACTGCCGCCCTCAGTGCCTCTGCCTCCGCTCAGAAATTGCTTGTGTATTTTCCAGTAGCGAATGAAAGTGTTATTTTTCTGCCATTTCGTAGGCTCAGGAATGCTCCTGCCCCTCCGTTCTGTGTTGTAATTGTTACGGAACCGTCGGTGTATGCATGGGTCCAGTCCATGCTTGGATAGTTTTCCGTTATATAACTCAGGGTAGTATCTCTTCTTTCTTTTTAAGACTGGCAGTTGTTGTTTCCAATACCTGGTATATTTTCTACCACCTCTAGAAATATATGCTGCCTCCAGGTAGGTTTTCGTACAGTAGGGATGGGCTTTGGTGTTAGTGGGTTCATTGGGTTTTCGTGCACCTTTGCTTTGGCTATTTCTGCAAAGCTTCTTCGCTTTAGTTTCCCATTTCCGAAATTGTTTAGTCTCTGGTGCATTGGATGGTCAGTCAGTCTTCTGAGTTTCTCTGATTGCAGCTGGGCTCTGCAGTCTCTTCTTTCGGTCATGGATTGCAGTTTTGTAATCTTTTCCTGTTCTACAATTGGCGTTGACTTCATGCCTCCTGTTATAACTCTCATGGCTTGGTTTTGGAGTTTGCTAACTTTATCGAAGTTCGCTTTTGCTGCTGTTGTCAATGCCGCAATGCCATACTCGAGAACTAGTCTCACTCTTCCAGTGTACAGTTTCTTTAGTATACTTTCGTCTGCTCCCCAGCTTGTGTCAGCAAGTTTCCTCATGATTGCCATTATTTCTCTGGCTCTCATTCGGTTTCTCTCGATCTGGCTTTACCATGTCATGCACCGATCAAATGTGACTCCCAGGTAGTTTGGGTTGTCGTTTGGCCGCAGGTATTTGCCTTTAAGACTTATTTTGGTGTTTTGGGGTTTGTTAGTGAAGAGATTCAATTTAATATAAATGAATTTTTGATAGCGGATATAAACGGATATCATTTAATATAAACCAATTAATTATAAGGGATACAAAAGAATATAATTTAAGATAAATTGATTAATTGTAAGGGATATAAAGGTATACATATATCAAATTTAGTATCTGCTACTATTACTCAACGTCTCCTAGTGGAAGAGAGATTTGAATGCGTACCTCTTTTACCAAAACGCTTGAGTTAGTTACCGAGTTTCGATACGCTTTGGTTTACTCAGCTGCAATGGGTACTCACTAACAATTAGGGCAGGCAAGATGGCAAGGAGAGAACTGGTCATCCATCTCTTAAAAAAAACTTAAACTGAGTACAATGGGGTCTCTAAGATTTTGTGTTCGAATGCAATGTATGTTTTGGGGACTACAATAGCGTTTACTATTATGATATTAATATTAGTAGTAGTAGTATTTTCGTAATTTTATACTATTTTTGTTTTATGAGAAACTTTCAGAAATAGCCAAAGCAAAGATGAACGAAGACCCTATGAACGCACTAACAACACCAAAGCCCATCCCTACTGTAGGAAAACCTACCTGTAGGCAGCATATCTTTTCAGAGGTGGTAGTAAATATACCAGGTATTGGAAACAAAAATAGCCAGACTGAAAAAGAAAGAAGAGATACAACCCTGAGGTACATAACAAAAAACTACCCAAGCATGGACTGGACCCATGCATACACCGACGGTTCTGTAACAAACACAACACAGAACGGAGGGGCAGGGGTATTCCTGAGCCTACAAAATGGCAGAAAAATAACACTATCGGTGGCGACTTGAAAATACACAAGCAATTTCAGAGCAGAGGCAGAGGCACTGAGGGCTGCAGTAGAAGAAAGGGTGACAGATAAACGGAATGAAAGCCATATAGTCATGCTTACAGATGCCCTGGCCGTAGTCACAGCACTAAAAAGCCAGAAAAATACTGAACTTAATGACTTAAGAGCAGTACTCAGTTAACTATGCCAGCAGTTCCCACCAAAAAGAGTAGTGGCACAGTGGGTTCTATCCCACTGTAACATCAAAGGCAACGAGGAGGCAGACAGACTGGCAAAAGAAGGTGCAAAACTGTCACAACCAGATGCTAGTGTGACATACGAAGAGTCAAAAAGGTTTATTAGAGCTAGATACATGACCAAATGAGAAATAGAACATGCTGTCTACCCAAAAAACGATGCCTATTACCAGTTGAACAGAAGAGAGCAGGTCGTGGTCTTCAGACTTCGCACTGGCCACAATAGACTGAGGTACCACCTATTCAACAAATTGAAGATTGGTGGCAATGACGAATGCACGTGCGGTACCGGGAAAATGACCGCTGAACATTTGCTGCAAAACTGTCCGACGTACGAGAATCAGAGAAAACAGATGTGGCCATCACCAGTACCAACACTAGACAAGCTCTATGGCAGTGTCGACAGCCTCAGGATGACCGCTGCTTTTTTCGAAAAAATACAGGTCGACGTCTGACAGCGTACGAAGAAGAAGAAGAAGAATCTCTTCAAATCCTTTATCAAAAATCGATTTATATTAAATTGCATTGTATCCTTCGATATCCGTTTTCAATAATCGATTTTTATTAAATTTTTTACCCTTATTCAGTTACCAATAATCGATTAAAATTAAATCAGATAATGTATAATTCTAACCAGTGTTTGTAAACTTGTACAATAAGGTCTCTATCAATTTTATCTACAAAGATGTCATCTCTGGTTCGTCGTAAAGTAATATGGAATGTGTGTTTTGAAATAAACTTGTCGAACCGGTAGTTATACTCAAGGAATCAATTTATTTCTTCAAACTTAATACATGTTATTTATTGAAATAATTTATTTCTTTGCATTAGATCCTTGTGGAGTTATTTTTATTAATATTTTCATTAAATAATATATTATCTAATTGATAATCTCGTATTTATTAAAGTAAGGTGACTGTTTTTATACATAAGAATATGGTTTAACAAAAATGTTATTTCGTTAAAGAATTGCTTACAAATTCTAATTCAGTTTTGTATTCAGTGATATTTATTTTTCTGTTTTAGTTCAAGGGAAAAAATATTTTTTTGGTTATATATTCATGTAAATAAAGTAACTAGTTTGACTTCTTTATCTCTTACTTCTTTTCTCTTCAAAGGTTGTTAAGTGTACCCTCATTGCTTATTCAATTTCGTTGATCCCAAAATGTCACGCAACTTTGTAAACCAGCAAGAATAAGCGAAACTCTTTTGATTGAGTACTCATTCTGCGAGTTTTTGCTAACCTCTAGACTTCAATTATGTATTTTGTCACTTAGCATGCAAATTACGAATATAAAACGTCGATTCCGGAATCGAAGCTGTCCATCTGTAAAGATATCTTTTAATTTGAAAAGGGCAATAAAAACTAGGAAAAGGAATAAAAGAAAGACATACTGGATGAAAGATAATCGAAACTTACTAACCGTGTCCCATATTCGAGTTTATCCAGCTGTCAATCGCTGTGCCAGTCCTAGATTGTCAGTGACATTTTTCCTGGAAGAAACCGGCATATCTATCCATCCATCTTACTGTCAATCTTCCATGAAAGATGGACGAAGAAGGTAACGAGGCTTCTGAATAACAAGCATCAAGAGAATGAAGGCGTGAGTGGGAGCGGAGAGGACGTGAAGTGCCAGACTCTCCTGCTTTTTATACATATCGCTGCCGTGACCGTCAGAATCTGTCTGTCCGACAGCCGGTCTGTGCGTGCGAGGGTCGATACTTATTCCAGTTCAGGAAATTAAAACTCCTATCGGAATACACGGAAGGGGGGAGGGGGGATGGGGTTGGGAGTGACGAGTTGGGGGCACGGGCTAACGTGAAGTGTGACGACCCATCACGTCGATGATATGTAGAAAAAGATGGCCATTGAAAAACAAATGAACGGCAGTCGTTGAATGAAGCCGGAATGAGGGATTATCTGTAGTGATGCGTGACTTTACCTGGTGTCATTCAGAGTCCAGACCAGGTCTGAGCATGTAGTCAGGGCACCTATTCTATGCGGCTGACCGCATCAGTATCGATTTTCAGAAAACTGACATTTTAAAACTTTTTCACGTAAATTCGTCAGCGTGTGAATCCACATGCCTCTTTTATAGGATGGAATAATTGACCCACTCCACCAACATATGTATGTCATAAAAGGGGAATAAGTTGTGTGTATGTACATCATCACACTGTTGAAGGAATACGGCTACAGAAACCAGCTTTAGAACAGCTCAACAATTATTTGAAGCATGCATCCTGATGGCTAGTTAACTGTAGTAATAGGCCATTGTTACTACTGGAGGGAACAAGGGCTTAAGGATTGTGATGGTCGCATCATCATGTAAATAGAACGTGCCCCATTTATAATCTTTACATTTGGACGTTTCCGATCCCGGCGTAACGAGTTTTCCCTCTTGTTTTTCACCTGCGCCAGGAAGTGGGAGTGTACATGTCTTCTTAGCTGTGTGTTTAATTCAGGCGGTTGGTGGTAGTAGTTATATTGTGTCTCCATTCATGGTGATGGAGTGGGTTGGTGGTAGTAGTTGTGTCTCTGTAAATGGTGATGGTGATGGAGTGGGTCGGTGGTAGTAGTTGTTTTGTGTCTCCATTCATGGTGATGGAGTGGGTCGGTGGTAGTAGTTGTTTTGTGTCTCCATACATGGTGATGGTGATGGAGTGGGTTGGTGGTAGTAGTTGTTTTGTGTCTCCATACATGGTGATCGAGTGGGTTGGTGGTAGTAGTTGTTTTGTGTCTCCATACATGGTGATGGTGATGGAGTGGGTTGGTGGTAGTAGTTGTTTTGTGTCTCTGTAAATGGTGATGGAGTGGGTCGGTAGTAGTAGTTGTTTTGTGTCTCTGTAAATGGTGATGGTGATGGAGTGGGTTGGTGGTAGTAGTTGTTTTGTGTCTCTGTAAATGGTGATGGTGATGGAGTGGGTCGGTGGTAGTAGTTGTTTTGTGTCTCTGTAAATGGTGATGGTGATGGAGTGGGTCGGTGGTAGTAGTTGTTTTGTGTCTCTGTAAATGGTGATGGTGATGGAGTGGGTTGGTGGTAGTAGTTGTTTTGTGTCTCTGTAAATGGTGATGGTGATGGGGTGGGTCGGTGGTAGTAGTTGTTTTGTGTCTCTGTAAATGGTGATGGTGATGGAGTGGGTTGGTGGTAGTAGCTGATTATGCAATTGTGCCAAAGATGAGCAATCCAGAAGATGCCATTTTACTATTTGTCCTTGTCCGTTGTTGTTCTTACAGAATGGGGTATGGTTTGTTACCCTCTGTATACGTGTTTGTTTAACATCACTTGTCTTGTTCGGAATATAGAAATTGTACTTTGATCTCTTTTGCTTAAATTATTTATGCCATCAGGGGACGGCGTGAGTTAGTGGTTATGTGACACGGCTCACAATCCGAAGGTGCTGGGTTCGATCCCAGTTCCAGCACCGGCCGTTACCCCTGAGAAGCAAACCTTTAGAAAATGCATGCGGAAGTCGGATGCACTAGACCGACAGGCGCAAAATAAAAACCATAGTACAACGCACACCGCCTTGGGGCGAACGCCAAAAAAAAAATAAAAAAATATGTATGCATGTTTGGGATTGAATTGAGGTATGCATGGATAAAGAGCTCTTTAAGTCTTACCTGTAGCCTTCCAGTCTATTTTCTTCTATCTGCAGTTGATTTTTACGGTTTTTTAAAATTTGATTGGTTGGGATGCTGGATTATGACTTGTTAGCTTCACTTTTTGGAAGACTACCAGCATCAGCATTGCAATGGATACCTGTGTGGCCTGGTATCAACTGTAGGATTGCGCTGCTTTCATAGGATACAAGTATCGTTAAAAATATAAGAATATCTACTAAGGTTTCTTCGAAGATTGGGATTCAGCTTTCAAGTTACTGGAGGGTGGATAAGAGATACATAAAGATGACTAGATTTGTTGGTTGCACTGTTATGTTCTTGTATTAAAAATTGATGACAAACATTATTTCTGATAGTGCTTGGATCTCTGCATAAAGGTTTGAGCAGAATGACCAATTGATGGAGATAATTTGTTCGTTATTAAGTCTGGAAACATTATCATCCTCATCAAGTTAGTCAATTTCAGAGACTGGAATTGAAGTCTTTTGATCAAGTCACGCCACTGTCGCCTCTGTTAGTCAGTTCAGAGATTGGTGTTGAAGTCTTTTGATCATGTCACTCCACTGTCCTCTGTTAGTCCAGAGACTGGAATTGAAGTCTTTTGATCAAGTCACGCCACTGTCCTCTGTTAGTCCAGAGACTGGAATTGAAGTCTTTTGATCATGTCACTCCACTGTCCTCTGTTAGTCCAGAGACTGGAATTGAAGTCTTTTGATCATGTCACTCCACTGTCCTCTGTTAGTCCAGAGACTGGAATTGAAGTCTTTTGATCAAGTCACGCCACTGTCCTCTGTTAGTCCAGAGACTGGAATTGAAGTCTTTTGATCATGTCACTCCACTGTCCTCTGTTAGTCCAGAGACTGGAATTGAAGTCTTTTGATCATGTCACTCCACTGTCCTCTGTTAGTCCAGAGACTGGAATTGAAGTCTTTTGATCATGTCACTCCACTGTCCTCTGTTAGTCCAGAGACTGGAATTGAAGTCTTTTGATCATGTCACTCCACTGTCCTCTGTTAGTCCAGAGACTGGAATTGAAGTCTTTTGATCAAGTCACGCCACTGTCCTCTGTTAGTCCAGAGACTGGAATTGAAGTCTTTTGATCATGTCACTCCACTGTCCTCTGTTAGTCCAGAGACTGGAATTGAAGTCTTTTGATCAAGTCACGCCACTGTCCTCTGTTAGTCCAGAGACTGGAATTGAAGTCTTTTGATCATGTCACTCCACTGTCCTCTGTTAGTCCAGAGACTGGAATTGAAGTCTTTTGATCAAGTCACGCCACTGTCCTCTGTTAGTCCAGAGACTGGAATTGAAGTCTTTTGATCATGTCACGCCACTGTCCTCTGTTAGTCCAGAGACTGGAATTGAAGTCTTTTGATCATGTCACTCCACTGTCCTCTGTTAGTCCAGAGACTGGAATTGAAGTCTTTTGATCAAGTCACGCCACTGTCCTCTGTTAGTCCAGAGACTGGAATTGAAGTCTTTTGATCATGTCACTCCACTGTCCTCTGTTAGTCCAGAGACTGGAATTGAAGTCTTTTGATCATGTCACGCCACTGTCCTCTGTTAGTCCAGAGACTGGAATTGAAGTCTTTTGATCATGTCACGCCACTGTCCTCTGTTAGTCCAGAGACTGGAATTGAAGTCTTTTGATCATGTCACGCCACTGTCCTCTGTTAGTCCAGAGACTGGAATTGAAGTCTTTTGATCATGTCACTCCACTGTCCTCTGTTAGTCCAGAGACTGGAATTGAAGTCTTTTGATCAAGTCACGCCACTGTCCTCTGTTAGTCCAGAGACTGGAATTGAAGTCTTTTGATCATGTCACTCCACTGTCCTCTGTTAGTCCAGAGACTGGAATTGAAGTCTTTTGATCATGTCACGCCACTGTCCTCTGTTAGTCCAGAGACTGGAATTGAAGTCTTTTGATCAATTCACGCCACTGTCCTCTGTTAGTTCAGAGACTGGAATTGAAGTCTTTTGATCAAGTCACGCCACTGTCGCCTCTGTTAGTCCAGAGACTGGAATTGAAGTCTTTTGATCAAGTCACGCCACTGTCGCCTCTGTTAGTCAGTCCAGAGATTGGTGTTGAAGTATTTTGATCATGTCACTCCACTGTCTCCCCTGTTATTCAGTCCAGAGACTGGAATTGAAGTCTTTTGATCATGTCACTCCACTGTCCTCTGTTAGTCCAGAGACTGGAATTGAAGTCTTTTGATCAATTCACGCCACTGTCCTCTGTTAGTTCAGAGACTGGAATTGAAGTCTTTTGATCAAGTCACGCCACTGTCGCCTCTGTTAGTCCAGAGACTGGAATTGAAGTCTTTTGATCAAGTCACGCCACTGTCGCCTCTGTTAGTCAGTCCAGAGATTGGTGTTGAAGTATTTTGATCATGTCACTCCACTGTCTCCCCTGTTATTCAGTCCAGAGATTGGTCTTGAAATATTTTGATCATGTCACTCCACTGTCTCCCCTGTTAGTCAGTCCAGAGATTGGTCTTGAAGTATTTTGATCATGTCACTCCACTGTCTCGCCTGTTATTCAGTCCAGAGATTGGTCTTGAAATATTTTGATCATGTCACTCCACTGTCTCCCCTGTTAGTCAGTCCAGAGATTGGTGTTGAAGTATTTTGATCATGTCACTCCACTGTCTCCCCTGTTAGTCAGTCCAGAGATTGGTGTTGAAGTATTTTGATCATGTCACTCCACTGTCTCCCCTGTTAGTCAGTCCAGAGACTGGAATTGAAGTATTTTGATCATGTCACTCCACTGTTCTCTGTTAGTCCAGAGACTGAGTTGAAGTCTTTTGATCAAGTCACGCCACTGTCTCCCCTGTTAGTCAGTCCAGAGATTGGTGTTGAGTCTTTTGATCAAGTCACGCCACCGTCCTCTGTTCCCAGTACATCTCTTCAGCTCAGTATAAGTCTGCACTTCTATGTTTTTTTAAGTCTGTGTGATGTAATTGTTTTTTTTACTTCCCATTCCTCTTTCGCCTTCTAGTATTTCCAATAAAAGGCCTCCAAGATAATCTACATTTCTGTATACTCGACATTTGTTGCCTATCTACCCTTATATATTTAAGCACTTGTTCATTTGACTTTTTTATGTCCAGCTCACTCTTTGCATCCTGCAATTGCACCACATCTCAAAAGCTTCTCATATTTGTTCATCCGTCTTGTTTAGAATCCATGTTTCAGAGCGGTACAGCACGACGGACCAGATATGCGTAGTTATTCTTCCTTCCCTAATCTCACTATTAATGTTACTTGAAGTTAGAAGTTTGTGTATCTCACGGAAAAGATTTTGTTATTACTGCGATCCGATTCTAATTTCAACCTGACAGCGGGCTTCATCTGCAATAATCTGTCCTAAATATGAAAACCTCTGCACTTGTCCAATGACCACCGACAAAACACAATGCCAACATACATTTACAGTGGGTGATGAGGAAATAATCAGGCCACACATTTTGAATATCTGGGCTCCAGAATTGACAAAAAATGGCGACTGCTCGAAAGAAATCAGAAGAAGACTAGCCATGGCAATGCAGAGACTGAACAGCTTGAAGAAATTATGGCAGAGTACCAACAAAATGATAAAACTAAAAGTCTTGAGTGCCTGTGTTTTTCCTGTGGCAGCTTATGGCTGCGAATCATGGAAGATTACCAAAACTTCCAGACAAAGAATCGAATCCTTCGAGTCAAAATGATACAGAAAGATCCTCAGAATACCCTGGACAGAGAAAAAGACAAATGTAGACATTCGGCATGAGCTGAGCATAGAGGAGAACTGGTTTATCAATTCCATTTTGGCTAGAAAATGCAAATACGTTGGTCACATCAAGAGACACAACGGTCTCGAGAGAACAGTGATGGAAGGTATGGTGCCAGGTAAAAGAGGAAGGGGTAGATCAAGAATACGATGGCAGCAAGATATCCAGGAATGCCTGGGTATGACTGTAGCGGAGGCTGGAGTTTTGACAAGGGAACGAGTTTCTTTCTGACAGGATGTGATGGGAGCGACGTTCTATAAAGGACATGCCACATGATGATGATGCACTTGACTAATAATCTGTTCCTCGAAACTGATATTTAATCTATTGATCTGTTTGGCTATTTTCATCGCTTTTTGTTTTACTAGCATTTATCCTCATACCAAATGTCTTGGGTGGCATTGATTCTGATAAGTAAGAATAATTTGAAATAATTTCCTTGTTCCTCCTGTAATGGCTTGATCATCTGCACATTTGATGACACACATTCTTCTCCATTTACCTTGTCCCCCTTGATGCCATTTCTTCACGCTTCTGCCCCCATCACTTCCGAATTCAGATTAAATTTGTGTATCAGCTTTAAAGGCTGCTATGTATGCAAGCGGCGCTTGCACGGCTTAACAAAATCTGGCAAGATAAACGGATAGCACTATAAATCAGATTAATGCGTGCATTGGTCCTGTCAATATTCCTCTATGCTTGTGAGACATGGACAATTACAGCTGACCTGCAGCGAAGGATACATGCCTTGGAGATGAGATGTTTCTGAAGACTTCTACACGTTACGTACACAGATCGAGTTACAAATGACGAAATACGAGAAGGAATTACAACAGAAATAGCGCCTTTTGACAACTGTCAAGAGAAGGAAACTCGCTTGGTACAGTCACATATCGAGATCAAATGGTCTTGCAAATTCGATCCTACACAGGAAGGTGCAAGGCAGACGACGAAGAGGCCGTCCTAAAAAGAGGTGGGTGGACAACATAAAAGAATGGATCAATCTTCGACCAGAAGAAGCGCAGGGAGTGACCGCTGACAGAGAGGAATGGCGTATGGTTGTGAAGATGTCTTGATGTGTGCCCCAACGAACTCACAAGTTACGGGATGACCTGACCTGATCTGATGCATGGAAAGAAAGAGTCCCTGGGTATGGCTGGATGGTTTCAAGTGCGTGTTGATTAAATATGTTGTGGTCGGTTGTTTTCTTACCTTGGTAGTTCATGATGGTCGTGTTTATTTCAAATCCCGTTTTTACGTCTGTCCGACAAAGTGAGAATACGGTGTTAGGCCCACATTATCTTGACCAACGGCACAGTAAGCGTGATGTGGCCAGCAACACGCCGGCCGCCTTTACTTGCCAGATTGTTCTAGTACTCATTTTTTTTTAGATGTGTCGACTCTGGCCTACTTTAGAGTAGCCCTTGGTTTCAACCATGGCCTACTTTAGAGTAGACCTTGGTGTCGATCCTGTGAACCTATTTGCGATTGGAAAAAAATCCCCGCACGAACTGGGAACCAATCCCAGATCGCTAGTCTTGGAAGCTAGAGCACTTACCACTGCACTACTTATTTAGGAATATGTAAATTTTGTTTTTGGTGGACACTTTTTCTAGGTCTTACCACGCTATGTCCTCCCTCACTCCCTCCCCTCCTTCACTCCCTCCCCTCCTTCACTCCCTCCTCTTGGTAGATGACGCTACACATTTAGATTTTCTGCTATGATTATTTGATACTTTTGTTTCAGTAAACCACCTCTTACAGCGCACACCAACGATTTGACCCAGTCTTCCTGATAGGCAGTAATTTACTCTATTATAGAGTTTCTGTCTAGTGAAGAGGTATTGCACTCGCTTTTCATAGATAATGGGCAAGGCTCTGCTCCCGTTATCAACACTCTCTAGTCGACCCAGCTGTAAAGAAATACATGGCTACTGTTATGGAAGGAAAAGGGGCGTGGAAGTTAACTAACCAACAAACCTCATAAACAAGCTGGTACATTTGAATCACACTAACATTCTATCCCTGACTACAATGTGTCCTATTGTACCACATTTACTTATTCTCAATCAACATCCCAAAACAAGTGCTGCCGCCCTAAGCCATCTTTTAAGGCTGGCTTTTTCCTTTTGGGCGACTTGTATTTGTTTGAGGCTTAAAGTTTCTACAGGATGAGCTAAGCCAGTTCTATCCCCAACGTTTATTAGCGGTTTCTTCCAATACAATATTCTTAGCAGGTCACAGTGTTACTATTCTTTGCTCCCCTTTATGGCAGCAGCCTCGCCATGTAAAAACAAATGTCAACACCCCGATGGGCACATCAATGACTCTTTTCAGACATCCAGAAAGGTAATCTACTGTAGTAGATGTCCCATTACTTCAAGGTGTTCTACTCACTACCAGTGCTTGACTTTTTCCTTTTAACTTTTGAACCATAAATATGCGAGGTGCTGTGCTGTTTTTGCAGCTCGTTAACATGTGGTTTTGGAAACCCGTATTCCCTGCGACAGTCTAAGCAATGACGTTTGTGATTAGATCAGCAGTCTGTTCATCTTTTCCTGTACCGTTGTATCTGACTGTTTTAGGCGTCCACCTTTCGTGAACATCCAACAATGTTCCTGCGCTTTCCAGTTTCTTTACCACATACTTAATGGAGGATTTTGTAGGTGGTTTCTGAACCCCAAAATGCCCGATAAAATGTCCTTGCCACTGAGCTATAAAGGCACTCATTAAACGATCCATGAGGACGGAATGGAGAGACCTGCGCAATGGATGGAGAGACCTGCACAAAGGATGAAGAGACAGCACACATGATGGAGAGACCAGCATAAAGGATGGAGGGACTAGCACAAGGGATACAAATAAGAAAATGACAGGATAGATAAACTTGGTAGAGACGGGCAGACAAAGATAGTTAGACTCTAAACGGGACATCGCAGACTCAAGAACCACCTGAACAGGATGCGACTGTGGAGCATGCAAGCAAACACCAGAACATATCCTACATGACTAGCCCACATAAAGACCAGAGAGATGCAGTCTCGCACGAGAAAAGCAACTATGCTCAAAACACTTTGGTGGGCCGACGAAGACCTGAAAGGCGCAGCCTCCTTCGTGAACCTCACCGGTCTGGAAGTATAACATCAGGTCATTGAAATAGGAACAATCTTTGGCACTACTTTATTGACAGTTTTCCAGAATGTACTGACGATAAACACGCGCTATTCCGTTGTTTACCGGTTCATGATGGCTGCTGAACCCAAATACAGCAGAAGGGCCAGATGTGTTGTCAAACGTCTTTTCATGCAGTTGCGATTACGTCGCCACGCCGTGCACTTCCGCTATCCTCCTTCACACACAATGTCCGATTCAAATTTTATTGAATTACGCATAATGGTTTCTTCTTCTTCTTCATCGTACGCAGTCAGACATCAACCTTTATTTTTTCGAAAAAAGCAGCCGTCATCCTGAGGCTGTCGACACTGCCATAGAGCTTGTCTAGTGTTGCCACTGGTGATGGACACATCTGCTCTCTCTGATCCTCGTATGTCGGGCAGTTTTGCAGCAAATGCTCAGCGGTCATTTTCCCGGTACCACACGGGCATTCGTCAGTGCCACATATCTTCAATTTGTTGAATAGGTGGTACCTCAGTCTATTGTGGCCAGTGCGAAGTCTGAAGACCATGACCTGCTCTCTTCTGTTCAACTGGTAACAGGCATCGTTTTTTGTGTAGCCAGTATGTTCGGTTTCCCATTTGGTCATGTATCTAGCTCTAATAAGCCGTTTTGACTCTTCGTATGTCATACTAGTATCCGGTTGTGGTAGTCTTGCACCTTCTTTTGCCAGTCTGTCTACCTCCTCGTTGCCTTGGATATTGCAGTGGGATGGAACCCATTGTACCACTATCCTTTTTTTGGTGCGTTCTGCTGGCATAGTTGACAGAGTACTGCTCTTAAATCATTAAGTTCAGTATTTTTCTGGCTTTTTAGTGCTGTGACTACGGCCAGGGCATCTGTAAGCAGGACTATTTGGCTTTCATGCCTTTTACCTGTCACCATTTCTTCCACTGCCGCCCTCGGTGCCTCTGCCTCCGCTCTGAAATTGCTTATGTATTTTCTAGTAGCGAGTGACAGTGTTATTTTTCTGCCATATGGTAGGTTCAGAAATGCTCCTGCCCCTCCGTTCTGTGTTGTGTTTGTTACAGAACCGTCGGTGTATGCATGGCTCCAGTCCATGCTTGGGTAGTTTTTCGTTATGTAGCTCAGGGTAGTATCTCTTCTTTCTTTTTCAGTCTGGCAGTTTTTGTTTCCAATACGCTGAATGGTTTAAAAGTAATTAGGGAAAACCAGAGTCCGGTAGCGAGTAGGACACTTTGCATTACTGGAAGTTGTTGTATGCGAATTTTAACGATGGGTAGGTTACTCTTGTGTGCGCCCTCAAAAGGACGTTTAGTGGGGAGTTGCTGTAGCTTTCCTCACATCCCGAGCTTGCTATTGAAGGTAGTCTGGGGTTCTCCAGACGGTTGTGCTATGCTTGGCTTCATCTACGTGTCGCTCACTACTACGGGGATCACATCGACCCCTCACCTCGTTAGCCAGGCTGCCATCAAAACAGCCCTTTTCCAGGGAGGGCTACTAGGAAGTTGATGTGAGGGTCTTGACCAGTATGTTTTGCCTGACCCTGACTAACATGTTTGATCAGTATGTTGTGCCTGATCGTAAGTAACATGTCTGATCCGAATGTTGTGCATGACTCTGACTAACATGTCTGATCAGTATGTTGTGCCTGACTCTCACTAACATGTTTGATCAGTATGTTGTGCCTGATCGTAAGTAACATTTCTGATCAGTATGTTGTGCATGACTCTGACTAACATGTCTGATCAGTATGTTGTGCCTGACTCTTACTAACATGTCTGATCAGTATATTGTGCCTGACTCTGACTAACATGTCTGATCAGTATGTTGTGCCTGACCCTGACTAACATGTCTGATCAGTATATTGGGCCTACACAGACGTGAGTCTTCCTACACATTACTGGAAGTAAAAATACTTGATGACATTTATAGAATAGAACAGTTAATGGAATCACAAAACAGACACAGCTGACTGTGCTGAATATGTTAGAGACTATATGGATTTAGATCTCGGTTACTTTCAAAGTACATTTATTTTCTTTATTCACCGTATTTTATAATGCGGGGTGCATTGTGCTGTTTTCAGCCTAACGACCCAGTAATTATGACTTCAGCACGAATTTAAAAAATAGTTTTACTTTCCATACAGGCTGTTCTTCTATTTCTTCGTCATTTTTCCTGCTTCTTCTTCTATTCTTCTTCTTCTTCTTCTTTTTCTTCTTTTTCTTCGTCTTCGTCTTCTTCTTCTCTTCTGTGTTCGTTTTGAAAATCACACTGTGATGCTGAGTTATAGTTTACAGCGAGGCGGCGATATCTGCGATTGACGGCTTGACACATCCTGTTTAAGAATGATATTTTATCCACCGGGTTTGTTTTCCCTCTTCGATTTCTATTCTCTTAGACATGCTCTACGGTTGCAGTCTATTACTATAGTCGCCAGTTGGAGGCAGGATACGGCTATGGTCAGCTCTGATTATCACGCCTCTGTCAGCTCTCTATCGTGTCTCTGGCCCCACATAGGTGTACGCCTGCGCCGTGTCATAAATTTTATCAGTCCATGAAAACACGTAGATAATGGCACAGTGACCGCACGCGCCAGTACATTAACAAAACGATACCCATGTTACTGCCACTATACCTTCGTCAGAGAAAAAGACTAACGAAAACAATTAAGAAATCATTACATAAAAAATCGTATTATGTTGTTGTGATTTGTTAGTTATTTTGTTCGTATTTTTTTAACCGACTTTTAACTTTCAGTAACACTTCAGCCAGAGTGGTCTGTCGGGGTCTTTGTGTATGACACGGACAAGAATAGCACCACTGTCTCACAGAGAGCATGTCGTAAGAGGCGACTAACTATATGACATGGCATAACACCGGCCATGGTTAGGTGGTTTGTTTAGAGCAGCGTAGGTGGTACCTAACAGGTTGCGGGTCTACTTTGCTTTAATGTTTGAGTATATTCAGATAGACTCGTACATCGGTTAACTACCCTCCGTAAGCGCTTGTCCCAACACAACGGACTATTAAGCTGCTCGAGCCTAGCCCGCTAAGCAGGAAACCCATCTCCCAGCTAAAACAAGCTCAAAGCAGAGCTGAGACCTGTACAGGAGCATCTTCCCCTGTAGAAGTACAAGTCGACTAAGTGGGACCTGCACAGGAGCATATTCCACTGTATAAGTACAAGTCGACTAAATGGGACCTGCACAGGGACATCTTTTGAGTCTGGCAATAAAGTTTGAAACTTCCCGACAATATCCGTAAAATTTAGTTTCATTCCAACAGGTGGCAGTGGAGCAGCAATCTGACAAAATGGCGTCTGTCCTGGAAGTGCGTTATAAACGGAGGTGCGTTAATGAATTCCTCCATGCGAAAAAAAGTTACACCAATTGACATTCATCGACGTTTGCTCAGCATTTGCGGAGACCAAACAGCGTATGTTAGCCCAGTGAGGCGGTAGGTTATGAGTTTTAGCAGTACCGATAGCGATATGAAGGATAAACCACATTTCGGACATCCATGCCCAGAATGTCACACCATGCAATAACGAACGTCTCGACCAGCTTATCCGCGCAAATCGGAGGATTACGAATAGGGAACTGTCTACCCAGCTGGATATTGTCTTCAATCCGCTGGAAAATATGCTGTCAACGTTGGAATCACACAGAGTTTGGTCCAGATAGGTCCACGATTGCTCATACATGAACAGAAAGAGCATGGCATGCAAGTCTGTCATGACCTTTAAACCATTACGAAGATGAACGTTTCAGTTTGCTGGATCGCATCATCACTGGTGATGAGACGTGGTGTTACCACTACGATCCGGAGCCAGAGAGAGAGAGAGAGAGAGAGATAAATAGAGAGAGAGAGACTTATCGAAAGACTATTTCTTCAATAAATGTAAAGGTATAGGTAGCCCCTGTAGGAGACACTGCTGTCTGGGATGAAGTATTGAAACTTAATTGTAATAAGCCTCAGATTGTTTATTAGATGGGATGGACAGTTCCTTTCCTAGCTGCTTTTCCTTTCTTAACAGTAATTCAACGGCTGGGTCGACTAAGACGTTCTGTTAAAGGGAGTAACCCTGCACTTTTGCCTTGAAAAACGAGGGCTCTATAATTACGCCAATCAATGGGGACGTTGTTGTTGTTGAAGGTGGCCCTCTGTTCTCCAGGCGGTTGTTCTATGCATTGCATCATCCGCATGGCGCTCACTACTACACGGATCACATCGATCCACATCTCGTTACCCAGACTGCCTTGAAAAGATTCTGTTTCCAGGGAACGTTACATGAAAGAGATATAGTGGTCTTGGTCAGTGTATTGTGACTGACCAGACCAGTATCTCAGGTCAGCAATGATCCGGTTTAATCACGTCCCACGAGCTTGAGGTTGTGCTGGAGCCCTGGTCGGTATTTCAGACTGACAACAGTACATCCATCTAATATTGGTTATTGGGAAAAGCAATGTCTTTGTAACTGCAAGTTTACAGTAGATATATGCCGTAAAATACAGTTGACCGCCTAGTAATTTTTCACTCTGAAAACAATGACATCGAAAATCACAGAGCATTAATAATAGACACTCCGGAAACGAACCCAAGTCCTCTAGGTTACAAAGGCACCTGATCGCAAGAAAGTAGATATTTAAGACTTTCGACCAGTCAAACCTCCCATCCACACCATTAATATATTTTAAAATAAAATAACAATAAAATGCAAAATTAACAAAAGATTTTCTTGTTTACCAAAAGTTTCTATCTGGTCCTGCCCATTCTGGCGCTCAATTTGTTGCTACTGAAAATAGTCCTAGTTAGATCCAGACATTGTGTATAGATCATTAGTTCCTATTATCAAGCTTAAACCATGCGCAGACCTTCGTGCTTGCGTTGGCGATAGACAAAGAAGAGCACTGGTTGGGGACAATTAAGATACGAGATAAACAAAGCCATGGGAAGTAACTAGTGAGCAGTAACTGAGGAAAGGTTATTCCAGCTTAGAGAAACTTTATTTTAATGTTTGTGTGGTATAATCTTTAAACTAGTTTCATTCTTGCGGCGAGGCGCTGTCGTCTTCTGGAGAATGGGTCTTCTTTTTCTTCTCTGTCTTCTTCTCCCTCTTCTTCTTCCTTGTTCTGTTCTTCTTTCTTTTTCTACTTCAAATTTTTCTTCTTTTTTTGGATTAGTCTTGAAAAAGATGTTTGTGACGTTGCGTCGTAATTTACAGCGAGGCTGTGTAACATCCCTTAAACACGCCAGTGTGCACATTGGGAATATTGTGTTTGGGCTATATTTTTCTAGACAAACGGCACAATAGAGGCAATGTGGTTAACCTCACGCTGGATTAATCTGGTGCCCCATTGTAGAGGCTGGGTCGGCCCCAGGATCCCTTTTGCAATGAGAAAAACTCCCGTACCAACTGAGAAACCTCTACAACTCACGGTAGAAGAGGAGCGACTAAGTAAGTAAGTACCAACTGAAGACCGAACACCTATTGTTGAGTTTGGAAACCAATTCACTAGCTACTGCGCTTCCTCAGCGTCCTTACTTACTGCTTTATCTGTGCTTTAGGTCCGACATATCCGATTGTTGGAACCGCATCCGTCACTACTCTCAGTACCGGGGAAGGTGTTTTCCCACGTGCTACTGGTCAGACTCAAGCCTCTCTTGAGCACAAAACGTCGCCCAGAACAGCTGACTTCACCCAGACCCGTTCAACAACCGACGCTAACCTTGCTCTGCGCCTCCTCGCCGAACTGCACCGGGTCTACCATCGCCCCTTGTACGCTGCATACGTAAACTTGAAGTCCGCCTTCGACTCGAATGATCGGTCGGCTTTATGGAAAACTTTCCAGGAAATAGGCGCCAGAATTCGATTGTGTGGCGCTCTGTATGACAGATTCGCTACTACTTCGGGTGTCATACAGGGATGTGCTCTTGCCCCCGACTTATTCTGCCGGGCAGTTGACTGGCTTTTTGACCGCCTCAGCGCGCATCAGGAGGGTATAGCTATTGATCAGTCAGTCTGCACTGATCTCGTTTACTTGGACAACATTGTCCTGTTCGGCATAGACAGATCTGCGCTGCAGCGCTCTCTGAAAACGTCAGACAGTGAAAAGCCCTCCTTAGGCCTGTCTATGTCCTTGGCCAAGACCAAAGTTCAGAGCCTCATTTACGACACAGCACCCCCAGAGTATTGCATCTCAAGGTCACCATAATCAATCTCGGTGGCATGATATCATCCGATGGGCGCAGCGGTCCCGAAATGTCAAGGCGGATCGGACTAGCTGTGCCTGCTATGCACGACTTCCGACGTGTGTGGAGTAATGGCAGGATCTTCCTTTGAACAAAATTCGCATCTACGAGTTCTGCTTTACGGCTCCGAAACCTGGACATTGCTGAAACATGACATATCGAGACTGGAAGCCTTTCACGTTCGCAACCAACGGCGTATCCTGGACATCCGATGGCTTGACTACCTCCGCAACGTGGAGGTCTCTGATAAAACAGGCCTTAACCCAATCTCAGAAACAATTGATCGGCACCGATTTTCTTTGTTCGGTCATGCTGTACACCTGAACCAGGAAACCCGTGCCCACAAGATACTACACAAGTCGTTCCTCAGCTCCAAAATTCTTACCCGACCTGCTGGAGGAGCAGAAGAGGCCGTCTCCTAACATTATTGATCCAGCAAGTTGCAACCTTCTTTTCCGCCCTGAAAGAGGCCTGGAACCACGTCACTACTGTGGGTCATTGATATGACCTACCGACGCAACGGCCTCAAACGCCTAAGCGAATATTATTATTATGTTAGTCTTCCCTTTTCGATTACTAATATCTTAGCCAGACTGTACGGTCTGCAATCTGTTTTCATTTCCAGCAGTTGAAGATGCAATAGGGTCTTGGTCAGTTTCTGGTAGCTAATTTAACTGTCGCTGATGCAGTCCGCCAGCTATGAGTCGCTATCTGCTGTCAGCTCATTCAATGCCATCTTTCCGGCTCTGAACAAGTGTTACATTACTGAGATCACATTACTTTACTTTCTTGTAAGTAGATCTGTTTTCTTTTTCCCAATTAACAAAAGTCTTTTCCTGCAAGCCTTGTTGCTACTAGCCTCCTTGATCATATTTTACTGAATCAGATTTTGCTTACAGTCACGTTTTGAAAAACTTCTTTAAGTTCAAACAACGACTTTCAACGTTGTATGTTCTATTTGTTGATTCAATTTCAGCCTTCGACATTCCACGTTATCAAATTAATGTCGGGTTACAACTGACGACTTAGCTGGTAATACTGGGTGATTATTTTGCTAGATTTTTGTTGTTGTTGTTGAATGCCTACAGTGAGAAAGATTACTCTTTTGTGGGGTCTGAAAAGAACGTTAAGTGGCGGATTGTCGTAGCTTTAACCACACCCTGAACGTTCTGATGAAGATGAACAGGAGTCATCCAGGCGGTTGTGCTATACAGGACTTCATCAGGCGTGTCGCTCTAATTTTACGGGAATCACGTCGATCCTTCACCTTGTTAGCCAGGCTGCCATGACAACAGCCCATTTCCAGGATGGGCTACGAGGAAGCCAAGGTAAGGGTCTTGTCCAGTATATTTTGCCTGACCAGACGTTAGTCTTCCTTCCCAAACATACTGATTAGACATGTTAGTCAGGGTCAGCCAAAACATTCTGATCAGACATGTTAGTCGGGGTCAGCTAAAACATTCTGATCAGACATGTTAGTCAGGGTCTGGTATAATATGCTGGCCAAGAACCCTACCTCGACGTCCTCGTAGTCCTCACTTTGAAACGAACTTTTCTTCTTGGCAGCCTGGCTACCGAGGTGGAGGATCGATGAAATTCTCGTAGTAGTGAGCGACACACAGATGAAGCCAACACATAGCACAACCTCAACCACCTTCATCAGCACGCTCAGAATGCGAGGAAACCTACTGCAACCTGCAACGTAATACCCTTTTCAGATCCCACAAAAAAGTACACTTGTTCAAAGTGGGCATTCAGAACAAGAACAACAACAACCTGAAGACCAACATGGAGATAGCCTAAACATAGGGGAAACACTCAACAGGTCAATGACCTGTTTGTATGCATGCACGATTGAAAATATTTCCACAAAGTATTAATTTATACGCATACTGGGGTTGAGGAGGAGTGAGTAAGCTAAAAGAATATGTATATATATATATATATATATATATATATATATATATATATATATATATATATATATATATATATATATAAATATATATATATTGCCTTGCAGCTTCACGTTTCGTTAATTTAACATTAAATTAGTTTCAGTGTAAGCTCGTAATCTTCTTCCATTTTTCTATTTTCATATTTCATATCTCTCATTGTCCATTTTCTAAAATTGTCCGCAGGGTTATACAGAGTATATATATATATATTAATCACACAAAAACCTTTGCATGTCCGTAATGACAAACTAGAAAATACTCTAAACAGAAAACAATCTCCGCAATGACGCAACGAGTTTAAGAAATATTTATACACAGGAAAGGAGTGATTTGTCATCGACAAGAGAACAGCCGGCGGATTAATACTGTCATGGCGGTGGATCCCATTGTGTTGGTGATGAGATTCGGCTTTTCTGTAATAAGATTACGCGGTCACTCAATTCCCTTGACGTCCGTAAAGTCGCCTCTCCAATCTATGGCAAATGTCCAAGCAGGTACTAGGAAAGAAAAAAAAATACTTCACCATTTCAGATGTTGCTAACATGCTAAAGCTTTATGTGATTAATGTGTAGTTATAAAATATCCCGATTATCGCTTCATTGTACGCGGTAGACGTTTTTGTGGTTTTTGTGTGAGCATTATTTGATATGAGATATCACATTTCGCGAGGCAGGCTTACCAGTTCCATTCCGTGTTATGAAGACTCACACTTTTGTGAAGTGTTGTGGTTCGGTATATTACTTGCTATGTAGTCTGGAATGTTTTGTTTAGTCCTGACCAGGTTAATTTCCTGTTATGAAATGTCACCATCAGCACCATCCTATTCATCAGCATCATCATCCTCATCATCAACTTCATCATCAACATCATCACCATTAGCTGCGAACAGAAATTAAATACTAGATAAATATCAATGCATCTAATTTGGAACTACTTTTAGTCATCTCCCCACATAGACATCAAAGACACGCTTATATATTTAAACATATGCTTTTTGTACAATTACAGTAAAGTGTGTTTTAAAGATACATCACATTTGTGTCGCCGAAAAGATCAAAGAAATGAAAACATCCATTTTGATAAAACTGCGGTGTGTTCATAATTTTAATTAACAATATCTAACTGCCAAGGCATATATATAAGCCCACTGGTACAACATTATCTTGAGACGTTATTCAACTCTGGAAAGGTTACATGAGTTTTTTAGGGACACATGAATCCAAATAACATTAAGAATAAAACAGTTTTGTAATCGTGTTTCCTTCTCAGCTTTCCTGTTATTTAACTTTTCTGCAGTTAACATTTAATTGTGTATAAAATATCGCATTTTGTCATTATATAAGTTGTTTTGTTTAAAGTAAATTGTGTTTTTTTGTACATATTTTTGATGCCATTACATTTTAGTCCCTATATACTTTTGTTTAAAATCCATCATTCTTTTTTTAAATACATCTTTTCATTTGAAATCCTTTTAATCGTTGTACATCTTTTTGTTTAAAATTCGATATTTTCTTTTTATAACCTTTTTGTTTAAAATGTGTTTTATCATCTTTATACATCTGTTTGGTTACAATTTTGTATTCAATCTTCATACACCATTTTGTTTAAAATTAGGTATTTTATCTGTTTATATCGTTCTGTTTGAAAAATCATTATTTTGTCTCCATACATCTTTTTGTTTTCAATTGAATATTTTGTCTTTATAAAATTAGTTTTGTTTTCATTAAATATATTTTATCTTTATATACATCGCCTCGTTTAAAATGTAATATTTGATCTTCATTAATACTTTAAAAAAAAACACATGCTGTTTTTAGATGCGTCTTTTTGTTTAAAATGCTACATTCTGTATTCATGTAAGCTTGCATCGTTTTGTTTTAAATACACCGTTTCATTTGTATATGAACACTTTAGTTTGAAATACAACAATTTGTCGATATGTTCACATTTTGGATTAAAATGCAATATTTTGCTTTTATATACATACCTTTGTTTGAAATACAGCTACGGCACTTTAATATTTAAAAAAAATGTTGCATTTATATATATGTTGTTTTCCTGTCTTAAAATACATTATTCCATCTTTACATTGCTTTTTATTTCAAAATACATAGTTTTTCTTAATATGCATTTTACATTTTTTGTTCAAACGTCATAACTGTTCCTAATATTCAACTGTTGTATAAATAACTTTTTTTGCAGTATCATTCTTTTGTATCTATGTAGTGCACTTTGAGAGTTAGAAGATAGATAGAAAAACATAATAAATTGAGAATACAGATAGTTTAGAAGAATATATTAGATGTTTTGGTGCATAGATAATTAGAATAATTAGACTGGTGGTGGAGGGATGGATATATTTAAGATAGAAACAAAGACACTCATCTGACAGACATATTTTTAGCTATACATACACACAGATATGTGTGTGTGTGTTTATACTTATAAAATATACGGATATATATATATATATATATATTTATATATATATATATATATATATATATATATATGGAAAGAGAGAGAGAAAGAGAGATGATATATAAATAAATAGATACATAGATAGATAAATATATGGCCTTTAAAACCCCTTTTCCTACTCCAGTAATGGGAAAAATATACTACAGTAAGTAAAATAGACAGTATAGTAAATGTATAGACAAATAAATAGTTGAATTGATACGTAGATATATAAGTAGGTAGGCAGGCAATTACGTAAGGTAGAAAGGTAGATAGAGATAGGTAGGCAGATAATAGTGCAGACTGTGATATTTTAAAATTACACGTTGATCAGTATCCACATTTAGTTTTCTTCCCTGCCTCTCTTTCTCTCACTCTCTCATGCTCTGTTTCCTGCAACATTTCTATTTCTCACTTACTTGTTTATAATGCGTCCGGAACTATGTGAGCCAAAACAAAATAAAACAAAACAAAAACAGTCATTACAAAATGACAATTTCCATTTACCCCAAGGTCATTAGTTGTCAGGCCAGACATCATTTTCAATTTTTTTTTAAATATAAATATGTTTTGAAAAATGTCGAACACGACTTTGTAAACGAGAGAAATTCATTAACTTTTAAATAGAACATATGGAATATAGAAGCACAGAAACTGTTCAAGACTTGGGCAATGTTATTATTCTGGATGTAAAGTATAATTTCTTGTGTGTCTTTTGCTTCTAAATGCGCACATGTAATTCTTGAATAAAACTGGGATTTTGTCTCAGTCTCTCTTTACCATCGTCATGTTTATCATTATAATTGTTTGAGTCAGAAACATTGCCACAACACATCCATTACTATTGCCCAAGCAATGATATAGTATAGTAGTCCCTTTCAGTCATGTCTGACTATAGAATGATATGGCTTGGCTTGGCTTCATTCGTTCTCAATCTCCCACTACCAAACCCTGAAAGGGCTCAAGTAGCAGTATGTAGTCTAGAGAACGAAATGCGTTGTGTCGTAGTTTACAGCTTGAATGCGATATTTGCATCTTTCAGTCCAACACATCCGACTTCAGCAAGCAGTTTTTTAGTACCGGGTTAGCATTCCCTCTTCGATCTCTTCTCCTTAGTGAGTCTGCCCTGCTGCAGTCTGTTATCCTGGATCACTGCGTGGAGGTGAAAAAGGGTCTTGACAGCTCTGGTTCGCTGGCCCTGACGCTAGCAGTCAGCTATGGGTCGCTGACCACTGCAGCTCATGCGCTGCTCAGCATCTTGATCCCGAATGATATGAATTGGAGTAGTAAACCCAAAAAATATATACTTAGCTTCAGCTTTTTTGTTTGTTTTTCCCTCTGCGTTCCGAAGACATTTTGAGGGAGTCTTTGAAGCGCTTCTTTTGCCCACCGATCAGAAGCAGGCACCTTTTTAGCTCATAAAACATTGGTTGTTTGGGGATGCAATTATCTGGCATGTGCACAACTTTTAATCACATTAGAAACCATTTCCTCTCAACATTTGTGCATATTCTTAGACTTCAAAGCAGTGGGTGTCAGTCTGCATGTACTGCCCTTGTCGTGCCGAGCTTCATGACGATCAAAGAGCTCATTTCTTCCTATGTGGCCGAAGATGCAGGGCAGTGAATGGGCTGACAGTAGCTAACGACTCATAGCTGGCTGCTTGCATCGTGGTCTGCGAATAAGAGCTGACCAGACCCTATTACGTCATCAAGCGTCGGCCCTGGAAACAGGCAGCGCAAGTGTAGTTTTACTAATAGAATTGGAATCACAGTGCGAAGGCAACCCTGGTACCAAAAGAAGACCTGAATGTATCGAACCAAAAGCCACACATGTCACGGCCTCGCTGTTAACTACGACACGACGAACGCCGAAGAAAAAAAGAAGACGAAATAGTATCGCCAGTTTGAGTTTCACTCTTGGAGATGCGTTTGTCTGGATTCTTTGTTGACTGTTCTCTACCACATATTTATATGCCTCTCTTCTTTCTCTTTCCTTATGGTTTTAATCCATTACTGGTTATACTGTTATATTTTTTTCTGATTTTTTAAACCTCTATGGTTTATCCTAAAGATTCCATTGAATTGGCTGTTGACTTGAAATTAAAGTAAAGTACCGTTGTTGAATTTTTAGTACTTTCCGAACAATTGTGGATGATCATTAGGATGCATACAGTATATTATGAAAAACCTAACTTTGATCAGCAAATCCAGTAAATAAGTTTCTTGTTCGGCAGTACTAATTGTTTCAAGAGAAAAGCATCATTAAAAATGATAAGAAAAATAGTTAAACAAGCATTGACTTTGTTTGGTATGGTTTTTATACTTGGATCTCGTTTTCTTGAATTTTCATACTAAAAAGGTGGGCAAAAGTTCGTTTATACACTGTAACGTATGAGTTTTGAAATATATTTCGATATTGCTTTAAATTACTGTAGGAACATTATACAGAAGTATCATGTGGCTAACTGGACGTGTTAAAACTTTACCTGACGTCTTTATACTGGTTTAGAAAGCTCTAGAAAGTATGTATACAACCAGCTTCTTTTACATTTCCTTGATCTGATGACTGCGCAACCAATCTATTCTTGAATTCATTAATTGACACTGGCTTCACTATTTACTGTGGCAATGCATTTCAAGCATTCACCACTCTCCGACTTAATAAATATTTTTTAATATACAATTTGAACAATTCTATAATTAATATGTAGCATCTTGTTCTTGTAGGCCGTTTTGTTTATTTTTTTTAAACAACTTGCTATAGTCTTATCCTTTCCTTTGGTTATCTTATAAATCTGAATTGCATCTCGAATTCTACTCTTTTCTAGACACCGTAGGCCGGCGTTTATGATTCTTTCGTAATAACTGTAATTCTGGAATCAGACTATCAGTTTTGGCGTTCTCCTTCGTATCCTTTCCAGCATATATATATATATCTCCTCTACGATAAGAATCCAACACCTGTACGCAGTAATCCAATCTATGTCTAACTAATCCTTTATACAGTTTGAAATACCCAACAGGGTAACCGAATACCATTACATAAAGCCGATGACCCCGCCAGAATAATTGGCGGAGGCAAAAAACACAACAAAACGAACTAATTAATCCAAATAAAATACCACAGCACGTTTCTGTTGATAAAAGTGTAAGTCGTCGAGTAGTGTGAATTTCAGTCAAATCCGTGACCTGCAGACATCCATGATGGACTCAACACGAGAAGCAAATTAGACCGGTCAAGGGTTTGTCTGTAGGTACATTTATAAATTTGTGTAAAGTTGTTATTGAGAAACTAGGTAATGCATGTATGACAATACTTCAAACCAATGTACCGTTTCTGAAGCATCGTAAGAAAGATTACCAGCAGATACCGACTCTTCAGAGTCAATTAATTCAATCGTGGACATGTTCAGTGGTTCAATTCTTTTAACCGTACTACATCCTTAGTAAGGACAATTTTATAGTCGTTATGCAACAGACGGTCTCCTCCATAGGTGTGACATACCGGCTGATTGCAGAAAGTGGATTTGTTGATTTAAACTAATCGATTTATAAATTATTCCGTTTGGTGAAGTTTGGATTGCCCGATCCATTCCATTTACCTACGTTAATTTGATATAAGTCGATACCTGATTATCAATGATACGACGTGGTGATATCATTGATGTTCCTTCAGAGGATGCTTCAGTGGGTGGCCATCAACGATACAACTAACATTATCTTAATCAGCGTTTTACCGGAAGATGATGATTGCGATAATGTCCATCTGTTTATTTCAATGGAGCAGTTATGGGCCTTGTTATCACTATCAGCACGCTTGAGATGTGAGGAAAACTACTTTAACCCGCCATGTGATGCCCCACAAGAGTAAATTTACTATTTGGGGGTGTACAACAACAACCCATGATGGTCTTTATCAAGTAACTGAAATGAAAACAACGCTGACTGTTCCGGTAGCTCAAAACACAATTTTGTTTCACAGCTTTATTATTCATCTCGTTTTGGTTTGCATCGATTTGGTTTGTATCGTTTTGGTTTGCATCGTTTTGGTTTGCATCGTTTTGGTTTGTATAGTTATGGTTTGTATCGTTTTGGTTTGTATCTTTTTTTGTTTGTATAGTTATGGTTTGTATTGTGTTGGTTTGTATCGTTTTGGTTTGCATCGTTTTAGTTTGTATCGATTTGGTTTGTATGGTGTTGGTTTCCATCGTTTTGGTTTGCATCGTTTTGGTTTGCATCGTGTTGGTTTGCATCGATTCGGTTTGTATCGTTTTGGTTTGCATCGTTTTGGTTTGCATCGTTTTGGTTTGCATCGTGTTAGTTTGCATCGATTCGGTTTGTATCGTTGTGACAGGGCCAGGTTCTAGAGTGAGTCACGGCACGTTTACCTAGCAGTAAACTGTTGTGCGACTTAACCTTGTCGAATGTTTCATGTAAATTCCGTTGCCGGCTTATCGAATGTGTTGCACTAGAGAATAGAAGTGGTCCAAGGTCATAACTTGTCCGACTGATAATCAAACAATAAGTTTTCTTCGCTCAAATATCGGCACGCTTCCGTATACCCAACTGTAAACATGTATGAGACTTAATGTTGGGGAGGTCTACACGTAAATAATGTTGGAGAGGTCTATACGTAAATTCAGGAGGGAGCCTATCGCATGTGTTGCATCAGAGAACTTTAGCGGCCGAGAGATCCTAACTACAATTAGCTTCCTTCGTTTAAGCCAACATAGTGTGTCTTATTAGTGTAGTGGTAGAGCACTCGATTTTTACGGCGCCGGTGCGAGGTTCAACGCCTGTTACAGGCCAGTCTACCTAGCGGTAGATGGGGATCTGACCTACTGTTAGTGAAAGAAAGACAGTGAGGAAGAAAATAGGCCACCACATCTCAAAAATTACTTTGGGACTACCGACTTCCTTTACCTTTAATATTACTGACCAGGACAAAGTGTCATGAACGGACGCAAAATACTGACCTAGTCCTCACTTCTCTTTCATGTAGGATTCCCTAGAAACAGGTTATTTTCACGATGGTGTAGCTAACGATACAAACCAAATCGATGCTCACCAAAACGATACAAACCAAATCAATGCTCACCAAAACGATGCAAACCAAAACGATACAAACCGAATCGATGCAAACCAAAACGATACAAACCAAAACGATGCAAACCAAAACGATACAAACCGAATCGATGCAAACTAACACGATGCAAACCAAAACGATACAAACAGAATCGATGCAAACTAAAACGATACAAACCAAAACGATGCTCACCAAAACGATGCTCACCAAAACGATGCAAACCAAAACGAAACAAACCAAATCGATGCAAACCCAAACGATACAAACCAAATCAATGCTCACCAAAACGATACAAACCAAATCAATGCTCACCAAAACGATACAAACCAAATCAATGCTCACCAAAACGATGCAAACCAAATCGATGCTCACCAAAACGATGCAAACCAAAACGATGGAAACCAAAACGATGGAAACCAAAACGATACAAACCAAAACGATACAAACCATAACGATACAAACCATAACAATACAAACCATAACTATACAAACCAAAACGATACAAACCAAAACGATACAAACCATAACTATACAAACCAAAACGATACAAACCAAAACGATACAAACCAACACGATACAAACCAAAACGATACAAACCAAAACGATACAAACCAACACGATACAAACCAACACGATACAAACCAAAACGATACAAACCATAACTATACAAACCATAACTATACAAACCATAACTATACAAACCAAAACTATACAAACCAAAACGATGCAAACCAAAACGATCCAAATCAAAACGATAAAACCAAAACGATACAAACCAAAACGATACAAACTAAATCGATGCAAACCAAAACGATACAAACCATAACTATACAAACCATAACTATACAAACCATAACGATACAAATCAAAACGATACAAACGAAAACGATGGAAACCAAAACGATACAAACCAAAACGATACAAACCAAAACGATACAAACCAAAACGATATAAACCATAACTATACAAACCATAACGATACAAACCAAAACGATACAAACCAAAACGATGGAAACCAAAACGATACAAACCAAAACGATACAAACCAAAACGATGGAAACCAAAACGATACAAACCAAATCGATGCAAACCAAAACGAGATGAATAATAAAGCTGTGAAACAAAATTGTGTTTTGAGCTACCGGAACAGTCAGCGTTGTTTTCATTTCAGTTACTTGATAAAGACCATCATGGGTTGTTGTTGTACACCCCCAAATAGTAAATTTACTCTTGTGTGCGCCCTAAAAAGGGCATCACATGGCGGGTTGAAGTAGTTTTCCTCACATCTCAAGCGTGCTGATAAAGATAAAGAGGTGTCCTCCAGGCGGTAGTTCTGTGCTTAGCTTACCTGCGTGTTGCTGACTACTACGGGGATACGTCGTAACTCGTCTATACTCTTGCAATGCAGCATGTTTTTATATTTGTTGTTAGTCATCACCATTGAACTACCACTAACTTTGAATTCATTATAATAACGTTGTGATAGAAATGACATTTTTTCCCTTCAGGTGAAACTATCACGCACATTAGAATGGTCCGCAACATTCAGGAGAAACTGTTCTAAAGTTATCTCAGTACACAAACGAGCTATATAAATTGATTAAATGTAGGCTGGTTGTGACTGTTTCCCCGTTATGTTTCATTAACTACTGGATTCAATGGCATGCTGTGGCATAACTTATTATTGTGACCTTTTTTTGGCTGTTAAACTGTTGCTTTCTTAATTGGTTAGAAACACGCGGCGTTTTGAAGAGAATTGAATGTACTGTTTTAACACGCTGTTGGATAGACTTACTTACCACTATCTGTGGTTTATTTTAGTTCATTTATTAAGTTTCTTTTTAAAAAAACCTGCCATAAAAATGTCTATTACTGGAAGTCACCTAGGAGACATACATGTCGGATCATTATGGAAAGAAAGCTGGACTATGAAATAGACTAAACGCAAGCAAGGGTTCAGGCTAGGAAGAGTCACAAGAGACCATATCTTCAACATGAGAAACATCATTGAGAAAAGCAGAGAATTCAATACGGACCTGCATGCCTGTTTTATAGACTACACCAAAGCCTTTGACTGCGTAAAACATCAGCAAATGTGGAAGATTATGAAAGATATGGGCTTCCCAACACATCTGGTTATCTAAGAGAAAACCTCTACAGTGGGCAGTAAGCAGCCGTCAGAATACATGGTGAAACCTCAGGTTGGTTTGAGGGGTCAGACAGGGTTGCATTATTTCACCATACCTATTCAACATATATGTAGAAAACATTATCAAGAATGTAAAGGCAGATTCAATTTCGACAGACTTCTATCCTTTCACAATAGGAGGACAGGAGATACCAGAAATACGACACAGTTTTGCTCTCGAACAGCGCCAAGGGCCTGTAACAAATAATTACATCAGTCCAGAAGCACAGCGAAGCTTAGAATTTCTAGCTGAATACAAAGAAACTAAGATAATGACAACTGACAAGACAAAACTCCAACCTAAAATCGAGATCGCTGGCAAACAGATTGAAAATGTTGCACATTTTTAATATCTGGGATCAATACTAATCAACAATGGAGACTGTACAAAGAATGCCAGAAGACGACTTTCTATAGCAATGCAGAAGATCAGAAGTATGAAGAACCTATGGCATAATACAAACAAAGAATTAAACCTAAAGATACTAAGAACATGCATTTTTCCTGTGTCAACCGAAGGATGTGAAACATGGACGATTACAAAAGCAAAAAGAGCGAAGATAGGTGCTTTTGAAACACAGTGCTACAAAAGCGTCCTGAAAATCTCGCGGACAAAGAAATAAACAAACAAATCCAGACCTGGATGGGCAGGAGAATTGGTTCATACTTGTAAATGACGTAATGACCCGGAAACGGAGGTTTTTGGACACGTCAAACAAGACAACGGACTGGAGAGAGTGGATATTCAGGGCATTTTACTGGGAAGAGAAGCAGGGACAGTCAGAGAAGACGATGGACTCAGGACATCAAGGAGACGCTAGATTTGACCTTGGAGCAGGCCGGAAGACTGGCGAAAGAAAGCTTTTTCTGCAGACAGGGTATCATGAGAGCTTTTCTGCAAATGACATGCTACATGATGATGATGATATAAATATATATATATATATATATATATATATATATATATATATATATATATATATATATATATATATATATATATTTATTCATCATCATGTAGCATGTCCTTTATCGAACGTCGCTCCCATCACAGTCTGTCTGAAAGAAATTCGTTCCCTTGCCAAAACTCCAGCCTCCGCCATAGTCATACCCAGGCATTCCTGGATATCTTGGTGTCATCAAGTCTTCTTGGTCTACCCCTTCCTCTTTTGCTTGGCAACATACCTTCCATCACTGTTCTCTCGAGACCGTTGTGTCTCTTGACGTGATCAAAGTTGTCTTTGCTCTTAGTCGGGCTAGGTTGTAGAGCGAACCATCAGATCTAGTGCAAATGTTGATATACATATATAGATAAACAAATCGACAGACAGACAGACAGGCAGGCAGGCAGGCAGGCAGGCAGACAGGCAGGCAGGCTGGCAGACAGACAGGCAGGCAGACAGACAGACAGACATACAAGCAGGCAGGCAGACAGACAGACAGACAGATAGACATATAGACATTTAGACATACAGACAGACAGACAGATAGACATATAGACAGACAGACAGATAGACATATAGACATACAGACAGACAGACAGATAGGCAGATAGACATATAGACAGATAGACATATAGACATACAGACAGATAGACATATAGACAGATAGACATATAGACATATAGACATACAGACAGACAGACAGATAGACATATAGACATACAGACAGACAGATAGATAGACATATAGACAGACAGACAGATAGACATATAGACAGACAGACAGATAGACATATAGACAGACAGATAGACATATGGACATACAGACAGACAGACAGATAGACATATAGACAGACAGACAGATAGACATATGGACAGACAGACAGATAGACATATAGACAGACAGACAGATAGACATATAGACAGACAGACAGATAGACATATAGACAGACAGACAGATAGACATATAGACAGACAGACAGATAGACATATAGACAGACAGACAGATAGACATATGGACAGACAGACAGATAGACATATGGACAGACAGACAGATAGACATATGGACAGACAGACAGATAGACATATGGACAGACAGACAGATAGACATATAGACAGACAGACAGATAGACATATGGACATACAGATGGACAAATTTCAACAGAGAGGATAAGAGTGGTCCGTCGAGGTCTTTATGTATGACAAGAACACAAATAGCACCACTGTTTCACAGAGAGCATGTCGTAAGAGGCGACTAACTGTGTGACATGGCATAACACCGGCCATGGTTAGATGGTTTGTTTAGAGCAGCATAGATGGCGCCTAACAGGCTTCAGGTCTATTCCGCTCTAGTGTTTCAGTCTATTAAGATGGGCTCGCACGTCGGCTAACCACCATCCGTAAGCTCTTGTCCTAGCGCAGCGGAGTATTAAGCTGCTTGAGCCTAGCCCACTCAGCAGGAAACCCTTCTCCCGGCTACATCCAGCTCATACCAGAACTGGAAATCTGCATATGGGCATCTGCCCTTGTAGAAGTATTAAGAACTAAGGATAAGAATAACATCTATTTTTTATATCACAAGAAGGATAAGAGCTAGATGATAGTTAAGCTTATGCAGAGAAAGTGTTGATCAAGTGTTCCCATAGCAACAACTACCATCCAGAGCCTGAAAAACATTATGAATTCTCTAATGTTGGTTACAGCGAGGACACACGTCTCAAACGACTGGTAATAATCCACCCAGAAAGACTAATCTACTCAAAAACCCTGATGTCTGCAAGCACTCAATAAAATATTAACGCCCTCTAAAAAATTCCCGTATAATGAATTGCTCTGTTCAAACCATAGGCTTCTAACCAGTGGTTCTTGTCCTTCCAGAAAAATTAAAACAGGAGATAATGAAACAAGAACGTACATGGCTACAAGTAGGAAGGTTTAAACAGGACAAGCTGTTTAATTAAAATAGAGAAGCAAATACGACAGTAAGGCTGTAGACAACAAGTATAGTAAAAAAAAATTACTGTTTTTAATTAATTTATAAAAAATGAGGTTTCTGGGTTCACGGACTGCAAGCAAATATAGCAGTAATGTTTTTTTCATAGTTCTTGTGGTGTAGTTGGTTATTCAGGTCAAACTATACACAGGAGACATACAAGCAAGAATAGTCCACTAGTGTGCCAATTAATCAACAGCTCATTAACATATTTTCATCACTTAAAATGGGCGTGACGGCTTTACTGATAAACGGCCTCCGGTCTTAGGCCTAGTATCAAATACAGAATCAATCGCATGGTTGTACATTCTACCTTTGATACTAGAACCATCCCAGACTATCTATCTCTTTCTCTCAGTGTAGCTTTCCCTCTTTATCTCTCTCTCTCTCTCTCTCTCTCTCTCTCTCTCTTCTGTCTAGCTATTCTCCTTCTAGGAGTGTGTTTCTGAATGTGCTTTTCTGCTACTTTTCTCCATGTGTTACTCTGTACGTCTCTCTATTTCTTTCACTCTGTCTCTTTGTCTGTCTTTCTCTGTCTTTCTCCCTATATGTATGTCTCTATGTTTCATTGTCTCTGTGATCACCTGTCTTCCTATGAATTACTCTCTGTGTGTTCCTTTCCCTGAATGTGTCTCTCTCTGTGTCCACCTGTCTTCCTCTGAATCACTCTCTGTGTGTTCCTTTTCCTGAGTATGTCTCTCTCTGTGTCCACCTGTCTTGCTCTGAATCACTCTCTGTGTGTTCCTTTCCCTGAGTATGTCTATCTCTGTGTCTACCTGTGTTCCTATGAATCACTCTCTGTGAGTTCCTTTATCTGAGTATGTCTCTCTCTGTGTTTACCTGGATTCATGTGAATCACTGTGTGTGTCTCCCTTTCCCTGAAGCAGTCTCTCTCTGTGTCTTCATGTATTCCTATAAATCACTCTCTGTGTGTTCCTTTCCCTGAGTTTGTCTCTTTCTATGTCTCTCTGTGTCTATCTCTCTGCGTTTGTCCCTCTTTCTTTCTTTCCCCCACGTGCCACTCTCTGTGTCTCTCTCTTTCTCTGTGTCACTCTCTCTCTCTTTATGTAAGTGGCTCTCCCTCTCTATCTCTCTGTGCATCTTTCTCTTTCTCTGTGCCGCTCCAATGTGTGTCCTTTCTCTCAATGTGTAAGCATCTTTGTGTGTCCCTCTCTTTGCGTCTCTTCCTTTCTCTGGGGCACTTTGCGTCTCCTATTTCTGTAAGTGCGTTTCTCTCTCTGTGCATCTCTCTCTTTCTCTGTGCCGCTTCCTTTTGTGTCCTCTCTTTCAATGTGTATGGATGTATATGTGTTTCACTCCCCCCCCTCTCTCTTTCTCTCTTTCTCTCTGTTCTTCGTTTTGTGTCTCTTTAACTTGCCCCCATGTCTCTCCTTCTCGCTCTGCGCGTCTCTCCCTCTATTTCTTCCTGTGTTTTTTATATTTTTCACATTTAAATCTGTCATCTTTTGTTTAATATCTCGTTTCCCAATATTGGAATATGAATTTCCTTAATTTGATATCTTAGATACTCCATTCCTGAAATCTCTGATCTTAATATTACAAATCTCTGACACTCTCTATTTGAATTTTCTATTTTTCATATTTCAATTCAGCAATCTTCAAATTATAAATAACTGCTCTCTATATCCGACATCTCTGAAATGTATCTTCTCTACATTAATAATTACGGATACTCCATTTTTTTGTTCCTTTTTCTAAGAATCGACTTCACTGCACTTCTTGCCTACCCATATGAGCTCAATTCCTCTCAGTAAATGACACAGGGTCTGGATGCTTGCTGGTTGTACACTCTCATGTTCCGCACTGCCATGAGTCCCACTTCGCTTGAACCTCGTTTGATGTAAAAACTTTGCAGTCTGTGGATTCTTGATTCATCTATTGTGGTGTTTATCCACCACTATCCATTATCTTTCCCTCACTACTGCGCCCATGATGGGAGCCAAGATGCAAGGTATTTCGTTGCCCCTAACCTCAGCATAGCCAGGAAAGTAGATCATTGTCAACCCCTGAAGATTTGAGACCTTAAACAGCTGCTATCCACTCGTACCTCATCCATCCTTTCTATAGCTTCTGCTGCACGGATTGCGCGTCTGACACGATGACTGCCCCTATTAAAGTGCTGAGATCACTGCTTCCATCTCCATTCTCAAACTGGAGGTTATTGACGTGTATGCCCCACGCCGCTCAGGAACGACTTGCCCTCTCATTCTAGATGAGAAGCCCCATCCTTATGTCCAGCTAAGGAGTACCGATCCGTCGGTGTATATCATGGTATCACTATCATGTGTGTTCGAATATATCAGCTGGATTATCTCGAACTTTTCCCCAGTCTCTGCATTCCATGCCTAAGGTTATGATAACACGCTGATACTCTGACATTTTTCACCAGTATGGACCCATTCTTCTCCCTTGGCTATCGTCTCAACTGGGGTGACTTGTTCGATTGTTTCCTCTGCCTGTGCATTCCATGACGCACATCTTTTGATCTCTTAATTTACGTGATACTATTGCACAGAGGGTGCAACGTGTCTGTGGTGACACGCATATAGGCTTTGGCAGGTTCCAGTTTGCGTCTGGATGCCACCGAAAACAATCCCAACATGTACGGCAACATGTACTCAATTTTTGAAAGCTCCATTCTCTAGAGTTAAAATATCTTATATTGCAAATTATAAATAGCAAATTCAGCATTATTCACATTATGTGTACTCCATATTTGGGGTGGGTTTGGGTGAGTCGGTGGGTATTTGGATGGATGGGTGGGTTTGGCTTCATTTATATGGACGGATGGATGTCAGCCTGCTTGTCTGTCGGTCTGTCTGTGCGTGAATGTGTACGTGCGTTAGTGCTTGAGTGCGCGAGCGAGCGGGAGAATCGGTGAGTTTGTGACTCATTGAAAGTCTGAGTGTGTCCTTCAGTGTGTGGCTGAGAGTGAGTGAGTGTTTGTGAATGAGTGAGTGAGTGAGTGTTTGCGAATGTGTGACATGTATATATATATATATATATATATATATATATATATATATATATATATATATATATATATTTATATATATATATATACACACACACATACACACGCACATAAGAACTCAATGTTTTCAATCATCAGCATTCTGTATTACTAATAAAGATTCTTCAGCGAAGGAATGTTAGATCTGCAAAAACAAAATACATAGTTTGCTATTTCAATGAATAATTCAGAAATACCTGAAATTCAACCTTTCAAGACTTTTGTTTCTAATGTAAACTTAAGTATTGACCATACTATGCTTTCATATATATCTATGAATACGAACTTTAGCGTCCGGTTTCGCCTTGGAAGTTACATCATATTTTAAGAAGCTCTATACCGTAGTGTGACATATGGTCTTCACATAAGTTGAATTGATTGTTGCGACTTCGCGTGTTTCAGAGTTTATTACCACAAAAAAAATGTAATTAAAATTGAAATCGTTGGCGACCTGACAATAATCACTGTTAGGAAATATTCACTTAACACAGAAACTCCGCCAGAGCAATACCGCATTCTTCTTCTTCTTCTTCTTCTGCGTTCGTTCTCAATCTCCCGCTACCAAACCCTGAACGGGTTTAAGTAGCAGAATGTAGTCCAGAGAACGGAATGCGTTGTGTCGTAGTTTACAGCTTGACTGCGATATTTGCACCTTTCGGCCCGACACATCCGACTTCAGCTAGCATTTTTTTAGTACTGGGTTAGCATTCCCTCTTCGATCCCTTCTCCTTAGCCAGTCTGGCATGCTGCAGCCTGTTTTCCAGGATCACGGCGTGGAGGTGTAGAATGGTCTTGGGAGTTCTGGTTCGCAGGCCCTGACGCTAGCAGTCAGCTATGAGTCGCTGACCACTGCAGCTCATGCGCTGATCAGCGTCTTGATCCCACAATACCGCATTCAATTAAGAGAGAGAGAGAGAGAGAGAGAGAGAGAGAAAGAAAGAGAGAGAAAGAGAGAGAGAGAAAGTTACACAGCTGAAAGCTATCAACACGTCCCAACTCGTTTGTTTTTCAGTGTCAAAGGACTTACCTTCTCTCACTCTGATCAGTTCCAAACATGGATTGGTTTTGGGGTTTTGAATAAATAACCTTGAGGAGGTTCTCTAAAAATATGGCATGGTACGGTTTACCAAAGGAATACATTTCGCTGGGAATATTTTAACTTCGCTAATGTTAATTAACTCATGAAAGCAACGACCAGGCAAGTTGAAAGTCGACATAGAAATTTCAGAATCAGCCGTTGGAATTTCACGTCGATATAGCTCATCGAGAGTTTTTGCAAGACGGACAAATGGCAACACATATTTTTTGTTTTCAAATTAATGTATATGAGGGACAGTAATTAAGTAACAACAATTGTATTATAAAATGCATGGAAGAGTATGTACAACGGAAAATAATCTGTCAGGACGCAAAATGACTCTTTAACAATACTCTATTTAACGATTGTGGCAACCGAGCTGTATGAGCATCGGTAATATAGCCTACAACACAGCGGCCACACGTTCGTTTTGCCCCAAGGAGAACAGCGAAGAGTTATTCGTTTGTTTCTGGTCAGAGAGTGAAAAACCTTTTGAAATTTACAGTAGAATGAAGGTTCTGTATGGAGACAAATGTTTGGGTCAGAGGAGAATTTTTGAATGGGTGGAAGGATTTAAAAAGGGAAAGCATCACGTCATTGATGGCCGCGGCGTGGGAGACCAACAAGCTTGGCAACTAATACAGTGAAACAGCAGATCGACCATTTGGTACACACACACACACCCACACACATACACCCACACACGCACGCGCACAGACACACACCCACACACGCACAGCCACACATTCATACATATATCGTTGTCAAAGTGTACGTTGAACGTCACGGTTAGAAACGTCTTGGTTTATGTGCGACTTCCATAACTAGAGGTCTTCCAGCTTCCCGCTGTGGTGTCAACATATGATGTGCATCAGCAGTTAAACTGAGATGTTGGAATGTCTGTACCGTGCTGAAAGTACTGTCTGATAACCAGCATGCTACAAGGGATGATAGAAAGACACGCATTATTAATGACGAATTAAAAAGACTCGGTGTGGACATTGCAGTACTTCAAGAATCTCGACAATGGGGCTCATTATTAATGAATGAGAAAGATATAATATTCTTCTGACAAGGAAATAATAACAATAACAAGAGAAAGCGTAGTGTCGGTTTTGCGGTGAAATACATTTTAATACACGTTTGAACCAGACGAAAATTAATCAGAGCACCTGCTTACACTCAGTCTCAATACCACAGAAGGTCCCACCACCCATGTCTGTGCATGGGCAACTATATTGTGTTACCGACGCAGAGTCAAAGATAAAAACTACGAGGATTTATCAGTAGTCATTAAAAGTATGCATAGTAAAAACCGCTTGTTCTACTAAGCGAACTCAGTGCTAGAGTGGGTCCAGATCACAATTCGTGACCTTGTTGCCCGGACAATTTTGAAGTAAGCAAAATTAATAAAAATGGCAAACGGCTCTTATAGTTATGTGTCTGCCATGAACTCAGTGCGACTAACTTCTATTTTCAGACAAAACCAAACATAAGGTATCGTGGATGCACCCACGATCAAAGCACTTTCAACAGCTGGATTCGATTCTTGTCAGAAGATCTGTCCTCAAGTAATTGCTTCTGTCGCGCTCCTACCAAAGTGCAGACTGCGATACTTACCATTCATTGGTTCACTGTAAAATCAGATCGAAGCAAAAAAAAAAAACTTCCACCGCATCAGTAACAAAGGTAAGTCTCACATCAATGCAAGTATAATATGGGACCCTGTTTGGATAGAGAGATTTAACAAAACATTTGAGGAAACTCTTAATATCCCTCATTCTAGCATCGCTATTAGAACGATCTGGTAACGCTTTGAAACATCATCCATTTCACGGCACTTGCTACCTTCGGAATAAGAGCTGTTAGCCAATCGTTCTACTCTTATTTCATAACAGCAGCTTCCAAATGCAGATACTCTGCACGTCTTCAAGTCCAACAGAATATATATTTATATATATATATATATATATATATATATATATATATATATATATATATATATATATATATATATATGATAGTTTGTCCATCACAAGTGATGAAGACCACTCTCTTTGTTCAGCCCTGTGGAGAGTCGTATCTCTTGCTGTGTCCGCTGAAATGGGTGACTTGCGCGGAAATTTGGATTAAAGTGAGGAAGAAACTGCGCCTTTTGTCAACCTCACTCACAGAGCCTAAGCTACCTTTTGCCAGTGGCAAGACATTCATCGAGACGACTGGAGATAGCATAGGATGCAGATTTTGCCTCAGGGTTACCACCAAAGCCTTTCCGTAAACATGTAACCCGCAGGGTAGAAAGGTGGGAAGGCATCTAACGCAGTTTGTCGTGTCTTTTCGATAACCACAAGAGGTCGTATGGACAACACTCAGCGTGTGAGTGAGTCTGGCATCTCTCCCCAGCTGTATTCAGTTCATCATAGTAGCATCTAAAATTCCCACACGCCATATTCGTGAAGGTGAACCGGCATAACTAACCCGTGAGATACGACACAGGTAAACTAGTTTAAGCGTAGCGCCATTCAGCCGGCGTCCAGACCAGGATAAACGGATGGAAGAAATCACAAAAAAAGAACGAAATAACAAGTCCAGACGGAAAACAACTCCACGTATCCGTGAACACAAGTGTAAGTCGTCGACTAGTGTGAATTCCAGGCAAATCCGTGGTCTGGCGGCATCCATAATGATCCAAAACAGTAGAGAAATGTAGACTCGCAGCCAGTTACGGCGCCATCTTTGCCAGATATAAATTTATACAGGCTGGCAGGCAGGCTGGCAGGCAGACAGATAGGCTTATATCTGGCTATTTAAAGTAGAAAGATATACATTTTGATCCAAAACAATATACCAGATAAGCTTCAATTGAAATACCAACTCTGACCGTGACGATTTATCGGTGTAAAGTTTTCATGTTACAATTATAAACAAAGAAACAAATATGCGGTCTAACGATTTTGAAAAAAAACCGGACATTTGAGAGATAGTTGATGCGCCTCAATCTATGCTACATTTTAATGTAATTACTCGCCCTAACATACCAAGCCTCCTGAGGCGACAGATCAGATCATTGCCATGCACATGCATAAAAAATGTATGCTCATTCCACATCAAAATAGCTGCATCATCTCTCTCTCTCTCTGCCTCTTCTCTCTCTCTCTCTCATTCTCTCTAGCTCTCAGCCGCTAGTCTCTTCTTCTCTCTTTCTCTTTCTCTCTCTCTCTCTCTCTCTCTCTCTTTCACTTTCTTTCTCACTCGTGGTGTCTCTATCTACCTGTTTAAAGTTTAATTTTAAAATTAATTGTTATAAAACATGATTCACTTGCCTTGTACTTTATGGAGTGTGTCAGTCATTTTTGTTAGAATTCAATTGTTTGTGTTTCGGGTTCATGTTTTTTTCCACTTCAAATTGGCTGAGCGGAATTGGTTTCTTTTAAAATGCAAGTATCAGTGGTCGTACTACATGTGTGCGCGCATATACACACACTCATACACACACAATTAATCAGTGCCCGAGATAATTCAGGTCTTCTAGTTAGTAGCAGTCATGTTCGAAAGGTCGTGCGCCTTTTTTTCTTCAATTCTGAGTGAAATAATAACCTAGATTTCCGTTGCTTGGCTACTGCCTAGCCAAGCAGCCTACATTCCTAATCCCTTTGAATTATTCCAGGAACCATCTCCACGTCGGGCTACAATAATTAGGGAAACGTCGAAACAAATGAATTTTAAAATATTGACTGTTGCATTCTGGGAAAGTAAAATTAGCCAATGAGCGCGGGTGGTGCACATGGATAGGTCTATCTTAATGTCGACTGGTTCTTCTTGAAATGCTGTCTGTGTGTTTGGGACAAAGACGAGAATAGTACCACTGCCATACTGAGAGCGTGACTAACAATGCGGTGTATCCCCTCTAAGACAAAACTATACAACACAACTCCGTTTGCACAATTACTAATTCTTCTGAGCGCGTACTGGAAAGAAAGCTCTAGAAACAAATCATATATGATACATTACAAAGCGAATAATTGTCAACTCTATGAATTGGACACTGAATACAAAGGTCTTTTCTCCTTCAAATTGACTCATGGTGTTTGGTTCGGTGCTTGTTTAACTTATTCACGCCAGACAACTTTGGACCTCTGAACACGATATATTCTTGCAATGTAAAACTGCTACTGGGAAGTACATGCATATTTATAAATTTAGGAATACTTGGTATGGAAACACTTTTATGTATAAGTATGATAATTTTTCAAGCCAATTTATCAGCTCCACGGCATCGAAAGAAAGTTTGGGTGCCGATGTACCGGCTCTACGGAATGAATCAGTTAAATATATTTGTGTTGGTTCGTCTGAACCGAAAGTGCAGGAGTAAATTATTGTATTACTTTAAATTTCCCTACGACCAAATCAGTCTGATTGTTCGTGCATCCTAACCGTACAGGTAAGAAGCGATTGGTTTGTATATGTACTTCTTATGTTAACATATATATATTTCTTGAGAATCAATTAACCAAAGTCCATCGATCTTGTATGTGATTTATGTCATTGACCACAACTCGGCAGCATACACGATACTGGATACTCTATCTGTATCTCTCCACGTGTAATCATTTAATTGCAGTTCTCTCTTACATTCTCTTCTTCATGTATTTTTAGGTGTATCTCTTTTTCTTGTCGCCTGAGACCTCCATGTGAGAATTGTTTAGCTCTGTTGAACGCAGCCTTCCTTGTCGTATGTCATATCTACCTCCATTTTCTTGGCTTGATTTGTTGTTCCAGTTGCTGTTATTGGCTCGTTTTCCACAGGTCTTCATTCCTCACCATGTCCTGCCACTTTATGAACACAGGTCTTCATTCCTCACCATGTCCTGCCACTTTATGAACATAGGTCTTCGTTCCTCACCATGTCCTGCCACTTTGTGAACACAGGTCTTCATTCCTCACCATGTCCTGCCACTTTATGAACACAGGTCTTCATTCCTCACCATGTCCTGCCACTTTATGAACACAGGTCTTCATTCCTCACCATGTCCTGCCACTTTATGAACATAGGTCTTCGTTCCTCACCATGTCCTGCCACTTTATGAACACAGGTCTTCATTCCTCACCATGTCCTGCCACTTTATGAACATAGGTCTTCATTCCTCACCATGTCCTGCCACTTTATGAACATAGGTCTTCGTTCCTCACCATGTCCTGCCACTTTATGAACACAAGTCTTCATTCCTCACCATGTCCTGCCACTTTATGAACATAGGTCTTCATTCCTCACCATGTCCTGCCACTTTATGCCCATTATCCTACACAGGGATCCATTAACGAAGGAATTGAGTCTTTGTTGTATCCTATGTGAAGGATGGTTTGTCGGACTGTGATCTCAGCTCAACGTGTAGTGCGTGCACTGTTGTTTGATATTAGATAAAAATACAAACGAGCAATCAAATTATAGCTTGTAATGATCGTTGTTGATTATTCTTCTTCTTCGTATTCTTCTTTTTCTTCTGATTTTTCTTCTTCTTTTTCTTCTTTTTTTTCTTTGGCGTTTCTCCTAAAAAGGACGTTGTGAGATTGTGTTGTAGTTTACAGCGAGGATATATATGTGCAACTTGCGGCCCAACACTTTCGGTTTCAACTGGCAGTTTTTGGTTAACGGGTTTTCCTTTCCATTGCCGTCCCAATTGTCTGGCCAGACTACACCAAAATAAGCCTGTTTCAAATACCCGCCACTTGGAGGCAGAAAATGGTCTTGGTCAGTTCTGGTTCGCTGACGCCGATACAAGCGGTCAGCTATGAGTAAGTTCATCCACTATCCTTGCTTCTTTGGCCCCATTTGTTGATGCTAGGTAAAAGGCATATTAGAACATAAGCATAGATTGTTCATATATATCAGTCTTGTGGCATAGACCCTTTGTGGCTTGTCCTATACGAGAACAGCCCAAAGTAGAAATTGACAGTTACAGCTACAATATTTAAGTCAGATCCAGTCATATCTTACAAGACTGTAGGGTCAGAAGTAAAGCAGAAAAAATGTGAAATTTCTCTTCCCTCATTGTCGCCCTTTTTCTGGGATTTTTTGGGGTAAAAATAGATGTATATTTTTCCACAATTTATAATGTGCTATATGTTTATAGAACAGTCTCTTATTGGGGTACAGGGTGAACCGACACAAGATTCCCAACACGCATACCTTACCATGGAAAACCTTATCGTTATTCTTGAATTTATTTCCATTACATTTCAGATTATTGCAGATTAACCTCTAAAGAAACAATTTGAACTTTACAGCAGATAATATACTGTTTAGACAATTATTTCAGGAATGGTTTCACATGAAAGCAACAAAGCGCCGAGTAAACACCTGATCAATGCATGGGTTGTTAAGCGTAGGCCTTATGGTGGCTAACCTCAAAGCAAAATCAGTTGGACTGTACATCAGGAAAATTCCTACAGATATCTGTGTCAATGTCATGGACAATTTCGTACAGCCTCTGAGGAAATGTACAGAGTTAAAAAAGACATTTTTTGGAACGTGTTCTGTAACTGTTCTGTTAGGAATGGACGTCATTGCACTCCCGGCAGACTAATACGTGCTCAGCTTCTCAGCAAATGTCAAAGAGTGTAGTTAATAATGATTCCTGTTGCTTGCTGGTTGTACATACTTCTGCTCCGGCCTATCAGCCGACTCTCTCTCGTGGACCATGTACGATTTCAAAATCCGGGAATCTGCGCCTCGTTGGTTTATCGACTGAGTGTCTTCATCCAAAACATTGTCATTTATAAATTTCAAAATGTTACCTCTATTCATTGCCAGTGTACTCACTGTGCAGGCCCCTGAGGCCAGGCTGTCAGCTCTTTCATTTTCTTAAACCCACTGCATGGTCTAGACAGTAGGGTCCACACAAGTTCCCGGACATTCTAGGCCTCTTTATCCATTATCCACTAATGTCAGAGTCAGCCTTTTTATACCTCTCGAAGCAAGAATTTAGAGTCAGAGCCGATAACTGCCAACATTCAGGATATCCTATATATCCACATCAGAGCCGAAATGACTGCCTAGATCTCCATTCCGATACTGGTAGTTATTGTTGAATTTTCACCACACTGTCTCTCATTCTATGTCTCTCATTCTAACAGAAAAACCTCCAACCGGCTTTCTTACCATGTAGCACAGATCCATCAGTATATATATATATTGCTGTAATTTTTAAACAGCAAATGACTGGCCAAACTTGCTTCCAAGTTTAATTATCCATATCTGGTCAGACATTATTTTAACGTTTTGCAGTGTTTTAATAAAGACTCATGTTTTTTTTTTTTAACAATGTTTTCGGGTCATCCTCTATGGAATAAGAATCTTTAGAAACCTCTTCTTCTTTTTTTGTTGTCTCTTTATCTAGCTTTTGCCTTTGTCCGTCAGGTTATGGAAGAGGTTTATTGACCTGGCCCTAGAATAAGCATCGTACACGGGGAGTTGTACTGCATCTGTTATTTCTGCAATCCATCTTTTGCGTGGTCGGCACTTGGCTTTGTATTCATTTTATCTGTATAGCATTGCTTTATGAGTTATACTATCTATTGCTTGGAGTGTCACGTGGCCGAACCATCTAGTTTGCTGTCTGATGATCGGTTTTAACACTGGTGTTGTTGCTACTTGTTTCCTAATATCTTCGTTTCTGATTCTATCTATTCTTGTTTTTCCAAGCATTTTGCGCAAGTATTTCATTTCTGTTGTTACGATATTTCTGTTATCTTTGTTAATGTCCAATTCTGGCGCTTAAATCCCAATGTGGGTAGAAATATTGTGTTGTAAAACGTTCTTTTTGTATCCATTGCCACATGTTTACTTAGTAATATCCGGGACATTGCCCAATGATTTTTCTTGCTTTATAACATCTGCTCCTAATTTTGGTGTCGCCTTTGCCATTTGCTGAGATTTACCGATGTATTAAAAAAAAATTTGTTTTGCTTAAATGTTTGCCTCACTAGATTCTACTGGCGGAGGCGCGCGATTTTCCACCCCAGACCGTAGTCAATTGGGCGATAGCAGGACGCATTAACCAGTGCTTGGATGAATGTACCTATGCTAGTTTTGTGCGCCCTCAGAAGCTAGCCCAACCAAAGTGCAATGGAAGGGCTTTACCACGAGAGCGCGTGTGAAAGTTGTGCAAGGGTGTGACTGTAGGATAGAGTCAAATGAAACAGAGTGAGGTAAGAGAAGAGAGCAGAGTTGCCCCCCAGGGTGAGCCACTCCATGATGTAGTCATTTACCGATGTACGTGAATTTGTTAACCTGTTTTACTTGTTGGTTTTGTATGAAATGTATTGTTTCCATTTCTTATCTTGCAACCAACATACCTTCGGGTTTCTCTGTGTTGGCTTTCATACTGTAATCCATACACACCATATTAATACAGTTAATCAGTTCCGGGAGCTGTTTTTCTGAGGTGGCCATTAGTGCTTTGTCATCTGCAAAGAGAAGTTCATTTAAGTGATGACTGAGGTTGTGTCCCCTCACTAATGTTGGCTTGCTTTACGTACTATGTCCTAACATGTCATGTTGGTACAGCACATGATTCTTAACTTAATATTTTATGTACAATACGCCTGAGACTGAGTTGTTGGAGCCCTTGCCTATCGCGACAAAGTGCGATGACTGATCTCAGCACATTTCAGTTCACTTAGCTGTAAATAGACACTTAAACAGGAGTTATGAAAGACAAAACTGCGAGTGTAAGTAAAATAAATTGCCACCCTAACCAACTAAAAAGCATAGACGTAGTACAACACTTCATCCCTGACTGCAGTGTTTGTTATAGGGTTTCCTTGATTATCACACGAAACAAGTAATTTGAGGCAGTAGTCGTCTGTTGTTGTTCTTTCCATCAGCAGAGATCAAGTATCGATACATACCTAAAGTCCTAGCTTCTGATGTCAATCTGTTTTATCGGTCTCTTGGGAAGAGACCTGGGCAATGTCGATTGAACATTTATTCAATCTTTAGATTACTGATGGGACGGAGAGTTGAAGAGGAGAGGTTGAAGTGAAGAGAAGAGATGAATGGTAATAAAACGTGGATTGAAATTGTGTGACGGATAAAGGGAAAGAGAAAGCTATTGAGGTTTGCCACAAGTAAAAGGACGAGGGAGAAACAGAGGGAGAGAGATTGAAAGAAGGAAGGGGTATGCGCGAATGAGAAATTGACGAAGTTGGGTAATAATAATAGCAAGAGGTTGAGATAGAAAGAGAGAAAGTGGGAGAGAGATAGAGAGATATGTAGAAGAATATGTAGTCAAAAATGAGAAACTGGCGAAGTTTGGTAATAGTAATAGAATGAGGGAGAGAGAGAGGGAGGGAGAGAAGGAGAGAGAAGGAAGAGGTATACGAAAGAGATACACTTGAGAAGTTGTCTGTTAGTAACAGCAAAATGGTGAGAGAGAGAAAGTGAGAAAAAGATAAAGAGACAGAAAGGCACAGAAAAGAAGATGTAGACGAGCATGAGAAGCTGGTGAAGTTTACTAATGGTAGGTAATTGAATGAGGGAGGGAGTGAGAGAGAGGGAGAGAGGAAAGGATGGTGGGAGAGGGAGAGAAGGAGGGACAGAGATTGTGAAGCGGGAGAGGGGACAGGGAGAGAGGGATGGAGAGAGAGAGAGGGAGAGAGGAAGGGAGGGGTAAGGAGAGGGGAGGGAGAGGTAGAGAATTAGGGAGAGAGAGGGAGGGAGAGGGCGAGAAAGGGGGGATGGAGGTGAGAGCCAGAGTGAGGGTGGAGAGGGAGGGAGAAATAGGGGGAGCGAGGGAGAGAAAGGGCGGGATGGAAGGCGGGAATGGGAGAGAGTGCGGGTGGGAAAGGGTGGGAGAAGGAGAGAGAGCGGGAAAGAAGGAGAGAGGGCAGGGGAGGAGGGGAGAGAGGGAAAGAGAGAGGGATAGTGAAAGAGATATACAAGGAAGATGTATACTAAAAAGGGAAACTGGAGTTTAGTAATAGTAATATCATGAGGGTGAGAGGGAGAGACAGGGAGAGATAGAGAGAGTGGAAGAGATACAGTGAGAGACGTAAATAGAAAAGGGAGAGGTTTACTAGAAAGTGAAACTGGAAAAGTTTAGTAATAATAAAAACATGGATGTGAGAGAGAGAGAGTGAGAGAGTGAGAGAGAGAGAGAGAGTGACAGAGTGACAGAGTGAAAGAGATACAGCCAGAGACAGATGGAACAGGAAGAGGTATACAAGAAAGAGAAACTGGAGAAGTTTAGTGATAGTAAAAGTAAGAGCGTGAGAGAGAGAGAGTAGGAGTGAGTGTGAGAGAGAGTAGGAGAGAGAGAGTAGGAGTGAGAGTGTGAGGTACAGGGAGCGACATAGAGAGAGAAGGAATACGTATACGAGAAAGTGAATTGAAGAAAACTAAGATAAAATAGATTAAGAAAAGGATAAAGGTAATGAGGGGATGACGAGATGTTTTTTAAATGGGCTCTGTCCTTGATAAAGATCTACAGGAGTTGAAACGTTGCTACACATCTCTGGTACTGTATAGAGTGGTAGGAACAGCCGTACATCTGGTGGGAAGATGGTGTCGTAGTTCCACTGGCAGGGAATTCAGCTACTCCTGGTCCCCAAATACCGCATAGCTCTCACGTGGACTCTTAGTAACAGTAGCATACGCGGAGGTCACACTCCGAAACAGTTTTTTGAATTCTCGACTAAACCATGTGAATATAGTCCGTAGCCCCGATTGTGGCTGAGGTGCGAGCACAGAATCCTTGGTCAGCTAATACTTGTCTTCTTCATCTTATAGAGACTGGTCGTAATGAATTATCATTGTTTTGTTCAACAGGTAGGAAGACAACTCCCCATGACACAAGAACACTATGGTTATCCACATCCTGTCATACTTTAAGCTGTCTTGACTACGTCTTGCCGCTGAGCTCGGATAGCTCATGACCATCGAATTATCTTCTCTTTCTGCTTCGTTGTTCATTCTCAAACGCCATTTACCCAGAGTCTGGAGAGCTCCATAATACGTTATGTTGTAGTTTACAGCGTGACCGAGATATTTGAACGTTTTGGTCCGACATATCCGACTTCAGCATGGCATTTTTGGGTACTGGGTAAGCCTTTCCTCATCGACCCCTTCCCCTTAGCCAGTCTGCCCTGTTGCAGCCTGTTATCCAGGATCACCACGGGGAAGTGGAGAATGGTCTTGGCAACTCTGGTTCGCTGACAATGACGCCTACAATCAGATTTGGGTTGCAACCGCTACAGCTTATGCGCTGCTCTGCATCTTGACCCCCACGAAACAGTTTGAGGTTAAACATGTTTGATGCTGTCGTCATTTTTGTTTACCAGGGACAACTATTATTACACATCAGTTAATGCCTGCATGTCAAATTACATTTTAACCGCTGCGTGGTTTTAATGAATATCACAGAACAGATGGACAACCACCAGACCTTTAAGATCTATTTAACGATATGTCAAGACAATTCATGTTAGACACAGGGAATCAAACAATGTAATTGATGGTGGTAACTTACGTACGGAAATATACACAAACTAAAAATAACAGCATATTTTTAACGGAAGCGGAGTTTATATGCCTAGAACAATATATAATTTACCAAAGCAAGGGTAAATAAGGGCTGTGAGGCCCCAGACCTAGACGGAAAGGTGTTTGCTGTGCTGGTCATGCTAAAGTTTCAGAAAATGGAAGAGAGGATATTATTGTTTCCATAATTTTGACATTTTGAAGTCTATCAATGATCGTCTGTTGGATGATGACACTGTAATAGACGAATCAACAATATACCAGCTGTAGAACTTTGAAATCAAATGTCTGTCGGGGGAAGATGATAAGGAGTGAATAAGCTGCGTGGGGTCAGCGACCGATAGCTGTTTGCTAGCATCATTGCCAGGGAACCAAAGCTGCCATGATTCTACTTCTTCACTACCGCCTGGTGATCCTGTATAACAGGCTGCAGCAGGGCACACTGGCTAAGGAGAAGGTATCGAAGAGGGAAGACTAACCCGTACTCAAAAATGACATGTTGGTCGGATGTGTCGGACCAATCGGCCAAGCTGGAAACTTCGATAAAACATTCTGTTCTACGGACAAAATCCTGCTACTTGCAAAGAACGAAGAAGAAGAAGAAGAAGAACAACAACAACAACAACAAAAAGAAAAAAAAGAAGAAATGACTGTCGAGCGGAGTGGGGTGCATGAACGTGTTATAGGAACAGTCCGTACCCACATCTGTCGCAACTGGCTGATAGAGACAGAGGCATTATGGGTATTCCCTGAACGCTGTCAAGTCGATTATTAAAAACAGCGCAGAACAGAATAAAACATTACTGCCTGTAAGACAATGTACACAAATTGTGCTATACAGAGCACTAAAATGTTAAGAAAATAGCTTACATCTCTCATGCGGCACTTTTAAAAAGTCTTTCAATGCATCAACATTTCATTTACGGCTGAGTCTTTCGTACGCGAGTCTAGTGTCTACTACAGTTCACATCAATTGCCATCCCCATATCGAAGTTTGGCTGCAATGGATCCCCATAGACCTCTGCCTCTTGTCTTGGTGGTACAATCTGACAGGCATTTCACTGTCCATCTCTTGATTATATCCTGCCACTTGTACCATCGTTTCACAGTAGCGTGTTTGCTCTCTTCAAAACTCCCAGTACGGTTATCAATAAGATGATATCCATCAATCACGTGACATATTCTTTTTAGCACGTAATCCCCGTCACCGCAGCTCTGTATGTGTCTCGGTTTAGGGCGGGTCGGGCCGTGTCATACAAAGACATCTCAGGACTGTCAGTAACGTCAAAATGCCAACTACCTCTTTCTTTCTCCCAGGAACCACGCCCTCCATTTTGACATTAGACCGTTACGTCCCTTGACTTGATTGAAATATCTAAGCATTTTTCTTGCCGTGTTTATTATCCACGTCTCTGTAATATGCAGCGATTACAATACTTCTTCATTTATCTTTTATTATTTTCATATCATTTTCAAAATCCTATTGCAACACTTCATTTCAAAAGCTGTGATCTTTTTTTTTTTTTTGAATTGATCTGTTTAATGTCCATGTCTCACAACCCTATGTCGCCCTTAGGAAAATGCATGTCCTAATCAGTTGAATCTGTATCTAGTTGCATGTGTCTTGTCCCACATCTGTCAGCTGTATTAGTTTGTGTGTACCAATTGCAAGTCTTCGTTTGACTTCGTTGTTTCTTTTGTTATTACCAAACTGTGTTAACCCGTCGAGATTTGGTGTAGTTCATTCTTTTAGAACTGTAAATGTCTCATGAATTTGCTTATTGGTCTTCTTGTTTTCCCCCAAGATAATCACATTCTTGTATTTTATCTACAAATTTCAAAGATCTCAGTTCTCCTCTCCACCCTCTTGTTAATCGTTCCTGTTCCTACACTGAACAGTGATGATGATGATGATGATGAACAATACTCCTAGTCACTCTCCATTTTGACTCTGTGATGCACTTATTTGGACGTGAATATTTGCCTCATGTTGATGAGACCATATGTGGTCATCCTTATTCTTTTCTTGATTTCACTTTCGCATCGTCTATCCTTTCCTTAGTTACTTTCCGTGTCCAAGCACCACGTTATATAGCGTTTATTCAGTGTTCAACTACTTTCATTCTATCCTTTTAATTATAAACACTTTCAAGACTAGGGCAAAGAGCAGTGGCAAAGCGAAAAACAGACCTAAAGTTATCATAGCGAAGCACAAAATCAGAACGTCACAAGTTTTGAATTTCCCGGCTTGACTATAAACAACAACGGAGATTGGCCAAAAATAAATACAAAGAATGAACATAACTCTACACATGTTAACTGAAATGTAAAACGTATGGTAGAAGACTCAATTTAAGTTCATATGCCATCTCCGCATCGAAGGTCGGCTGCAATGGATCTCCAGTGTACTTTATCTCTTGCCGTAATTGTGCAAACTAAGAGAATTTTCCCAGTTCATCTCCTGATGTTATCCACCAACTTAAAACGCTGTCTGCCTATTGAACGACTGCCGTCCACCCTACCCTCTAGTATGGTCTTCAACAAGGAGGTATGTCTTGTTATTTGATTAAAACAACCAAACTGTCAAACCCTGATTTCGGTCATTAATTCTCTTTTCATCCCCAGCTTTTTCAATACCTCCAAATTTTTCTTCTTTTTCCAAGAAAAAGAACACTAACAATAAGATGAAAATTAAGATTCTGACGTCTTGCATCGTCCAGTGACAACGTACGGTTGCGAGCTAATTGCAACCACACAAACCCTTCTGAAGAAGATCGAGTTAAAATGCTGAAAGCAGAAAATATCATGAAAAGAGAATAATAAAAACATAAATTCCACAAGAGCGCAATATTGAACAAAACTGGCTAGTAATCAACATTACGTTTAGGAAATTAGCATACTTCGCCTACATCTAACGTCATAATGGTCTAGATACAACGGAATCGGACGGTATAATACCTGAAAGAAGAGGCAGGTACTGACCAAGGAGACGATCAGTTTCACCACGTGTCTTTGACAGTGGTGTAAAGACTGACTAACTCTGATAGTCAGGTATTCAGGTCAGGCCAGGTCATCCCGTTACCGATGAGGTCATCGGGGCACACATAAAGACATTCTCACAACCCCACGCTTCCCTTCTCTGTCAGCCGCCGCTGTCTGTGTCTCTTCTAGTCGGAGATAGATCCATTCTTTTATGTTGTCCTCCCACCTCTTTTTGGGACGGCCTCTTCGTCTTCTGCCTTGCACCTTTCCGTGCAGGATCGAATTTGCAAGACCATTTGATCTCGATATGTGACGGTACCAAGCGACTTTCCATCTTTTGACAGTTGCCAAGAGGTCTTCAAAAGGCCCTATTGCTGTTGTAATTCTATTCTCGTATTTTCTCATTTGTAACTCGATCTTTGTACGTGACGTTTAAAAGTCCTCGGAAACATCTCATCTACCGTATCCTTCGCTGAAGGTCAACTGTAACTATCCATGTCTCACAGACATAGAGGAATATTGACAGGACCAAAGTAAGGCATTGATCCTCTAATTACAGACATCGGCTAATTTTTGCAGCTGTAGGGCACTCGCTTTTAATGACACTGGTACGTTGTTCACCTTCCACTTCAGGCAGCTCCAGTTGACCTATCTGTAAATGGGTACCTGGCCTACGGCTAGGAAATTCAAATAGCAGTAATGAAGGAACTGGCTAATGCACCTAAAAAAGCTGTGCCTTAGTTCAATAAAGGTTTTAAGACTCCAACCCTGACGACATTGTCTGCTATGTGACTACCTATACCTTTTTTATAGTAAATTTTAGAATTTTATGCACAACGTAATTTTCTAGGACCTAAATTATTTCCGTATTTATGGAGTCCATGCTTGTTGTCCCTTTGTTCGCGCACTTGATTGTTTTCTATTCTTCTGATCTAACTATACTTAAGCCTTTACTACTAAATATTGAGGGTTTGCCCTCTCTGTTCTCATCAAACAGTTCACTTTAATATAATGTACATCTCTTTAGCCCATCTTTCACATACAACATGATGTCTCTTTTCGTGTTCTTAATTAACAAACAATTTCGTCTACATAACATTACCAAAAAGGAGGTTAGCAAAGCCAAGCATGAGAAACTAATAATACGTCTCGAATACGTAGGTATGGATTTGCAAAAAACAATAGATAATCAGTAATCTATAATCAATATTATCAGATGCCCTGCCAGTTTGCGTTGGCGATCATAGACATACATCCACTTCTATCACGTGTGTCGTTTACCAACTCTGTTGTTGATTGTCGCACTTGCCATTCTCTCAGGATGTCCATCTTCTCTCTCGGCCTTCCTCTGTCTCTCTTTCGTGCTCTTTCCAGTTGCCACAACGTGATCTAAGCCGCCTTTTCTCATAACATGCCCGAAAAAGGATGACTGCCTTGCTCTGGTCCTTTAAATAAGTTGTCTTTCTGTTTGTGCCTCTTCCAGTACTGTATCATTAGTTTTTGTTGCATATCATGGGATCCGCAGCATTCTTCTGTACAACTACATCTCCGCTGCTTCCAAAGATCTATACGGGTGATTGCTGATTGTCCATGATTCACAGCCATATGTCAGTACTTGCCCACGTAGTATCCAAGGATTCTCTTTTTGAGTTCCAACGACAAGGTTTTGTTGCACAATACGCCTGTCATGGTCAGGAAGACCGATTTTGCATGAGCTATTTGTCATACCATGACAAAAACCAACGAAATGTCCAATCTGTCAAACTGGATACATAGTGATTTAAATCTGATACGTCGGGATTGTATAACCGGTGCACTTCCACTAGATCACCGAATCTGATAGAAAGATATATAAAAATGATCTTCAAATAAATATATCAGAAATATAGCAGAAATGTCTTGTGGAAGTAGAAAATAAAATTAATAGCGGACTGCAAGAAGGCAGTGGGCAATACAAAGAGGAATCTCAGACGAGAATGTAGGCACTAAGTGGAATTGTCTAAAATAAAGCACACATCAGCAAATATAAATCTACTTATACAAAAGTTTGAAGAGAAATCAGGCATGGGTGACATTCGTCTTATGCAACTTTAAAGAAAAGAAAACAAGCAAGCGACGTTTCAATATAGTGTAGTGGACAATATAGTGTACTGGATAATATAGAGTACTGGACAATAAAGGGTACTGGACAAACTGGACAATATAGAGAACTAGACTATATAGACTACTGTACAATATAGAGTTCTAGACTACATAGGGTACTGGACTATATAGGGTACTGAACTATATAGGGTACTGGACAAACTGGACACTATAGGGTACTAAACAATAAAGGGTACTGGACAATAAAGGGTACTGGACAATATAGGGTAATGGACTATATAAGGTACAGTACTATATATGATACTGGACAAACTAGACAATATAGAGTACTTGACAATATAGGGTACTGGACAATATATATAAAGTAAAGGAAGTAACCTATAGCATTACTGCCGTAGGGGTGTGAGGTTGTTAGCGATCCCACATTTCAAAGACTCGGCTATATGATGGCGGTAGCCATCTCCTCTCCCTCGCCGCTTTCACTTCCTGGACTGAACCGGTACACATTTAAGGCTTGGTCGACCCGGGTCCCATTGCGGTCTGAAAAAAAGATGCAAAGCCAGCGCGCTAATCACTGCTCTACGCGGCTTCACTACAATATATGGTACTGGACTATATGGGGTACTGGACAATATAGAGTACTGGACAATAAAGGGTACTAGACAAACTGGACCATATAAGGTACTGGAAAATATAGGGTACTGGACTATTTAGGGTACTGGACAAATCGGACAATATAGGTACTTGACAATATAGGGTACTGGACTTTATAGAGTACTGGACAATATAGGGTACTGGAAAATAAAGAGTACTAGACAAACTGGACAATATGGGGTACTGAACAAACTGGATAATATGGGGTACTAGACAAACTGGACAATATAGAGTACTGGACAAACTGGACAATATGTGGTACTGAATAATATGGGATACTGGACAAACTGGACATTATAGGGTACTGAACAAACTGGACAATTTAGAGTATTGGACAGTATAGAGTATTGGACAGTATAGGGTACCGGACAAACTGGACAATATAGGGTACTGGACTATATAGGGTACTGGACTATATAGGGTACTGGACTATATAGGGTACTGGACTATATAGGGAACTGGACAATGAGATGCGCACTTTAAGTCGACATGCACACGAATAATGGTAGAAAGTAAGTAGCATGTCTGTTATAGCATGTTACTTCTTACAACCGCCACATGTTTTGCTGTTATACGTTTCTTGGCAAGTGTGCAGTACGGTAGGCTGCCATTATGTTCCGTGCGTGAAGAAGCAATCACTCGTCGAATCAAAAATACAAGTTAATTGAAGACACGGGAAAGAAGCGCGGTGCATTAGCTATGACTACAACAATTAAGGGATAATCAAACACGAAAATGCTGTCTCAAAAAGGGGGATACATTAAGAACAAGAGCGGAGACATCTTGCTGGATGTATCAAATATATTGCTGGATAAGGATATATCAAACAGTTTGACGGAAATTTAAATTGAACATGACAGCAGAATAACAAAGACACACACAACAAACAACATATAATTAATAAATGCGGTCCCATCATTCTAAGATCAGAAGTAGCAACAAAAACACAATGAATTTGAAAGACGAAAGCAAAAGTCATGGATACAATAACTAAAGAATTGATCGAGACTTAACTCTAGAGAATTGTGTCGAACATTAAATCACTGATCTGTGTAATAACATGTACAATACAGAATCTATACCGAGCGGTCTGATTACATCTCTTGATGTAATCTACCAAAGAAATTCGTGCAAGAAAATTATAGGATTTTTAGAATAAATATCATGATGAGCCAAACAATTAAGATAGTGCTCAAAATTAGACAGTAGAGAATTGGACAAGAGTAAACAAAGACGTGCCGGGTGAACAATTTTCATTTAGACAGACCAGCGAAACAAGAGAAGATAAATTCTGTATGAGGACATACGCAGACATTTATACAGAAGTGCAAAAAGACACACACACACATACACACATACATATATTTGTACTTTATAAACTACAAAATGACATTTGGTAGAGTCTAGCATGATAATTTAATTACACGTTTTGAAAATATAACAATGGATACAAGAATACTCAGTGACCTATACTTGGAACAAAATGCCCCTGTAAGATCTGGCAGCATTTATTCTCTGTGTATCGATGTAAAAAGAGGAATATAACAAGGATGCGTGCTGTTCTGGTGTTTGTTTAACATTTCCCCAGAACATTTGTTCAACAGATAGAGGAAATGTCAGAACTCATTATCCGTGCTGCATCAATAAATGATCTCAGATATGCAGATATCACCTTTCTGCTGACTGCAAACGAGCAAGAACTACATGAATTGATGACTGAAGGAAAGAACAAATGCCAAGTATGGGGATTGGGAATGAACACCGAAAAAAAACGAAAACAATATAATTAGCAAAGTAGACTAGAAATCTAATCTGCAGTTGAAAAACGATGATTATAAGTAGACGAAATCTAATCTACAGTTGAAAAACGATGGTTATAAGTAGACTAGAAATCTAATCTACAGTTGAAAAACGATGGTTATAAGTAGACTAGAAATCTAATCTACAGTTGAAAAACGATGATTATAAGTAGACGAAATCTAATCTACAGTTGAAAAACGATGATTATAAGTAGACTAGAAATCTAATCTACAGTTAAAAAACGATGGTTATAAGTAGACTAGAAATCTAATCTACAGTTGAAAAACGATGATTATAAGTAGACTAGAAATCTAATCTACAGTTGACAAACGATGGTTATAAGTAGACTAGAAATCTAATCTACAGTTGAAAAACGATGATTATAAGTAGACTAGAAATCTAATCTACAGTTGAAAAACGATGGTTATAAGTAGACTAGAAATCTAATCTACAGTTGAAAAAAACGATGATTATAAGTAGACTAGAAATCTAATCTACAGTTGAAAAACGATGGTTATAAGTAGACTAGAAATCTAATCTACAGTTGAAAAACGATGGTTATAAGTAGACGAAATCTAATCTACAGTTGAAAAACGATGGTTATAAGTAGACTAGAAATCTAATCTACAGTTGAAAAACGATGGTTATAAGTAGACTAGAAATCTAATCTACAGTTGAAAAACGATGGTTATAAGTAGACTAGAAATCTAATCTACAGTTGAAAAACGATGGTCATATATTCCAGAATATCAAGAGCTTCTCATATCATGGGAACATAAAAACGGAGAATTGAAGATGCCAAATGAAAATTAGGAAGAAAATGAGAATGACCAACTTTGTTCGTTATTCATTCGCATTCTCCTGCTACCAAGCCCTAAAATGGGCCTAAAATGATGTTGTCCGGAGAACGGAATGCATTGTGTAATAGTTTACAGCTTGACTCGAATATATCCACGTTTCCGTCCAGCACATCCGACTCCAGCATAGTATTTTTGGGTACCGGCTTTTTCGATCACTTCTCCTTAACAAATCTGTCCTGTTGCAGCCTATTATCCAGGATCACTACGTGTTGGTTAAGAAGGGTCTTTGAAACTCTGGGCTGCTAACCCGGACGCTAGTAGTCAGCTTTGCGTGTCTGACCGCTACAGCTTATACACTGCCCATCATCTTGATCCTACTGTTGTCACCAACATGAGTAATGTATTGACATCCAAATATGTAATTCACAAATGGAAAATAGGCAAGATTAGGTTTTATGTTCACTCGTTGATGTAAGCCGTAGAATCGGGGAAAATAAATAAACAGTTGGAGAAGAGAATTGATTGCTCTGAAATGATTATATACAGATGAATAGGACGCATCTCGTAGAACGATAAGAAACCAAATAAAGATGTCTTGAAGTTAGGGATAAACAGAGAACCGATGAATGAAATCGGTCAGACAGATAGAAAATATTTTTGATCACGTCAGAAGCCGAAACTAAATACTTTATGGAAGGAAAGATGGCCTGTACACGCGCCTAAGGTAAAAAATGTTATGTTAAGAAAACAGAGTTAATGAAATCTGCTGAAGACGGATGTATCGGACCGGAAGGTGCAAATGTCGCAGTCAAGATGTAAACTAGCGAGACAACGCATTCCGTTCTCCTGATTACATCCAGCTACTTTCAAAGCCCTGTTCAGGGCTTGATAGCGGGAAATTGAGAACGAATGCAGAATAAGAAGAAGACATAAAAAAAGATGGAAAGGAATATTCCTTATGAATTACACTTTAAAGACAAGAGACAAAGGGTGGTCGAGATTTATTGCAACCGGCATTCGATGTGTAGATGGTACGTGAACTAAACTGGATTAACGGACAGTTAAAGACACTGCCAAAGAAAATACGGAAAATGCAAGTCTTCGGAACCTGTCAAGCGTAACCTTAGACACCCCTATACACACACATACACACAGATTTACATCCATATATATATATATATATATATATATATATATATATATATATATATATATATATATATATATATATATATATATATATATGCATCCTTACCTTACATTACCTTTAAGGTACGCATTTACAGCTGAGTTGACTGGGAAGAAAAAAGCACTCGCAAATCAGGAATTTAAATCTGTGGCATATTAGGAATATGGTGTTAGGCCCATTTTTTTCTTAACCAACGGCACACTTGCCGCTTTTACTTTCCGACGTTCCCTCATTAGGCTGCGGTGCCTCACTGGGTCAACTGGTGCCTGCCAACTACTGGAGTTGAATTCCAGACCTTTTCCTTGAGAAGTCACTGCTCTACCACTACGTTAATCAGACACATCATACTGACTGATTCAGCGAATGTTGCCAACTGAAGCATGGAATCACTATAACTGCTGATCCATTTACAGGAAGCCTGTTTCAGCAACAAATGTTTCTGCATGATGATGCACAACCATCTTTGTCTGCTTTTTACGACATACCATAAAGGTTACAAACAGTACAGTACACGTTCGCTTAGGCGGCCATGTCCATGACCACGTCTGATGGTCGCGTCCCAGAAAGCCTGCGGTTCTGTTGAGAAGGTGGTGATCTGTTTTAGCCAGGTGTTGGAAGGGCGCCCCCAAAGACGTCTCCATGATGAGCACGGCTTTTTCTCGTAACTCGCACCAACAGCCTACCGGAGCATCATGTTGGCTGGGACTTCCAGGGAAAGACGAACAACGTGACCAAAAAAAGAAAGCCGACGGCGATCAATCGTTGAGGCAATGTCTACAAGTTGAGTATGTCCAACTACTTCACTGATGGAAATAATGTAGAGCCAGTGGATCCTGAGGATGCGACTCTGGTTGCTCAGATAGAAGTTCTCACGACGCTGCTGGTCCGTCTGTAGTTGTGTCTAGGATTCGGAGCCGAACAGGAGAATTAGGACGATGTAGACGGATTAAATACGACGCCTGGATCCAGTGAAAGCTCTCTCGAATTTTAGCGTTAGTGTGACTGTGGAGCTCTTCAATTAGGGCCAATAGACTGCCTGGCCTACCCACGCATTGTAGGGCCTTCCACAGGGCGTGTCTATAAAATAAATCGAAGGCAGACCATAGGTCAACGTAGGAGGCGTTGGCAAGGCGGTTACACTCGCGGTGCAGTTCCGCGAGGAAGCGGAAGGCAAGAATGGCATCAATGGTAGAGCGAGAAGTTGTGAACCCTGGCAGTTGGTGGCGAAGATGCCTCGTTATTTGGGCTGCAGCGTTGAGAGGAGTACATGTCCGAAGATCTTGCCGTGAACGGACAGTAGGGTAATAGGCCTGTAATTGCCACATTCCAGTCAGGAGCACTTTTCCTTGAACAGAGAAATTATTATTCCGCCGGGCCATGCCACGGGCACTTGGTCCAGTGTTCCAGACGGTTGAGAAGAGTTGGTGCAGGGTTTTGGTCATCAGGTCCAAGGCGTACTTTTAACAGCTCATGAAGAATATTGTCCGGGCGCGTGGCTCTGCCATCGTCCAGTTTTTCTATGGCTGCCTTTACCTCAGCAATGGTAGGGTCGTCGGGAGGTGGGGTCAGCGTTAGGACTTGCTGTGAGAGGCACGCGGAGTAGTTCTGGACCGGCGGATTGGCGGGAGGGTAGTTCATGCCTGCGTTGTAAGGTTCGACTCACTTGCTAGCTATTTCCTCTCTTGATGTGCAGGGGGTTCCATTGAACTTATTCAGGCATTGGGGTGTGGAGGGGAAGGGGGGAGGGGTGTGCTGGGGGGACGTTGGTAGAGATCGGAGCTAAGCCATTATGTCACTCTCGTGTCGTTGGGCACTAGACTTTCCGCTGCACTATTGGCTTTGATGTTGTAATGGTATTCAAGGTCCTTCTTGAAGGTAGCCCGGAATTTGTTTTGCGCCGTTCAGGGTGGTCGTTCCTGGCCCTCATCGAACTCTTTCCCTCTAGGATTGCCAGAGTAGGCACTGTTAGCCAGGGTTTGGTGTGCGGATGGCCTTGCCATGACCCAAGCGTGTATCGACAACTTCGTCGATAACCTGAGCGACGATTGACCAGGCACATTTAGGGTCATCCGGAAGGGTACCCAGAGCGGCAAATTTGGTATCTATGGATGTGGCAAACGTCTCTGACAACTGATGCAGTCTTGTTATGGTATCTTCACAAGACGGCCCCACTAAATCCGAGTAGAAGATGATCAGTGCTGGCAGAAGCCATAGCTCCACAGTGCACCCTGCACAATATGATGAGACTCAGATTTCTATTCAGGTTAAATGGAACATGGGTCCTATTTGACTAAACCCAGACATCACTCGTGTAAGACATCGTACAGCATATAATCAATAATACTGCCCGAGTGCATTCCGAGTGCATTCCGAGTGCATTGTTTGTGTGACAGTAACATGAACAGGATCACTGCTACATTGAGAGTATGCCGATCTTTTGTATCCTAAGACATAGAGCGTTGTACTATTTTTTGCGCCCCATGGTCAGATGCATCCGAATTCAGCACACATTTGTTTATGCATTTATTTCTTAAATAGCCTTTATAAGTGTCTGATTAGTGCAGTGTAGTGGCAGAGTACTTACGTTTCACGGCAAAGGTAAGGTGTTCAATTCCAACAACCGTGGAAATGAACTGCTCATTCCGCCTCACAGTAGCTGTTGCTTAGTATATTGAGCGTCTCGAGCCTTGATTTCCGACCAGCGACCAAACCTGCTGAAGGGCACACTTTCAGTTAAACTTGACTTAACTTCTCAACTTAACTTCTTTATATTGATTTAGAAGAATGCAGAGTCTGTATACAACCAGTTTCTTCAACTCCACTTGATCTAAAAATAACTATGTACATCCAGTCAATTATTGAATGCATTAATTGGGACTGTCCCCACTATTTCCTGTGGCAATGCATTCCAAAAATTCACCACTTTCTGACATACACAAATATTTCTTAATATCTAATCTGAACCTTTCTTTAATTAATTTGTAGCTGTGCTTTCTTGTTCATGTTGACGGCTGTACTTTAAAACACACTTGTTATATGTTAATTTATCGTTTGCTTTGATTATTTTATAAAAATGGTTTAAATCATCTCGAATTCTCCTTTTTTCTAGACACCATAGGTCGGTTTCTCTCTTTCGTCATAACTGTGATTCAGTTTTGTCGCTTTTCTTTGTCTCTTTTCTAGCATATTTGTATCCGCTCTGTGACAAGGACTCCAATTATCCAATTTCTATCTCTAATATTACCGTGCAGTTATGTAAGGTTAGTTTCTTCCAATTTATGAAAGATTGCCCGTCCGATTAAAATCTTTTCTTCTTCTTCTTCGTTCGTTCTCAATCTCCCGCTACCAAACCCTGAAAGGGTTTAAGTAGCAGAATGTAGTCCAGAGAACGGAATGCGTTGTGTCGTAGTTTACAGCTTGACTGCGAAATTTGCAACTTTCGGTCCAACACATCCGACTTCAGCAAGCATTTTTTGAGTACCGGGTTAGTATTCCCTCTTCGATCCCTTCTCCTTAGCCCGTCTGCCTTACTGCAACCTGTTATCCAGGATCACCGCGTGGAGGTGTAGAAGGGTCTTGGCAGCTCTGGTTCACTGGCCCTGACGCTAGCAGTCAGCTATGGGTCGCTGACCACTGCAGCTCATGCGCTGCTCAGCATCATGATCCCATTAAAATCTTTAATAGTATCTTGCAATTTTTTAAGATTGTTTGTAAAATCATAATCTTAAGATTTTCTTCTCTCTATTCGAAGAATCGATACCACCCGAGCGTTTACAACAAATCATCATCATCTTGTTCTCCGAAGAACGTCTCTCTTATTGCAGCCTCCACGTGAGACTCGATTTTTAGCCGATTCCCCAGTCACAGTCATATCAAAACACGTTTATTTCGTGTCTTTCTACTTCTCGGCCTGCCTCTGCCTTGTTTCGACGTTTATTTCGTGTCTTTCTACTTCTCGGCCTGCCTTTGCCTTGTTTCGACGTTTATTTCGTGTCTTTCTACTTCTCGGCCTGCCTCTGCCTTGTTTTGACGTTTATTTCGTGTCTTTCTACTTCTCGGCCTGCCTCTGCCTTGTCTCGACGTTTATTTCGTGTCTTTCTACTTCTCGGCCTGCCTCTGCCTTGTTTCCCCAGACACATGCCGTCCAGCATAGTTTTATTTTCTCTCCAGACTATTGAGATGATTGATGTCGCTAATGTATTTTTATTTTCCAGATGTAATTCTGTTTATCAGCCATTTACATTTATACCCTGCTCTGTTAGGACGTTCGTGTTTGGCTTTCTCGGTAGGTGTCAGAAAGCATCTTCGGTAACTTCTCAGCTGTCACCACTGCTTAGACACCCGAACATTAGATTGGTAACACAGCTGATAAAAAGTATCCTTATTCCGATTGTGTGTTACCAGTGAATGGGCGGACAGACTGGCCAGGGAGGGAAGACAAAGAGAACAATTCAGCCACCCAGTGTCACTGCCAGAAGTCAAGGCACACATCCCAAAAAAATATAAACAACAATGGATAGAGAGAACAAACAGCAAATACCCACAGGACCCAATCAATAGACCGAATAGGAGTCACTTCATGGAGGCATCCCATCTGGTGACATAACACGAGCATACGAAACCAGACGCAAATAAGAAGAAGAATACGAAGTGTTACCTGTGCCAAACATGGCCTCTGTCCAGGGCACGTGATAGCAGAAGCAGAACATCGACGTGTGAAATGAAGTGTTTGAGGAAGGTCATCGGTGTTGCCAGGAAAGACAGAATGCGGAACGACGACATTCGAAGTATGGTCGGCACTACGTGTTGTGCAGAATAAATTTCCAAGCAGAAAATAAGTTGGTTTGGTCATCTCACGAGAATGTACCCTCATCAACCTCATGGCCCACAGCGCTGGTAGATATGGCTACAGGGCAAGGGGACGACCACATGGTAGGTGGATTGATGACATTCGGGTGATTGTGCAGCAACACGTCTGCACATTGACCGACGCAGCGCACTTGACGCAGGACAGACGACTTAAGCTCCTCAAGACGCTAAACGGCATAAATGTAATGAAAAACTAACTAACTTCTATTACATTTTAGCTCTATCGATCGCATTTTCTTCTTTAGTGTTTGTTTGTTGGTCAATGTTTTGGATCTATCCGTTGCCACTGGAATGATGCATGCGTTCAGAGTTGTTGTTTTTGTTGCTTTGCTTGAGCTCTGTCATATGTTTCTAATATGATTTGACATCTGCTTGGCTTGGCCATTATTCTTCTGATGTATTTGTGGCAGTCGATATATTCTAAACTTGAGACATTTTCGATTCCGTCATTTTCGAACTCTATGTAGAATCGCGTCATTCTAATCTTCCTGCACGGCTCTCAGACCTGGTCAATCTTACTAGGGGATCGTAAACGACACGAAATCTTCCACATGCGCAATCAACGTTGTATCTGTGGAGTCCGATGGCAAGATCTAGCCCTGGACACAGCGTGAGAGCGTTGCATCATCGCCATTTTGTCTTCGGTCATGTCAAGACGTCCCGGTTTGAAACTTCAACACCAGTCCCTGGGGATGCAGGGGGGGGGGAGTACCGCACCTCTCATTGAGTCATCCCAGGCGCCGCCCACGCAACACCTGACTGAGATACATTGCCGCCAATACATTTGTCCTGCATGCTGTCTGGGGCTCTTCTATGATATTAACGCAATTGTAACCCCCCCCCCCCCTCCCTCCACACACACACACCTCCTCCCTCCTCCCTACTTAATAATTATCATAAAGAATGGAATCTCAGCGCGAATAGCTTGAAACAAAAAGCAAAACAAAAACAATAAAGAACAACAACCAGTATTGTGAGACTGAAGAAGTAAATTTATAGACGTTTTGTGGCAAAGGGTCGGATACCTCATCTTGCTGAAACTTTAAGCAACAAATACTTCAACAAAAATTGACACGTTACATAGATAGAAACGTTCAATCCACATTCAAGGACACAATCTGTCATGAAAGCAAATGCCGCTATGCAGAGAAAGCAGCAATGAATCGCAATGACGACATAACTGTATTCTCCAAAGATCATCTGGATCGTAGTAGACCAAAACAAACATGGACAAGAGAAGGAGTGACAGATATAAAGGAGACAAAGAAGACATGAACTGCGTTAGATAGATGGCACATGGCAGGAGGACTTCCCGTGAATTTGTTGAAGACCTGTGTGTCGCAGGGAGCTGATAGGTTTTGATTGATGAGGAGGCCGAAGATGCAGAACAGGGAATGAGGTTGCGTCAGGGTCACCTAACCAGAGCTGACAAACATCCAAATCATTCTCTAAGCAGCGGCCCAGGAAACAGGCTGCACTAGTATATACTTGCTGTAACAATTGGTATCACAGTTGGAAGTAAACCTGGTACCCAAAAACAGTCAGCTGAAGCCCGATGTGTTGGACCGAATGACGCAGATATCGCAGTCTCGCTATAAACTGCGACATGTCTTTTTAAGAACGAACGTCGGAAAAGAAGATCGCTGCAGTTCACTTGTATGAACGAGTAGGCACACTAGTGTACTGTAGTACAACGTTTGAGACACGTGGCTTTGGCTACACTTTTCAAATACAGCTTAGCTGAGATGCTCCAGACGTAGCACACCGTTTTAGACACATCGGTTTCGCTACACTCTTCAAGTACAGCTTAGCTGGCATGCTCCAGACGTAGCAAAACGTTTGAGACACGTCACTTTGGCGACACTCTTCAAGTACAGCTTAGCTGGCATGCTCCAGATGTAGCACACCGTTTGAGACACATCGCTTTTGGCTACACTCTTCAAGTACAACTTAGCTGAGATACTGTAGAGACATGTCGGGCAAGCTCTTGCCACATACTGCTAGATCCTGCGCCTAAATTCCATTGTTTTAATTAAAAGTTGAGGCCAGGACGCAGAGTCCTCTTTAAGCGAAGTCCAGAGCGGCCATTGATCGATATAGATCAACCTGAAGTCTGGTTCCGGCCATCACAGATAGAATCTGATTCTAATCAAATCTACTTTTATGTCTTTCTGCTTGAAGTAGTTGAACCCTGACACTCCCAAACACGCTTTATGTAGTATTATTCTTAGACAGGATAAGAGTGAATGAGAGGGAGGGAGATAGGAAGTAAGAGGGTGACAGAGCTAGTGAGGGAGTGATTGAGTGAGTAAGTGGGAGAATGGGTGAGTGATGCACGAAATGAATGAGGGATGAATGGAATGATCGAGAGGAGTGAGTCGTGGATGGTATGAGGGGTTGACGGAATGAGTGATGGATTGACTGAACAAGGGATGGATGAAATGAGTGAGTGATAGACTGAGCATGTGATGGATGGGAGGAGTGAATGATGAACTGAGCAAGTGATGTATGGAATGAGTGAGTGATGGATGAAATGAGTGAAAATATTACATAATCCGTAAGGGAATCTGAGAAACGCAAAGACAATCAGTAAACAACAGAAGGAATAAGAGAGTGACGGAGTAAATGAGTAAGTGTCGGAGGCAATAAGTGAGAGGCGGATTTTATACTTAAGTGGCGAAGGAAATGAGTGAGAATAGTACGGACTAAATAAGGGAAGAAATAAGTGAATAGGGAATGGAATGGGTGAGTAGTGAAGGGAATGGGTCAACATAGAAGGGAATGGGTGAATAGAGGAGAGAATGAGTAGGGAAGGGAGTGAGTAGGGAAGAGAATTAGTAAATAGGGAAGGTGCTAAATTAATAAGGAGGGGAATAAGTGAGTAAAGAAGACAATGAGTGGAGTAGGAGAGAGAATGAGTGAGTAGGGATGGGAATCAGTGAATAGGAAAGGGAATGAATGAGTAGGGAAGGAAATGTGTGAGTTGGGTATGGCATACGTAAATAGGGAAGGGAATACGTGAGTAAGAAAGGGAATCAGTGAATAATGAAAGGAATGAGTGAGTGGTTCAGTGGATGAATGCGTGAGTAGAGAAGATTGTGATTGGGCAAATGAGTCAATGAGGGTTTAAGTGAGAAAATGACTGAGTGAATAGGCGAATAAGTGTATAATCACGTAAATGAGAGAATAACGAGTACATAACGAGTGTTTACGCGAGTTAATGGTTGAAATAGTGAAAACAGAAATACACGTGAATACGTGAATGAAAGAGATAGATTGACGAAGAGACATAACATGCAACAACAGATCTCACCAGCTTAAGTAATAACAGCACTAAACGTTAGGGCGAAGACCAGCTTATGCGTTTAATCAAAGCAGATGAAAGATTACACAGAGATATAGAAACAGGATATCAATGGGATCAGTGCAATGGCTGTCAACTGAGACAGAGATAAAAACACGAATATTTATCTATGGATTAAAACAAACGCTTGTATACGACTCACTAATACCAACTTGTGTATATCAATGTGAAATATGATACCAACTCGTCTACTCAATGTCCAATATGATACCAACTCGTGTAATCAATGTCCAATATGATACCAACTTGTGTAATCAATGTCCAATATGATACCAACTCGTGTAATCAATGTACAATATGATACCAACTCGTGTATATCAATGTCCAATATGATACCAACTCGTCTAATCAATTTCCAATATGATACTAACTCGTGTAATCAATGTTCAATATGATACCAACTCGTGTAATCAATGTCCAATATGATACCAACTCGTCTAATCAATTTCCAATATGATACTAACTCGTGTAATCAATGTTCAATATGATACCAACTCGTGTAATCAATGTCCAATATGATCGATTACTGAAATAGTACTTTGTTGTTGCTAAGATTAGTTGCTGGTCGCCACATTGACGGTTAGGTTTAGATTAGTTGCTGGTCGCCACATTGACGGTTAGGTTTAGATTAGTTGCTGGTCGCCACATCGACGGTTAGGTTTAGATTAGTTGCTGGTCGCCACATTGACGGTTAGGTTTAGATTAGTTGCTGGTCGCCACATTGACGGTTAGGTTTAGATTAGTTGCTGGTCGCCACATTGACGGTTAGGTTTAGATTAGTTGCTGGTCGTCATTGGGGTCTTCATTGTTTTTTCATTGGTATACCAATGTCCACCAACGTGTAGATAACGAAGACTTGGACAGGTGAGGCTGTGAGACCGCTTCATTGCGCCATTTGGATCAAACGGAGACGAACTTTCACTCAAACCTGTTCTGAAGCCTTGAAGAGCTCTCTATAACGGTCGCATTTATCCAGAGAACTGCTCCACCTGTAGATTTAATAATAAAATTGCTAACGAGAAGAAGAAGACATTTTCTCCCAGTTCTAGTTGCTGATGTACAGAATGAACAGTTGAGAAAGGCGTGGATGATGGATATGTTTGGCTCCCATCCACGTGTGTCTGTGTGGTTATAGTATCTTGATCACATCACTGACGGCGCTGATATACTGCCTTTGAAAGTATCCATTGTTGTGATATGAGACACGGATAGCAAAATAAATCACTGACCGTCTGGCAAGTTGAGGACACTGTAATCGATTAAAAGAGTGCAGGAATTTGAACGTGACTTGAACAAAGAATGGTGCATTAGAGCAGTGCTCTCCAACCGGTGTGTCGCGTGTAGCTGGCTGGTGTGTTGTGGCACAATCGCACGCGTGATTAACGCGCCTACTTGATTCTGTTAGTCAGTTCACATCTAGTGTTAAGTGTGGAAACATATATTGTTTGGGATAACAAGTAGCATCTTAAATTTCGTTCTGTTCACAATTAGTATATGTTTAAGTGTGTGGGTGTTTGTGTGTTGGTGTAATTTTGTGTGTCTATATATATATACACTATTAGAAACCCTCTACAGGGGGCAGCAAGCAGCCGGCAGAAAACAATGTGAAACCTTAGATTGGTTTAAGATTAACAAGGGGTTCAGACAGGGCTGCATTCTTTCACCATACCTGTTCAAAATATATGCAGAAAACATTATCAGGAATGTAAAGGCAGATCCAATTTCTACAGACTTCAATCCTTTCACAATAGGAGGAAAGGAGATACAAGAAATACGATATGCCGACGACCAAGTTTTACTCTCGAACGGCGCCAATTGTCTAGAACAAATAATTACATCAGTGAAGCCCAGAATCTCAACCTGAATTTTTTTTAAATACACACAAATATAATGAGAACTGATAAGACAAAACTCCAACCTAAAATCGAGATAGCTGGCGAAGAGATTGAAAATGTTGCACATTTTGAATATCTGGGATCAATCCTGAACAACAATAAAGACTGTACAAAGGAAGTAAGAAGACGACTGACTATGGCAATTCAAAAGATAAGGAGTATGCAGAACCTATAGCATAATGCAAACAAAGAATTAAAACTAAAGATCCTAAGAAAATGCATTTTTCCTATGGCAACCTATAGATGTGAAACATGGACGATTACAAAAAGCAATAAGAGCGATGATCGGTGCTTTTTGAAACACAGTGCTACAGACGAGTCCTGAAAATCCCGTGGACAAGGAAAGAAACAAACAAACCCATCCGGCAAGACCCGGATGTAGAGGAGAATTGGCTCACAAATGACGTAAAGATGAAGAAAACTTTGCTTTTTTTGGACATGTCAAACGACACAACGCACTGGAGATAGGGGTTATGGAGGGCATGGTCACTGGGAAGAGAGGCAGGGGCTGACCGAGAGGACAGTGGACCCAGGACATCAAGGAGACGTTAGACTTGACCTCGGAGCAGACCAGAAGATTGGCGAAAGACAGAGTTTACTACAGACATGATATCATGAGAGCGACGTTCTGCAAAGGACATGATGCATCATGATGATGATATATATATATATAAACGCAAATATATATATATATATATATATATATATATATATATATATATATATATATTACAATAGCCCATCCACAAGAGGTACACACATATAGGACCCAGTGGACGTCATCGTCATGAAATTGACCATGTCTTGTGGAATCGTAGATCGGCCACTGATGTATCAGTGGTTGGTTAACTTTGTACTGGAAGCGACTATCGTCTCCTTTGTGCCTGTTTCCACTTCGATCTAAAACTTGTCAAGTTTCAGCAGCAGCGATCATATCGGGGTCCAGAGACACTCATCGACTCCTCAATTGCTACCACCCTCGCATCGACACCGACATCGATGCTGACTATGCAAATCTGATTGCAACAATCACATCGATTTCAAAGGCAGACAGTCTCCCAGCACCCACTCACATCACAAATCGCATTTCACCTGCCACTCGAGGTTTGCTAGAGTAGCGGCGTAAGATAGATCGTTGTCAAGACAACCACACAGCTTTCACCCCCTTAAGCAGGATCTGCCGCCAACAATTTAATGAAGATAACGAAAACTTTACTCGCGAACGTTTACTGAAAGCTGAAATATCGGCTCAGCATAAAATAGCTACTCGTAGCCTTGCTGAACACCACAAAATCCTTCCTTGTCTGAACTCTTCCGATGGGTCTCGCACAACATCAAAGCTGGGAATGGCGTCAATAATGAAAGCATACTATACCAACCTCTTCAGATCATCAGAACCCCCTCCAATTGCCCTTTCATCCACTTTACTCCCTTTTCCTGCCCTCCGAAATTTGCCATGCTATTGAGTCAAGGCCATCTGGAAAATTACCAGATGAAGATGGCATCACGGCGAAAGTCATCTGAGCTTGCGGTCTACCCCTTTACCAAGCCGTAGTCCAACGTTTTACACGCTCCGTGCTTGTGGTCTACCCCTTTACCAAGCCGTAGTCCAACGTTTTACACGCTCCGTGCTTGTGGTCTGCCCCTTTACCAAGCCGTAGTCCAACGTTTTACACGCTCCGTGCTTGTGGTCTACCCCTTTACCAAGCCGTAGTCCAACGTTTTACACGCTCCGTGCTTGTGGTCTATCCCTTTACCAAGCAGTAGTCCAACGTTTTACACGCCATCTTCATTGGGGAGGAACACCTGCCGCCTGGCACAGCTCGGGGACAACACTCTTCCACAAGAAGGGAGACAAAGAGGATCTAGGAAACTGTCGTCCAATTACTCTCCTCCCGGTCACTTACAAGCTGTAAACAAAATCCATCCTTGCCAGAGAATTCACCACTCTCGAAAAATCGCAACCAGTCGAACAGGTTGGTTGTCGGCGTTTTCGCACAATGAACCACATTTCAACCTGCTGAAGCCTTGTTGAGTTCCAGACGCACTTGATATTCACTTTCAACCATGAAAAGGATTTTGATTCGGTAGAACCACATTTTGTCTTGCGTTCATTGTTGAAAGAAGGTGTCGATCATGGTTACTTCAGAGTTCTCACCAACAGTTATCCGAACTGCACTACAACATTACTTCCCTTCCAACGTCTAATTGTGATACCAATTCAGAAAGGGGCGATACTATCTCACCGAAACTCTTCTATGCAATGTTTAGAATCAATCATTAGCCAATGCAACTGGGAGACCTTTGGTATCCTTATTGACGGCAGACGCCTCAATGACCTTCGATTTGCCGATGACATAGTGGTCATCACGGAAACAACAGCAGAAGCCAACCAAATGTTGCAGCTACTAGATGGAGATGGCAACATATCGGGTCTTGAGATGAATGTCTCAAAGGCCTAAGTGTTACGCAATCACTTCGTCACTTGTGATCCAGTCTTCCTTGGCGAAGTACGATTAGAGAATGTCAGATGGTACATTTATCTTGGACGTCTTCTCAATATGGAGCATAACCTGTAACCTGAACTGACAAGACGTAGTCTCGCCAGTTGGGCAGCCTTCTCGTCTATTAACCCGGCCCTGACGCATGTCATGACCAAGACCTACACGTCCCTCTCTTCAATTCCACTGTACTTCCCGCGATGTACTATGATGCCTAGACGTGGACACTAACAAAATCACTAGAGGACAAATTGAGAGTGACTCATGCCTCCCTTGAGAGACGCTTGGTGGAATCACTGTCCAGAACCAACGTATGCAAAGTTTCCACAATTATGAAATAAGACGATTTTCCCGGCTGAATGATGCGGTAATCCACACAGACAAGTCAAAACATAGATGGGCTGGTCACACGTTACGACGAAACGATGGTCGATGGAGCACAGCGACAGCAGTCTGGTACCCCCGAGGTAAGAAGAGACAGTGGAGAACCCCTCCAATGCGTTGGTCAAACTCCCATGCTTTACTCTGAAACATCAAAGAAGCCTCTAGAGGAGCACTTACCACGCACTTGACTTCCGTGGCCCAAGACAAGGTCCGCTGGAGATGAAGTTGGGACACGCAGCTACGCCGAGGAACGGGTCGTCAAGATCAAGATCAGGACTAAAATTCGTATATATATAGATATATATATATCTATATATATATATATATATATATATATATATATATATATATATATATATATATATTATATATAGCCACATACCATACATACCATACCATACCACTACATACATGCCATACCATACCATATCATACATACGCACACACGCAAGCACACGTAGACACACACACGCAGATACACACATACATACACACATACATACACACATTGATTTCTAAATTATGGATACGTTTTAACTACCAGGATATCAAGTACTTTCAAACGGTCCTCTTTGCCCCAGCGTTTCGATAGAAAGTTAAAATAGTGTGTCAAATTTAGGTGATGTGGTGTTATGTATTGTTCTGAAGCCATTGTGTAGAAAATATATCCAACGAGGTCACGGTACCCAGTAAATTAACTGCACACTTGTCTCAACAACACATCCTAGCCTTAACTCGTAGCACGAATGACATTCATTGTTTTAAAACGTGTCGATAATCTGTAGTACTTGTACTCAGTCAGGCATATCAGTGGATTTATTTAAACTGAAAATTGATGACGGTCACTGATACAGATTCTGATAAGGCACTAGATGCTTAGTTTTCAAGCTGCAGGACTAATTGCTCTCACACAATACGCACCGTGTCAGATACGAGACGCTTGTTAAACCGGCGAGAGATTTGTTAAACCGACGAGGCATTTGTCAAACATGTGAGATGCCTGTTAAACCAGTGAGTCGCTTGTTAATTGGTGGGATGCTTATCAAGTTTGTGAAATGATTGTTAAATTTGTGAGACTTTTGTTAAATTGGTTAGACGCTTGTTAAATTAGTGAGGCGATTATTTCATTTGTGAGATGTTTGTTAAATTGGTGAGATAATTGTTAAGATGGTGAGAAGATTGTTAAATTGGTGACATGCTTGTGAAATGTGTGAGACGATTGTTAAATTGGTGACATGCTTGTGAAATGTGTGAGACGATTGTTAAATTGGTATTATGCTTGTTAAATTGGAGAGCACAAAAATAGTCTGAGATTGGATTGAACTGGAAGGAGTTACACAATTAAGCGAGGTCTCACTTTCTGGTTAAACAATCAAGAGATGCATTAGTGGTCTCGCTTTTCAGCTGAAACAGTCAGAAGACCTATAAATGATCTTTTAGCCTAAACAGCATTGAGGCTTATTAGTGGTCTCACTTTAATGTGAAAAAATCAGGAGACGTATTAATGTTATATCTGATAACTTATTGATTAAGCTCAATCATCCCCTTTCAACTCCCTTCAGATGAACCAACTGACATCAAAAGTCACGCTCAACTAATACATATTGTGCGACTTAAGAGGAAGACTCTATCGGAGAGCATTGTTTCGTGAGAAATTACCTGAACAACCGCCAGTTAAGACATTAATTCGAGCAACAAACGATTTCATGAAATTTCATCTTCCCATTCTTCTTCTTCTTCTTCTTCTTCTTCTTCTTCTTCTTCTTCTTTTTCTTCTTCTTCTTCTTCGTACGCTGTCAGACATCAACTTGTATTTGTTCGAAGAAAGCAGCTGTCATCCTGAGGCTGTCGACACTGCCATAGAGCTTGTCTAGTGTTGGCACTGATGATGGCCACATGTGCTTTCTCTGGTCCTCGTATGTCGGGCAATTTTGCAGCAGATGTTCGGTGGTCATTTTCCCTGTACCGCAGGTGCATTCTTCAGTGCCACCTATCTTCAGTTTATTGAATAGATGGTATTTAGTCTGTTGTGGCCTGTGCGGAGTCTGAAGACCACGACCTGCTCTCTTCTGCTCAACTAGAAATAGGCATCATTTTTTGTTTAGCCAGTATGCTCTGTTTCCCATTTGGCCATCTATCTGGCCCTAATAAACCTTTTGGACTCTTCGTTGGTCACACTAGAATCTGGTTGTGGTAATCTTGCAGAAAATTCATCTTATCGAATGGAAACGTTACAGAAGTGGTTGCGCCAATAGAGCCGCATCTGTGACAGGGAAAATGAAAGGCTTCTTATCGTGTGTAAAAAAGAGCAATCTATCAATTAGAGCCACGAGTTGACAACGGTATTCTGAGAACATTCTTTTGCATTTCAGCTCTGAGGATTTCAAATACGTTCTTTCGAGATTGTGGGATGGTCCATGTTTCGTATTCGTTCGTTGCCAAAGGGATTATGCATGTTCGCCAGATTGTCATATTTGTTTGCTTAACGTTCTGCCACATGTTCCTAATTTTATTTTACTTGTGTGTGGCCACATCCATTTTATTTTACTTCCGTGTTGCCACATCCATTTTATTTTACTTCCGTGTTGCCCCATCAATTTTATTTTACTTCCGTGTTGCCCCATCAATTTTATTTTACTTCCGTGTTGCCCCATCCATTTTATTTTACTTCCGTGTTGTCCCATCCATTTTATTTTACTTCCGTGTTGCCCCATCCATTTTATTTTACTTCCATGTTGCCACATCCATTTTATTTTACTTCCGTGTTGCCCCATCCATTTTATTTTACTTCCGTGTTGCCACATCCATTTTATTTTACTTCCGTGTTGCCACATCCATTTTATTTTACTTCCGTGTTGCCACATCCATTTTCTTTTACTTCCGTGTTGCCCCATCCATTTGATTTTACTTCCGTGTTGCCCCATCCATTTTATTTTACTTCCGTGTTGCCCCATCAATTTTATTTTACTTCCGTGTTGCCCAATCCATTTTATTTTACTTCCGTGTTGCCACATCCATGTTATTTTACTTTTGTTTTCCCCATATCCATTTTATTCTACTTCCCTGTTGCCACTTCCATTTTATTTTACTTCCGTGTTGCCACATCCATTTTATTTTACTTCCGTGTTGCCCCATCCATTTTCTTTTACTTCCGTGTTGCCCCATCCATTTTATTTTACTTCCGTGTTGCCCCATCCATTTTATTTTACTTCCGTGTTGCCCCATCTATTTTATTTTACTTCCGTGTTGCCCAATCCATTTTATTTTACTTCCGTGTTGCCACATCCATGTTATTTTACTTTTGTTTCCCCATATCCATTTTATTTTACTTCCCTGTTGCCACTTCCATTTTATTTTACTTCCCTGTTGCCACTTCCATTTTATTTTACTTCCGTGTTGCCACATCGATGTTATTTTACTTTCGTTTTCCCCATATCCATTTTATTTTACTTCCCTTTTACCACTTCCATTTCTTGTCCTGATACATTTCTGGCAGTCTTCGTTGTTGATTGTAATGGAATTGACATATTCAAAACTTGTGACATATACTTCATTTCTCAAGATAGCTAAAGGTGGGGTTTTCGTGTTTTTTTTCGGTGGTCATTACCTTTGCTTTACTGATGTTCAGGTAATGGTTGTGTTCTTCAACTTATCGTTTAACAGACATTATCACCTGTTCTAATCCATCCCAGCTCTTTGAGAGGATAACCGTGTCATCTGCATATCTATATTCCCCAATTTCATTTCCATTGATTGCAGGAGAGTCGAACCTTTCGTAAATGTTGTTTTTTGGGATCTCTGATGATGGTTTATATTTAGTTGTTGAACAGGTAATGGGAGAGTGCATTTTTGTCTTATCCCCTTTTGGACAATGAACAATTTATCAACATGTTGATAAAACTAAATACATGTAAAGAATACAGCATTAAAATCAATGTAGAACAAAACTGAGGTCATGAAAATGTCTAGAATTAACCGGAGACATCAATACCGCCAATGAAAAACAGCAAATCAAACAGGTGACAGATTTCACATACTTAGGGAGCACGTTATGAGCAAACGGAATAATTACAACTGAAAACCAACAAAGATTCAATAAGGCAAATCAGATCTTTGGACACTTAACTCCAAAACTTAATTGTAAGCACGTGACAAAAACTACAAAAAAAACAACAACAAAAAAACAACCCTTTATACAACACGATTTCCGTTCTGACATTATACGTTCAATGTCAAAACTAGACACTAACATCAAATGTAAAACGCTATATCGTAAAAGCAGAAAGACAATGCCTACGAACAATAGTGGGTGTAACAAAGAGAGACATGATCAGAAACGATGGCATCAGAAGACCAATGGCAACAACACCAGTATTAGACTACATTAAAAGACAGAAACTAAAATGATTTGGCCACGTAACAAGCCTACCAGCACACATCCGCCCCCAACTAGCAATGATATTTAGATACAACGAATTCAAAGACAAACACAGACCACGAAAATGTGGCTTACAGAAATATCCGAGGCAATAAATGTTGCTGTGCATGAGCCACACAGACGGGCTCGTTAGAGGTCGGTTCTTAACCTGACGCTAAAAGACATACAAGAATAAGCGAAACGAGAGAAAGAAGCACATTGAACCAGATTGCCTTTTATCGCCGCTGCTCGCTGTTCCTAGTACAGTATTTAGATTAGAAACGTATTTACTTACCAACTTTCCGTGTGTCGTGGTCACCACGTCAGACATCATGTTTTCATTGTTCGGTCTGTCACCTCAGATCAACATGTCGACCATATAGGATGTTTCAAGAATGTTTGGGCAGATCATTAGTCGGTCTGATTTTTGTGTTGAGAATCCTTAGGTGAATCAGGAGCATTGAGAATATTGTTTCTCATGACGTTCCACAACATTTAGTGTTGCAATCAGTCAAACACCTTGATGCTTATGAAACAAGTATGTATGTCTACATTGTACTCTGTATTTTAACATGCTATTTCTCATGTTAATTATGTGATTCGTAGTGCCTTTACCAGGCCTGATACCTCAATATTTTTGAATGAATACACATTTGTGAAAATTTCGTAATACTTTGTTTACCTTCCAGATTAATTTGATTATGTATTTAAATCTTAGCTCTTGAATTACACAGCTATATAAATTGTAAGCACTGCCCGAGTGTTATCAGTTAGTATAGTTAAACAATTTGTAAGCACTGCCCGAGTGTTATCAGTTAGTATAGTTAAACAATTTGTAAGCACTGCACTAGTGTAAACAGTTAGTGTGGTAAACAAATTGTAAGCACTGCACGAATGTTTTCAATTAGTATGGTTAAACAAATTGTAAGCACTGCACGAGTGTTTTCAATTAGTGTTGCTAAACAAATTGTAAGCTCTGCACGAGTGTTATCAATTAGTATTGCTAAACAAATTGTTATTCAAAACGAGTCGCAATCATTTTTAATTAAAGTGTACCGAGGATTTTCAAATTTTCTTTAGTGCGCAGTGAAGTAAAAACGATTGCGGATAACTGCATTAGATGACGGATTTGATGTGAATAACTACAGGAACTATAAGACCCGTTTTTTTTTTTTCGTTAGTGACTGAACACGTATGGGCATGTTTGAATGTATGGATGTCGATTCATCATAACAGAACAGAACACAACATGAGATAACAGAACACAACATGAGATAACAGAACACAACATGAGATAACAGAACACAACATGAGATAACAGAACACAACACACTAAAATACAATATAACATAACAGCGGAACACCATTCCTCGAGTAAATGCGAAGGTTTTCTCATAGCAGCGAGTGCGGGAGAAGAGTGGGGGAGCGGGAAGTGTGGGGGTGTGACGTGTTAGATACTTCATTATAATACGTATGTCCCAACTTTCTGAAGGGTGGAATGACCATTCCTTGTATCCATTTTCTGTGGGCTGGAGTGATCGTTTCCTGTCCCCGCTTTCTGTGGGCTGGAGTGACCGTTTCCTGTCCCCACTTTCTGTGGGCTGGAGTGACCGTTTCCTGTCCCCGCTTTCTGTGGGCTGGAATTACCGTTCCTTGTACCCGTTTTCTGTGAGGTTTAATGACCGTTCGCTGTACCTGTTTTCTGTTGGGTTTAATGACCGTTCGCTGTACCCGTTTTCTGTTGGGTTTAATGACCGATCGCTGTACCCGTTTTCTGTGGGGTTTAATGACCGTTCGCTGTACCCGTTTTCTGTGGGGTTTAATGACAGTTCGCTGTACCCGTTTTCTGTGGGGTTTAATGACGGTTCGCTGTACCCGTTTTCTATGGGGTTTAATGACAGTTCGCTGTACCCGTTTTTTGTGGGGTTTAATGACAGTTCGCTGTACCCGTTTTCTGTAGGGTGGAATGAACGTTCCTTGTCCCCGCTTTCTGTGAGGTGGAATGAATGACCATTTCTTGTCCACGCTGACTGGACATCTGTAACTGTGACAGTCATGTATCCATTTACAGCTCAATAAACTCATGCACTGCGGACTGGTGAATATCCACAAATATAGTATCAACAAAACATGTACATGAGGTATATTTGAAACATTTTAGAAACTGACTGGAAATCTAGTAGAACATCTTCGAAGAAGTCGTAAAACGAAATTGGAAACATTCAATGGACATAGTCAAGTACAATGTTGGTGTTTGGAAAATAAAATGCTCCACGTAAAGAAACGATGCAGCGCGATGCACGATAAAACTTGTTTTTGGGGCTAAGTTAGATGAGGCATAGAACGTCTAGCGCATTCAGCAAAGTCAACGAGTCATAGGGGAAGTACAAACCAGGCGAGTACACTAGTTATTCAGGTTAAGTGGTTGGATAAATGCTTGCAACCCAACAGCTTAGACAATAAAATATGACTTGTGTATCGTCTTCTTAGTTCTTTCTCTCCAATGTATGAATGTTTAGCAGAGAAAGCAATAGACGTTTCTATTGAAGACCAGTTCGATTTATTCTTTGTTTTTGCTTTTAATGAGAATGTAAAACTCACTGATGATTGATCCTGTTGTGGATAAATGACTTTAATCATCAGAACTATCCATGGGTAGAGGTCATCGTCGTATATAGTTAGAAAGTAGCATTTACTCAAATGGAGGAACAATCCAAGATGGTAAAATGTAATTGTTAATGAAGAGAGAGAGAGAGAGAGAGAGAGAGATAGAGAGAGAGAGAGAGAAATATTACACAGTTCAAACGCTAATGTTTTGGAAATCATACTACATAGTTCAGCAACATATAATTTAAACTACAAAAGACATTTTGATACGGAAGATTATCGCGTGCAAACGTCAAAGTCGCATGTCTTTTACCAGAAGATCAAATGCAAGCAACAACCAAAAAAAAATATGCAGACTTAAAAAAAAAATACCACAACAAATGCAGTTGCAGGTTCACAAAAGAAACTTAAAATTTGAAGAAGCCACATGAGACGAAGCTTTAAAAAATGAACTCTATAAGCGCCGAATTGTGAGAACAAAGAACAAGTAGAAACGTAAAGGAATGTATGGTTGTGGAGAAAGCCACACGAATGTGGTTTAAAAATGTGAACTCTGGGCAATGGTCATTAAAATTATTTCGAAACACAAATATTAAATATCGAAAACTGAAATAAAACTCAATAATTACGGCACTGACATCTTTTACAGGAAGAATTTTATAAAAATAAAACCACAAATGCGCACCAAAGCAAGCAGTTGTTAAAGAAAATGAGGGGAAAATGTCACATACAATTTCTTCTCTTTCTTCTGGTCTCAGCTTACTTACTTTCGGTGTCCTTTAAACCATGTCATACGGCAGAGCTTCAATGTTCAGTCAGTATGTTTGTTGTGTTGGTTTCCTAGAGAAGATCTCCTATGGCACTTGTGTTCTTGTTTTGGACGCACCGCTTTCGCTAATATTGTCGTCGCTGTATTCCCATTTAATCATGTTTTTTTTTTTGGTATTTTTTTTGCATCGGGTCATCCAAGATTAAAGGGGGACGGCGTGGGCTAGTGGTTAAGTGACACGGCTCACAACCAAAAGTGCTGGGTTCGATCCCCATCACAGCGCCGGCCGTTACCCCGGGGAAGCAAACCTTTAGAAAATGCAGGAGGAAGCAGGCCCTTAGATAAAATGAATGCCAAAGTCGGATGCACTAGGCCGACAGGCGCAAAATAAAAACCACAGTGCAACGCACACCGCCTTGGGGAATACATAAATAAGGCGAACGAAAAAAAAAAAAAAAATCCAAGATCAAAGTCTTTTTAAACTTCCCCATTTTGAATATGGTCGTGCGTACGATGAAGAAGAAGAAGAATAATATGGTAGGTGTGTGTACTCCAGATGCAGTCTTCTCCGGTAGCTTTTTCCATGAGGACTTGTTTGTTGCGCCATTTCTCGATCAGACGCGTTTCGTGGATTCCTTTGAGAGGTTGTTTTGTTTTGGGGAAACTCCGTCTAGACTTTAGTCTCATTTTCTGCAGTTGGTGTCTGGACATTAAGTGCCTTGTATCGTTGTTCTGTTTGTCTTTCTCAATATCTGCTGCAACGCCTCTTCTGCTTGAAGAACGGGGTGCCAATCCAAATGTGGAGTATATTAGACCAACAGTGGTGGGTTTGAGGTACCCAGGAACTATCCAGGCTGTCTCACTGACGGCAGCGTCGACATGCTTATCGTGTATGGACTTTTCTCATATTGGGGCCCCGTATTCCGCGGCGGAAATACACAGGTCAACACTGATGTTCGAAGGTTCTGATCACTTGTTTGTTGTTGTTGCTGTTGTTGTTGTTGTGAATGCCCAAAATGCGTCGTCTCACCCTTTTTTGCGCTCGTTTAGTGGCGGGTTGCGGTAGTTTTCCTTACATCCCGAGCGTGCTGATAAAGGTGGATCGGGGTTATCAAGGTGGTTGTGATATGCTTAGCTTTATCTACGTCACACTCGCTACTACGGGGATCACGTCGATTCCCACATTGTTAGACTGGTTTCTCGTGGCAGTTTGGCTATTTCGGGGGTGTGCTACATGGAAGTCGAGATCGGAGTCATGGCCAGTATGTATTGCCTGATCAGTATGTTTTGCCTGATCAGTATGTTTTGCCCGATCAGCATGTTCTACCTGATCAGCATGTTTTGCCTGACCAGACGTTACTCATTCTCTCATTGATCACGGGGTTAACTATATATCCTCTCTTGAATTCCTGTATGTAATGTCGTATGATGTAATGACAGATATTTCTTGCAAAAACTCAGATGACTAATCAAAACTCCGCAGACTGTAGTCCGTGTGAATGATTGGGTTTTGAAGTGCACGGATTTAGAGCGAATTCAACTAGACTGGCTGTAGATTGACTGATAATCACTTCTTGCGACTTGTTCTCAGTGGCGGTTATGTATACATCCTTATAAAATAACGCTACCAGAAAGCACTTCATCAGCATGAGATGTCAAAAGAAACCGAACGAAACTGTGCGTGAGGGTGTGGTGATGGTTAAAGACTCCCCAAAAAGAGAATAAAAAATAAAACTGAGAGATACTTGAAAAACATTTACGAAAACACTAAAATCATTTCAACCAAACAGCTACATAAATCAGCACCAGAAATGAATATTACACTTGCGAGATACTATGATGACACTAGTAAACTGATATGTTCACTCACTGTTCTGTTCTGTCTTGTTCCAAAGAATCGACTTCACTGCATTCCAGGCACATCTATAGGGGCTCCGTCTCTCTCTGTAATTGAAGCAGGTTGTGAATGCTGATGGTTCCTGTAGCTCGTTGGTTGTGCATATCCTACACCACCCTCTCACGTCCTCCACTTCGCTTAAAACTCGTTCGATTTTAAAAGTTCTGCAGTCATCTACTACTTTGTCATTGTCCAACAGGAGGTCGATGAATAACTTCAAAATGTCACTCCTATACATTTTTTATAATGACTGCTTGTGAAGCCAGGATGTCTGTTCTTTCGTTGCCCGCTACTCCAGCTTGAATATGGCAATGCATCAAACAAGCTATTGCAGGTTTGAGACCTCTACATCTGGCATTCACACATGCCTTAGCCCGCCCCTCTGTTAATTCCGAACTAACGATTAGGAGTCTGAAACGATGACTGGCCCTCTTAAAGATCTTTCATATAGCCTACTCGGAGCAGAGGTCATTTCTTCCATTTCCATGCAGGTATTGGAGGTTCCTCTCTGACCCACAACAACCGACATGACACTCTAGGAAAGAATCTCGACCAGATATTTCCCAGTGAAGCACCGATCTATCGGTATACATGAGGGTATATCACTGAGTGTTTCCATTTATCAGATGATTGTCCTGGGACTTTGCTGTACTGTTGCACCACTCTCTACATTCCCTTACTAGCCGTATAGAGTCGGGATCTGAAACTTATACCGTCCCAACTAGAGCCGGGATCTGAAACTCATACCGTCCCAACTAGAGCCGGGATCTGAAACTTATACCGTCCCAACTAGAGCCGGGATCTGAAACTCATACCGTCCCAACTAGAGCCGGGATCTGAACCTCTTACCTTCCCAACTAGAGCCGGAATCTGAAACTCATATCGTCCCAACTACAGAAGGGATCTGAGACTCATATCGTCCCAACTAGAACCAAGATTTAAAACTCATATCGTCCCACCTAAACCTGGGACCTGAAACTCATACCTTCTCAACTAAACTCGAGATCTGAAACTCATATCGTCCCAACTAGAGCCGGGATCTGAAACTCATACCTTTCCATCTAGAGTCGAGATCTGAAACTCATATTGTCCCATCTAGAGCCGAGATCTGAGACTCATATCGTCCCAACTAGAGCCGAGATTTAAAACTCATTCCGTTCCAACTAGAGCCGGGATCTGAAACTCATAGGGTCTCAAGGACTGCAGGAAGTCATAATAATAGACCAACGGTTGTATAAGGAATGCGGACAGATAAATAGTTTGAAGCTGTGGAGGTACTGAAGGTTAAAAGTCGATATAAAATACATACAATTAATTCCTCTGTGTCCGCAGCAGGTTAAATACAAAACGGTACCCACGCTACGGTTACTACGAAGTATCGTTTTGATATGTCCTGGAACGGTCACTGAACCATTACCAATATGTTTTGATATCGATTACCGGTATTCCGATAGCAATGAGCCGTTCCACAATAACAATATAATCTGTACAATAATGTATACAGACTTGTCTTGTGTTATTTAATCTACGCAACTTTGTTCGAAAACTTTTCATTCACGAAGGAAATCTCTTTCACCTTCATTTGCTCCAACAAGAGTATAAGACTGCTACTGCAATTAACCTTTTTGCAGGTTGAGTTCAAGCATTTATGTGTTTGTGTAGCTTCCGAGGCACGTAGCATAACATGATGATGTTACTAGCTATATACAGAAATCTTACTTAGGGACCTTTCATGACGTGTACATCAGGCTGTGCTTGAATCTACCAAGCCCCCAGAGGGAAGAACAGAATAGCAGCATTGTGACATGCCAGGAATGTCACGAGAGGCGGCTACGGCGAGTTGGGCATGGGGCTGGTTACTTCATCATGTCGCATCTTTTAGCCACAAAAACTTAAACAAATATGGACAGGTCAACGTCTGATGATCTAACGTGTATTTCTTAAAGACATTTGCAGCACAGGGAGCTGAACAAGTTTTGTTTGACTGATTGATTGATTGATTTGATATCAGGCTACATCCATCCTATTTTTCTGCATCACATGCTATCAACGGACTCGGTGATAAGCAAATAGGAACTGTTGGGATGTGCTTATACTTACCAGCGAAACCGTAATGCAAACTGTACATGATGTACAAAAGAACTCTAGTTTAAGAATTATATGATCTCCCCCTTCCCGCACCCCTGGGCTGCCGATTGATTCTTGCCACCTCAATTCCAATATGGTATTCATTAAAAAAATGATCTTTTAAATTTGAGACCTGCTAGCAAAACCATTGACTATATTTTGTTCTCAACAACATGACAGCACCAAGATTTGTTGTTTACCAACAAATATTTACAGGATGAACTGTTTGTTTCTCGTACAACTTGTCCAGCGTTCTATACCAGGTAGTCAGAAGATTGGCGGGGAGAACTCGGGCTGGGAGAAAAGATGGATAAAGGCAGGTGTAGAGGCGGAAGATATGAATGGGGGACCAGTCTGTTGGAAAGGACAAGTTTATGTGGATGAGTTTTAAGGTAAGAAAAATAAGCAGGTGATGGGTTGTTTGACTTACATAGCTATCCTGAGTAGCGCCAGGTGATACAGCCCGGCGCGCGCACATGCACACACCCACCCACCCCCACCCATCCAAAACCTCTCTCTTCTTCTTTCAACCCGCAAATCTCACCCAGGTCCGTATCCCTTCCTCGCTTTTTCAACTTGCCCATCTGTTCCCCGCATCTAAACTCGGCCATGCTTATTTCCGATTCAGAACTGACTTCTATCATTTTTCCAGCGACATCATTTTTTGTTGACCTATCCGTGTTTATTACTCAGACTAAAGCAAATATTGATTTCATATATAGTACTTGGAAAACTTAGAAACCTGGTATCCAAACAGGTATGTTGTTACTGTCTGTTGACAGGTACCCGAAGGCTATTCTAAGCAGATATTTTAAACTCCCTGCCGCTTGAAAAAGCCAGATACAAATAATATGGGTAGGCTTTAACTAGAATTTTTGAATTTGGTCAGGGCAGCGGCCGTTAAGTCTACTAGTTTTGATTTTTAACTGCCAAGGGATTTTTAGAGTGCTCGGCCCCACACCCCCTCCTTTTGTATATAGTACTTTACCTATAGTTTCTGCATTTACATGTAAAATAACCACGTCCTTGCTTTTATAAATGGTTGCACACACATAAGCTTGAGATTCCAGCGACAACACGTGACTCGATCAGCCAAACAAATCACCAGCGCACACAAGGAGTAGGCAGAAAGACAGACAGGTACACGTTACAGAAATAATACCGTAGATTGGTGTTTCGACCTAGGTCGTAAAGGGCCGGCGGTAAAGGGGAGGGGAGGAATAGGTTAGAAGAATGTGCAGGGAGAATATGAGGGGGAAAAAGGTGTTTAAAATGTCAATGCTTGAATGACGCTGGGGCCTAAAATCAGGATTCGATTTACCGAAATATTTACAAAGGCAGCAAAGGGTAGGAAGACTAATGTCTGGTCAGGAAAAATATAATGGCGAAGACCCTCATCTTGACTTCCAGGCAGCCCTCCCTGGAAACGGGTTGTTTTCATGGCAGTTTGGCTAACGAGGCGAGGGATCGACGTAATCCCCGGAGTGATGAGTGACACGCAGATGAAGCCAAGCATAGCACAACCCTCTGGAGGACCCCGGTTCACCTTCATCAGCACGCTCGTGATGTGAGGAAAGCTATTGCAACCCGCCACTTAACGTCATTTTCCGAACGCACAAAAGAGTAACTTACTTATTGTGGGCATTCGCAAACAACAACAACAAAGCCAACAAAGGCCTACGTGAGCTGTGACCTCATGACCAAATTCAAAGTGTGGTGTGCAAGCATGCGGCGATGAGTGGGCGGATTGATAGAGGAAAAGGTTTGTGGGGGCGATAGACTGGATTATTAGCGAGTGGACTATTGATTGATGACGGAAAAGATGGACAGGTTGAAAGGTGAAAGAAGTGAGTGGGGAGATGGGCTGGTAAAGGGGAAAATGTAGTGGGGATATAGATGGTCAGGAGGGAAGACATGGAGGCGTTGAGGTGGCCGAGATGAGCGGGGAGGGAGAGCAATGGATGGGATGCAGGCGAGGAAGGTATGAAGAGGATTTACAACATTAACAAGTTATGTAGCTATCGCTGGCAACACTGGGTAATATTACTTGTAGATATAATACATATTTATTTATAGGTATGCATAGGAGATAATTTATTCCCTTTTTCAGAATAGGTATGGCCAAGACGATATTCAGCAGCATGAGACACATACTGACATCAAAACAGATAAATCATAATTTTAAAATGAGAATTCTCTGGTGTTATGTATACTCGTCACTACTTTCTGGCGCAGAACATGGGCACTGAATATCAGTTGGGAAAAGTGTATTGAAGCCTTCAAAATATGGTTTAAATAGAAGACCGGGTCGCATTTCTTGGAAAGAAAGGAAAACAAATGTGGAGGTATTGAAAAAGTTGGGAATGAAACGAAGTCTAATCGAAGTCAGGGCTAGACAATTATTATATGTTGGTCAAATACCAAGATATACATCCTTGTTGAAGAACATACTGGGTGGTAGGGTGGGAGACAGTCGTTTAAGAGGCAGACATCGATTTAAGTGGACGGATAACATCAGGAGATGGGCTGGAACAAGCCTGCCTATTGCACTTTTACGGAAAGAGAAAGAGAGCAACAGAGACCCATTGCAGCCGGCCTTTGATGCGGAGATTGCACTTGAATTAATCTGAGTTGTTCCATACCTCCGCTTAATCTTCAAATGATGGTCTTAGTCAGGCACGTGTGTATGATACAAGGTAGCCAAATATGGAGTAAACTCATATCGCTCTTTTGCCTTGGTGTACCATGTTTTGCATGGCCCTTCTTTATGTCATCTCTTCACCTCATTCTCGGTCGCTCGCGAGGGCAGCTAAAGTTGTATGGCACCCACGACGTCACTCTACGTGTCCATATGTTATGCGCACAACATGGCCGGCCCATCTGTATTTTCGTAACAGTACGATATCTATAAGGTCAGAGAAGAAAGTTCGACGTCTGATCTCTGTGTTGTGGATTTAGTTTCGAATGGGAATTTTTAATGACCTTAGCTCCATCTCTCGTCGGGCAACGCGTAGTCTACCTGCATCACCTTTCCATAGGTGCCACAATTCGCAGCCATATACCAAGGCTGGAATAACCGCACTGTTGAAGTTGTTAGTCCCTAGAGTTGACGTTTCGCATCTTTGTAGCATAGGTTTAATACAGTTGAAGCTGAGCCAGCCCATTGTAATCCTTCGAGAGATCTCCCGATTTATTAAATGGCAGTTCGTTATCTCTTGGCAAAAGTAGACACACGAATTTACGTTTTTGACGGGATAATCTCCAAGTCGCATATCTTCTTTTGGGTAGAAGGTATTGAGCATGAACTGGGAATTCTTTCTGTTGATTTGTTTGCCATTTGCAATACTTGCTCTGCTGAGTTAATTTAGGCTTTTATCCGCTTTTTTTTTACATCGTGACTGGAAATGTCATCAGCGAGCTTCAGATTAGTAAGAATTTCCCTGTCTATGTTTATGCCCCTATCCTCCCAGTCTCTGTGTTTAAAGACCTCCTCAAGGGCTGCTTTAAAGAGCTTTGGTGAGATTGTATCTCCCTGTCAGACTCTACATTGTATGGGTATGGTGATCGGTCTATAGAAGAGAGTGATATCCGTTGTGTATCCGCTGTTTATCTCCTCTATTAGTTAAGCTTTTTTTTCTGAAATTCGCTGTTATTTCGATGCTATCGAAAGATTTCTCATAATCCACGAGCACAAGACATTAAGGCCTCTGTAGTTCATGCACCCTCTTCATTAATTGGTTGATTGTGTGGAGATGGTCAGTGGTTTCTGAAACCTGCCTACTCTCGTGGTTGGTGCTCATCTAATAGCTTCTCTATGAAGTTGACGACCCCTCTGCATATCACCGCAATAAAGCGAATATCTCAGAATGGTAGATCCTCCAAAATGTGGGACTCCCAGAAGATATACTAGGTTAAAAAAATGTTTATACAGTGCCTATGTTCTTTAGTGCAGAATTTAATATGCTCTTATTACATCTCAACGCACACTTAAGAAGGTCCATCGAGTTCCTCCTGGCCATAGTGCAGTGCAATGTGTATGAGTAAGCTAACCACTATCAGCATTACGATGTCGACTCCCACAGCCTGTTTCCGTGGACGTGGTCGACAGATGGGGCTAAAATATGCTCAAGGTATCTTCTACGGGCAGTTGGTGGATAGAAAATAGTCGGCCGACCACAGATGAGATCCAAAGATGTGTTCAAGCGTAATATGAAGGCCATGAACATGAGACTGACATCAGGGATCAAGACACTGAGCAGTGCATGAATATCAGCGGTTAGCGCCCTACAGCTGGCTACTAGTGGCAGGGTAAGCGATCCAGAGGTGCCAAGACCCTTCGATACCTCCACACGTTATCCTGGATAACAAGCTGCAACAGAGCAGACTGTCTAATTCGAAGAGGGACGGCAGACCGGTACTCAAAAATGCTTGCTGAAGTCGGATATGTTGGACCGAAAGGTGCACATATCGCAGTCAAGCTGTAAACCAAGACACAACGCATTCCGTTCTCTGGACTACATTCCGCTACTTGCAAAGCTTGTTTCAGTGCTTGATATCGGGAGATTGAGAACAAACAAAGAAGAAGCAGAAGAAGACTGACATCCTGGAAAAACGAAACTTCAGACCGTAACAAGTGGAGATGTTTCCTGAAGTGTCACCTGGAAAAACGAAACTGCAGACCGTAACAAGTGGAGATGTTTCCTGAAGTGTCACTTGGAAAAACGAAACTGCAGACCGTAACAAGTGGAGATGTTTCCTGAAGTGTCACCTGGAAAAACGAAACTGCAGACCGTAACAAGTGGAGATGTTTCCTGAAGTGTCACCTGGAAAAACGAAACTGCAGACTGTAACAAGTGGAGATGTTTCCTGAAGTGTCACCTGGAAAAACGAAACTGCAGACCGTAACAAGTGGAGATGTTTCCTGAAGTGTCACCTGGAAAAACGAAACTGCAGACCGTAACAAGTGGAGATGTTTCCTGAAGTGTCACATCACGCTTGATGAAGAGAAGCTATTACAATTTGGAGAAGTGAAACGGCAATGCCCCAAGGAGAAATAAAACAAGAAAAGTTAAGTAAATAGTTGTAGTTACTACGCCACGTCGTATCATACTGTAATCAGTCATGACTGAAATGGGTTACTAACTAACTATCTAACTAGCTAACTAACTATATTTTTTTTCTCCTTCTTCTGATTCGTCTTGGAAAGGTTGATACGTTTTGATGTAGTTAACGAGGCTGCTATACTTTATCCTTTCGGTTCCCACATCATTCTTCAGTTTGCTTTTTTTGAGTACAGGGTTTGTTTTCCCTTTGCAATGCCTATCTCTTGGCCAGACTACACTAGTGACTAGTGCAGACTGTTTTCAGGGTCGTCGCGGGGAGGTTAAATAGAGTCTTGGTCATCTATGGTTCGCTGACCAGGATGCAAGCAACCAGCTTTGAGTCACTGGCTGCTATCAGCTGATGCACTGGTGCATCTTGGCCCCCACCTAACTAACTAACTAACTAACTAACTAACAATTAGAAAGACGTTACAGTTTGAACAAATGTGAATCTTCTTCTTCTTCTGCGTACGCAGTCAGACAGTAACCATTATTTTTTTCGAAAAAAGCGGCGGTCATCCTGAGGCTCTCGCCACTGCCATAGAGCTTGTCTTGCAGTTCCACTGGTGATGGCCACATCTGCTCTCTCTGATCCTCGTATGTCGGGCAGTTCTGTAGCAGATGTTCAGCGGTCATTTTACCAGTACCGCACTGGCATTCGTCGGTACACCCTATCTTCAATTTGTTGAATAGGTGGTACCTCAGTCTATTGTGGCCAGTGCGAAGTCTAAAGACAACGACCTGCTCTCTTCGGTTCAACTGGTAATAGGCATCGTTTTTGGTGTAACCAGTAGAACAAATGTGAATCATCTTTCCAGATTTAAGCACATAGTAATCCTGTAGTAGTGAAGGGTCTTTTCTCAGAGTTGATGACTGTGGCATGCTGGTTGCTGAAAGTGGCTGTGGCAATTTGCTAAAATAAAGCGGCAGTGACGTTTACCACTCAGAGGTTATTCTAGAGTTATTAAAAGATCTATTTCCAAAATCAAATCAATGATAGCATTTGAATTATTGGGAGAACTGCCAGAATGTGACAGAGAGACACGAAGGGTGCAAACATGGCAGGCAAAATGGCGCCGACCGCTTGATCGATGAGCTAAAATCTTTCAGAAAGCACGCTATAATAATTACATTGGAATAATGTGATTACAAAAAGCATAATATCATACATACATACATACATACATATATACATATATATATATATATATATATATATATATATACACACACACACATATATACATACATACATATACGTACATACGTATATACAAACATACATATATGCATAAATATATACTCGAACATTCAAACATATATACACACACACACACAAACATACATACACACAAACATACATACACATTAACACGCACGCACACACGCATGCACGCACACACACACACACACACACATACACGCAAACATGAGATATTTTTTTTTCCAAAACTGTATGCATAACCTTTCTGACCTACAGCAATATTAATTAGGCTTGTCTCCTTGGAATGCTTCCATCATCTGTTAATAGACCACTCATAATGCCATTTCCTCTTCTGAAATTGATGCAGCTGTGCATTGTGGGTAATTGTTCGTCGGTGTGTCTGGCTTGGGCTTGGCTTCGTTCATTCTCAATCTCCCACTACTAAACACCGAAAGGGCTTAAGTAGCAGAATGTAGAAAAGAGAACGGAATGCGTTGTATCGTAGTTTACAGCCTGACTGCGATATTTGCACCTTTCGGTCCAACACATCCGACTGCAGCAAACATTTTTTTAGTACCGGGCTAGCATTCCTTCTTCGATCCCTTCTCCTTAGCCAGTCTGCTCTGTTGCAGCTTGTTATCCAGGATCAACACGTGGAGGTGTAGAAGGGTCTTGGCAGCTTGTCCCTGACGCTAGCAGTCAGCAATGAGTTGCTGACCACTGCAGCTCATGCGCTGCTCAGCATCTTGATCCCCCTTAAGCATGTCTGAAAATTATCCGTAATTTGTTCACTAGTCTGAAATTGTCGTATTTTAAAGCCGGATTTCAGTTTCTGGAATAGAAAACAGTCCCCTGGAGTCAGATCAGGTTGTTTCCACAACAGACTGAGGTACCACCTATTCAACAAATTGAAGATAGGTGGTACCGACGAATGCCCGTGCGGTACCGGTAAAATGACCGCTGAACATCTGCTGCAGAACTGCCCGACATACGAGGATCAGAGAGAGCAGATGTGGCCATCACCAGTGGAACTGCAAGACAAGCTCTATGGCAGTGGCGACAGCCTCAGGATGACCGCCGCTTTTTTCGAAAAAATAATGGTTACTGTCTGACTGCGTACGAAGAAGAAGAAAAAGAAGAAGAAGATGAGGTTGTTGCTAACATTCCCAAAACGTTGTGGTGTATTGTCATGGAAAAGGAGCCACGAGATTGGTCTTCTCAACCCAGGCCTTTTTTTCCAGCCATTTTCTATGATACATTTTTTTCTGGATCTTTTTGAGTGTTGCAGTCCTCTGTTATATACCAAACTGTCAGACGACAATTGGAGCGTTCCATCTCACGAACCTGGACAACATGATCTGTGTCATATGATGCCGCGGGACGTGCCGAACTTGAAACTTAGTATGTGATTGTAAACCATCGTAAACTTTCTTAAACCATTGGTAACAACCCGAAGGCTCGTCAACATATATCCTCATGCAATTCATTTAAACATTTCATAAGTCTGCATGAATATCTTCCTAAGCTTGCAGCAAAGTTATTGATTCTCTGTCCATGAAATTAAGACCTCCAGAGAAACGAAATATATAATTTGTACGCAAGTAAACAACCAGGGTGGTATACAATCAAACCAGAAAGAGCCAGGAAACGATAGGTTACTTCAGAAAAGTATCTTTAGCAAGCTGTTTCCTAAATGTGTTTTATAAACTTTATTAAAGCTTTTGAAAGAGTCGAGCATGAAAGGTCAAATGAATGTTTACAAGAAATTTATCCAGATGGAAAACACATTAGATTACTAGTAAACTGTTTTGGAGGACAACACAGGTACTTATGAAAAAGGTACAGACTTTCGTTAATGTTTGCCTGCACAAAATACAAGGGTGGAGATGGTACGACGAGATCACCAACGTGGAACTGATGGGGAAAATGGGACAAATATCAGTGGAGCAGGAAATACAGAGGAGGCGATGGCTAGGCCAAACATTACGGAAACCAGTGGATAACATTACCAGGCAAGCTCTATTCTGGAATCCACAAGGCAAAAGAAGAATAGGAAGACCGAACACTCATGAAGAAGGAACTGGCAGCAAATGTAAAGGCAGCAAACAAGAGGTGGACAGAAATGGCTCAGATGGCTCATGATAGTAAGACTTGGCGAGTATTTGTTGAGGACCTCTGCTCCACAGGGAGCTGACAGGTTTTTGATTGATTGATTGATGGATTGAATAAAACTGTTTTGAGACCAGGCAGCGGCAGTAAGATCTGGTAGGAATTACCCAGTACATATTCATTCAGAGGTGCGTGTTGTCGCCTTGTCTGTTGGACGTCTAAATCAAAATAATTTTCAAACAGAATGAAAGGATGCCAGGACTTGACATTAGCGGAAGAATAATCAGCAATCTGAGATCTGCTGATGATACAATATTGTTTGCTGAAAGTGAGCTAGAGTTGCAGGAACAGAATGAGGCCGTCAACACTAGAAATAGAGAATATGGACTGAGCAATAACATTACAAACCCACCCCTTCCGCTCCCCCCTTCCGAAAAAATCCCAAAAAACAACAGCAATGATAATTAACTAACCAGTCATGACGCTCATAGTACACATCACAGTAAACGGGGAGCTACTGGAACACGTTTAGTTTAGTTTAGTTTAGTTTAGTTTAGTTTAGTTTAGTTTAGTTTTGTTTTGTTTAGTTTAGTTTAGTTTAGTTTAGTTTAGTTTTGTTTTGTTTTGTTTAGTTTAGTTTAGTTTAGTTTAGTTTAGTTTAGTTTAGTTTAGTTTAGTTTAGTTTTGTTTTGTTTTGTTTTGTTTTGTTTAGTTTAGTTTAGTTTAGTTTAGTTTTGTTTTGTTTTGTTTTGTCGAATAATCAATGTCATTGCACACGGCTTAACCCATAATTGGTCTGTTTTTTTCTCCATATTTTTGAAGAATCTCAGCACAATGCACGAACTTTGTAGCACTGGCGAGGATTCCGTAACATTGGGAACACATTGTGAACACATTGTGAACACCTTCCGATACTTCTGTTTTTTTGCTAACTACAATTTGAACTGTCCCTAGCGACACAGCGAATTTCTCTGCTAGCGAACGTAAACTCCGGCGACGGTCCACTCGAATTGATGCATCAGTTTTGGCAATGGAATCTTCGGACGCAACAATATGCGACTGACCGGGTTTTGTAAGATCTTTCGTTTACTCGCGTCCTTCTTTAAACATCCTTATCCAGTTATTGACTGCTGTCTTCGATACAATTTTGTTACCATTCACTGCCTGCATTCTGAGATGAATGTCAACCGATCGACATCCTTCAGCGATTAGAAACCAAATCACCCCTCGTTGAACAAATCTGGACGGAATCCGTATCACAACCGCCATGTTTTCGACGGTCTGCTGAGGAAACTATGAGTCTATGGATAATGACATTTTGCAAATTTAACGGTTGGTATGTGCTGTTTACACCTGAAGTGACGTTATATTGCGCATCGAACGTATGTTCACTCGGTCAGTTAGGTCAGGTTTCATTTGAACACGTCTCGTATATAAATGTGTGCGTGCTTGCGAATGAGCTGACAAATAACCAGCAAATGAACCTCGAAAAGCAAATTTAAATTTACCAACAAAACAATTGACATGCAACACGCAAAAAATTACACAAAATAAAAGGTTGTAGGAGTAGACGCTGCACCAGATCTTAAAACAATTAATATGGAAACGAACGGTCATTCCCAAAACAGTGGACAAAGAGTCACACCTAATCATCAAATTAACAAAGACAGAAAATCTGGATTCATGCAGCAACTGGCGAGAAATAACCGTCGTGGCAGTAGCTGGAAAAGTTCTGAGTAGGATAATGCTTGCTCGAATAAACTTTACTTTAGATGGAAAGCTTAGAAAGCATGCATGATTCCGAGCAATAAGATCTTGCACAGACCAATTCCGAGCAGTAAGATCTTGCACAGACCAATTCCGAGCAGTAGGATCATGCACAGACCAATTCCGAGCAGTAAGATCTTGCACAGACCAATTTCGAGCAGTAAGATCTTGTACAGACCAATTCCGAGCAGTAAGATTTTGCACAGACCGATTCCGAGCAGTAAGATCTTGCACAGACCAATTCCGAGCAGTAAGATCTTGCACAGACCAATTCCGAGCAATAAGATCTTGTACAGACCAATTCCGAGCAGTAAGATCTTGCACAGACCAATTTCGAGCAGTAAGATCTTGTACAGACCAATTTCGAGCAGTAAGATCTTGCACAGACCAATTCCGAGCAGTAAGATCTTGCACAGACCAATTCCGAGCAGTAAAATCTTGCACAGACCAATTCCGAACAGTAAGATCTTACACAGACCAATTTCGAGCAGTAAGATCTTATACAGACCAATTCAGAGCAGTACGATCTTGCACAGACCAATTCCGAGCAGTAAGATCTTGCACAAACCAAACAGCAACGCTCAGAATTATCATTGAGCAGTCTTGGCAATGTCAAAGACTTCTTTATTTGAAATTTGTAGATTTTGGTCTTGCCAATGTCAAACTTCTTTATTTGAAATTTGTAGATTTTGGTCTTGGCAATGTCAAACTTCTTTATTTGAAATTTGTAGATTTTGACAAGGCGCCTGTTAGTTCAGACCCAACAGCAATTGAGAACATATTTTACATTGCGGAATACCAGATATATTTTAATGAATTATATAAGTTTTCTATAAAATTAAAATAGGGCGAGGCTACGGAGGTCCTGTGGATATAAAGTGTAAAAAATCATGAAGTGAAAAAGACGTTATTAATGAGTATGGTCAGATACCACACTGAGACAAAAACACAAAGGAAATCTACGTTACGGCCAATAGGTCTTCAGCAGGGTTAACAAACAATAAAGGCGTTCGTTTATTATTGTTGTTAGTTATCGTAACAAATGTTTCGTTTGTTTTTCGTCTTTGTGCAGTATATATATAGAGAAGGAGAGAGCGCGCGCGGAGAGTGGAAACAAGATAGACACACAGGGAGAGAAGAAGTTGACAAAAGATAAATAAAACAAAAAGTAATTACACACTTGTGAATGATACGATGGGAACCAGGATTCAGCAGCGACTCATACCTGATTCTTGTTTCAGGGTCAGTAACCCATAATTGTCCAACACTCTATTTCGCTCGCAAGTGGCGGCCCTGAAAACAGACTGCAACCTTGCAGCCTGATTAACAGATTGGGGATCTAAGAGGAAAGGCAAACCTGAACCAAATAATGCCGTGATGTAATCGAATGTGTCGGGCCGAAAGGCGCCGATATCGCAGCCTGACTGTAAACTATGGTACAATGTCATGAACGTCCTTTTCAGTGCCAACGCCAAAGAACAAAACGAAGAAGAAGAAGAAGTATAAGAAGAAGAAAGAAGAAGATATTTGGGGAGAAAGGAATATAAAAATCACAGAGAGAGACAGGATAAAGACATACATACAGAAACAAGACAGATACGCTGATAAACGACGGACATAAAAGGGAGAGACACACATTGAAAGGAGAAAGCAACATAGTTAAAGCCAAAAAGACAGACATACAGAGGGACAGAGACAGCCACAGATAGATGGAGAGAGAGATAGAGAGCTGTTCATTCGGCCATACTCGCCATGAAACGTCTTTGGCAAGCTATAGTGTAAATATTAATGAAAGCTCTGTGAGAGCACTGCCTGAATAAATACAGCATAAGCTAATACGAGTGTGTGTCAGGGGGAATAATCCAGCTGTAGAATCAGGACAAGTCAATAGAATACAACAATTTTGAAGGATAAGTAAGCCAAGGATATTGGCTATCCTCAGGGTTGCCAACTTGGCCATGTTGTGCTCGATCTATCTGATTTTCCCGAAGTCTAGATGAAAAAGCTGCTTTGACTGATATCCGAAAATCTAGCTTTTAAAAAAAAAACACATTTCAGCTGATTTCCCTGAATTTGTCTAAAATTCTAACTTCGAATTTTAGAATTTATGTTACCCAGACAAGACGGCATCCTGCGGGCTCGGAGGATAATACCTGCGATGTGTTAAGTCACGCAAACATGGTCAATCACGAAAGAGATGGAGCTCAGACTCAGTTACCCAAATCTTCCTCCAGAGGCGCATGGTGGGCGTCAAGCTTTATAGCCCGCGCACAAAAGATCTTCACAACTCTGACATACGCCAATTGTCCCTAGTGGAAGATGGTTATTTATGCAGACAAGATCAAACATCGCTGTATGGGCCACTTACTGCAAAGAAGGACGATCGATTGAGCACAGCGACCTCAGTATAGTACCCTAGAGACAAGCAGCAACCAGATGACGTCCGCCAACGCGCTGGTCAGACTCCATGCATTCCACAACAACATTCACAATGCTACAAATGGGCGAATCAACCACTGGTCCACCGTGGTCCATGACATAGACCGTTGTAAGAGAAGTTGGAACCTGCAAAGTTGTAATCACGCTAAGGGCGGGTCATTCAGTACTCCAGTAACTATATCAAAGTTGGTTTACACTTAAGTTTTCTTTTCTTTACAAATGCGTTGCCATCAGTAGAATAAAAAGATGCCATAACATGATGGTATTCTTCTTCTTCATCGTTCGTTCTAAATATCCCCATACTAAGCCCTAAAAAGGGTTATTCAAGTAGCAAGATGTAGTCCGGAGAATGGAATGCGTTGTGTCGTAGTTTACCGCTTGACTTCGATTTTTGCACCATACTGTCCGACACATCCGACTTCAGCAGGCATGTTTTGAGTATCGGGTTAGCCCTCCCTATTTGATCTCTTCTGCTCAGTCAACCTGCTATGTTGCAGCCTGTTATCCAGGATCACCGCGTGGAGGTATAGAAGGGTCTTGGCAGCTCTGGGTTTCTGCCCCTGACGCAAGCAGACAGCTATGGGTCGCTGACCACTGCAGCTCATGCGCTGCTCAGCGTCTTGATTCCTAAATAATAGCATGTCTTGCCACTGGTCTAAGGTAGAGAGAGAGAGAGAGAGAGAGAGAGAGAGAGAGAGAGAGAGACAGATAGAGAGAGTTTGATGTCCAGAGCAGTTTCTTCTCCCTATAATCCAAATACAGCGCAAGTTACATCATCCAGACAAAACCGTCTAATGATGTCGCCATCATTTCTTGCGACTGTCAACGAAGTGTATTAATAACACAGGGGCTAAGTGGACAAATCAATTTGAGATAATGAAAACTAAAGACAAGTGTTACACTGCAGAAATTGTACATGAAATGTATGAAGATGAGAAGAATGTAGCTTGCCTACTTTTGCTTATCCAGTTCTTGTGGAAGTTCAAAAAGTTAATAAACTGTCTGAATCAGCTGTTGGTGATAAAGTCAAGTTTTTAAGAGATATTTGTACACTGCTGGTAAAGATTAAGGCTAGCACGTTTTTACTTTCCATTGCTAAAGTGGATCCAATTTCTTCTGATATTGATGATTTCTGGAACCAAAACTCTGTCTTGTGTTTTGTTGTTGTTGGTCTCAATGTTTGTCTCCCTCGTGCGCCCTGAAAAGGGTATTAACTGACGGGCTGCACTATCTTTCTTCACATCCCGAATGTGCCCATAAATGTGGGTCAGGGTCTTCAGGGGGTTGTGTTATGTGTGACTTCATCTGTGTGTCGCTCACTACTACGGGAATACCGTCGATCACCTGCTTCGCTAGCGAGACTATATTTGGTATATATTTGAAGAAACAAAGAGCAGAACTAAATTTGGGGGATAAAGATGCTGAGCAGTGCATAGGAAAAATAAATGAAAAAAAATGTTAAAGTTGATTAATGTTAAGTTTAATCAACATTTTTTAATGGGTATGGTCAGATACTGCACCGAGACGAGAACACAAAAAAAACAGACGTTACGACTAATAGGCCTTCATCAGGGACAACAAATAACAACAATACTGAACTAGCAAATCAACATATAAGGAAAAAGGGTCTACTTATCTGATAGTAGTCCCAGTCTGTCTAAGCGACTGGTTGGAGCAGTGCATGAACTGCAGCGGTCAGCGACCCAAAGCTGACGGCTAACGTCAGGGGCAGTAACCCAGAGTAGCCAAGACCCTTCTTCACCTCCACGGGATAATCCTAGATAACACGCGGCAGCATGACATACTGGCTAAGGAAAAAGGATCGAAGAGGGAAGGCTAACCAGGTAAAGCACAAATTGTCATCTGAAAACGAGTGTGTGACCGAAAGATGCTACTATCGCTGTCAAGCTGTAAACTACGACGCAAACGCATTCCGTTCTCCAGATTACATCCTGCTACTTCTAAAGCCCTCTCAGGGCTTGTTAGCGGGAGTTTGAGAACGAAGAAGAAGAAGAAGAAGAAGAAGAAGAAGAAGAAGAAGAAGAAGAAGAAGAAGAAGAAACCATCTTCGAAAGAAAAGAAGACAAAATGAAAAGTCTGTAAGACAAGGGTCTCAGCAGTTTCTTTGAACCATTTAAAGAGTTAAAATAAAGAGTTCCAAAATATTTAACAATTCTCAAAAATATCAAGGTCGATGTTAAGATTCCTCCCAAAGGTCACGGTAGCAAGACCTGAAGTGCAGCAGTATTTGCTCTTAGTCAAAGGTCACGGTAGCAAGACCTGAAGTGCAGCAGTATTTGCTCTTAGTCAAAGGTCACGGTAGCAAGACCTGAAGTGCAGCAGTATTTGCTCTTAGTCAAAGGTCACGATAGTAAGACCTGAAGTGCAGCAGTATTTGCTCTTAGTCAATAATTCTTTACAGGCAATACCGAATAGACGTCTAAGGCATTTATTTTTAAATACGTTCGACCTATTTTCCAGAGACTTTATCATTTTCCATCTTTCAAACCAATATGTCAGTGTTGAAGTGACGATAGAGCCAAGTATCCTGAATTTGACTTTACAGTAAAGTATCCAGAATTTTATGTGCTCACTCAGTCTTCCTGTTTTGCGTCTTGTTCTTCCTTTTCTTCTTCTTTTTCTTCTTGTTCTTCTTCTTCTTCATCTTCTGCTTTTTCTTCCTTCTGTGTGCGTCCTTAAAAGTTTATTGTCGTTTCACTTCTACGTGATGCAAGAACTTTTTTTTCCACCTAGTCTGAGAGAAAATAATCAGTTGGATTGTCTGCAGCTTCATCTCCTCAGGATGTCAGCCCCATGCCCAGTGACTCAGCTTTGATAAGTCGTCTGTTCTTTTGCCATTCGTCAAAAGTATACAGTGATTACCTGTGGGGTTGTGACAATCTTCCATTTGGTGAACAAGGCGAGGCCATTGTAGCGTTCGCTGCATAGGAAGAGTGTACAGGCTTTGGAGACAGACGCGAGAACGCACCATTGCGTTTGTCACTTAGTCCCTGAATGTAATTGCAAAGATGGATTGCAGGCGCCGTAGATGGAAGGTGTTTACCATGTGCTCATGTTTGGCATAGGGTACCCAAATTTCGCTACCATAATGGAGTGTGTTGACGACACATGTTTCTTAAACCATGGTCTTGGTTTTAAATGTAAGTTTCTTGTTATTCCAAACACAACTTGTGAGACGAGCAAATATGACAGCAGTTTTGCTAATGCGACTGACAATTTCTATGTATACAGAGAAAGAGAGCGAGAAAGAGAGAGATAAAGAGAACGAGAGAGAGAGAGAAAGAGCATGAAAAGAAAAAGAGATAGAGAGAGAGAGAGAGAGAGGGAGAGGGAGAGTGAGCTTTTTGCTGATAAGGAACCCCAGCTACGTGAATTGATACACATCTGCCAATCGTAATTATCTATGGCAAAGTTTGGTTTGACATCCTTTTCTTGTTCCAGCACAAATGTGTTGTTGAGAATAATCATGAGACTAAAAACGCTGCACCTTGGAGAGAACGCTTTACCAAGGTCTGACGTTCCTGCTGATTGTGCGTGACAATTGCAGCACCATCAGCGAATAGTAAGTCTGTTACGGGAACCTCACTGATCTTCAATATGACATTGAACCTTGCATAATTGGAAGATTGAAAATAATAAATAACATTATATAAAGAAGTAATAAAACAATTGAACACATTTTCATTTTAGGACTCATAAATGTGGCTAACAATGACGTTATCCATTTTTGAAGGTTAGACACCTCAGATAGTTGCACAGAAAACAGTGTTTCGTTACTTGTCTATCAGATTGCTGCTTGCAATATATTATCATTATGGATACATTTCGAATCGTGTAGATCTGAGCTCAGCTTCCGGGATATGAATCGTCTTCTTGTACTTGTGTTTTGTTGGACTGTGTAATCATGTTTCATTATTTTAACAATTCAGGTTAATTTTTTCTCGTTTTATGGTTTTGAGTTTTCGAACCAAATAGCAGATACTGCTTCTCGAACATAAGGACCTCTTGTAGTTTCAGCTTAATCAACTGTAATCCTTATGCACTCAAATGTCATGGCAACAACAAAACAGACAAACTAGCAGATGAAGGATCATGACAAGGGCAGCCACACACGGCAATAACTCTACAAACAACCAGCTAGCTCAAAATCCCAGCAAACATGGCAATGTGATTAAACGTATAAATAGCAAGCCCAGGCTTAAATAACCATCAATCAACTCACATTGTGAGATCAGAGCATCTTTTTCTGAGTAAAAACCCAACTAACTAAGCACTGCATAGGATCTTTCCACAACACATTCCAGAGCACCAGCTGTGTAAACACCCGAACAGAAGAGCGTTGATCAGCGTCTCTTTGAGTGCTCAGTGCTGAACGATGTTATGGGAGTGTTTCTTGATCCAAGATCAGGTAAATTGAACACTTGCACGGTACTAATCTGCAGCCAACAAACACATGTCATTGGATCAACGAGCAAAATCCCAAATGCTGCTAGATCCGTAACAACAGCAATCAGCTGTGAATAGGTACCCGAATCACGATTAGGAAAGGCAATGTAGAGATGACAAAATCACGACACTTAAGATAACGAATGGACACTGTGCAATAAGGTTACTAAAGTGTCATCAACTAGGACAATAAATGTTACAAAACTCTACTTTGATATTTTTATCGTAATGTTAGTCTTCTCCTTCAGTGTCTCCAATTTCTATAACAAGCTTGTTATCTACGAGGCGTGTTCAAATGAAACCGGACCAAACTGCAACAAGTGAACACACGTATGATGCGCACGGTGACGTCACTTCTGGTGTAAACAGCACATACCAACCGTCAATTTTGAAAAATGTAATTATCTTCCGACTCATTGTTTCTTCAGCAGGCCGTTGAAAACATGGCGGGTATGATACGGAATCAGTCCAGGGTTGATAAGCAGGCAGTGATTCGGTTTCTAACAGCTGAAGGATGTCGACCAGTTGACATTCATCGCAGAATGCAGGCAGTGTATGGTGACAAAAGTGTGTCAAAGACACATTGAGCAACGATGTTTACAGAAGGACGTGAGTTAACGAAAGATCTTCCGAGTCTTGGTCTGGCGAATACTGTTGCGTTAACTCACGTCCTTATTTAAAATTGTGATCCATTTCTTGACTGTTGTCTTCGACACACTTTTGTCGCCATACACTACCTGCATTATGTGATAAATACCAACTGGTCGACATCCTTCAGCTGTTAGAAACCGAATCACCGCTCGCTGATCAACTCTGGACTGATTACGTTTCATAACCGCCATGTTTTCAACGGTCTGCTGAGGAAACTATGAGTCGGAGGATAACGACAAGTTTCAAACTTTACGGTTGGTCTGTGCTGTTTACACCAGAAGTGACGTCATCATGCGCATCGTACGTATGTTCACTTGTTGCAGTTTGGTCCGGTTTCATTTGAACACGCCTCGTAGCTATCACAACGTATTGCTACTGTCTTCGTCTTGTGATAACATACTATACCCCACCCCCTTTTACCCATAAAATATTATTTCGTCTTTCTGTTGAGCGTGTATTTAAATATAAAATATTGAACTTGTAATTAGTTGGATTTTAATTGCAAAAACAAAATTTATTTTCAAAATAGATTTACTTTTACTAAAAAATAATATAGTGTATTCTTTTGTATTGGTGTTTCGCACAATCGTTTGTATTGTATAAAAATGTAAAATTAAAAAATATGGTAGTGTAATCTTTGTATTGTTGCGCACAATGCACACTTGTATAGAAAGTCGCATGTCCTTTTAACAGAACGTAGCTTCTTACAACCCCCACCTATTTGTCTGTTATATGTTTCTTCGCAACTACTTTTAGAAGTTAAATGAATTTATTTATGAAAATGTAGAGTAATATAGAAATATGTCTTTGTCGGTAAATTTCGCATAACATAAACATTTATCATTAAGAAAGTCAACAAACATTTTAAAATGTTTAGTTTAACATACAAAATGGAGCTGCCAAAATATAACTGATATCCTTATCTTACGCATTGCACATTTCTCTGTGGTGTATACATTTACTGTTAATAAATCCACGACAAGTTATGTTTGTATCTTAGTTGAACCTTGTGGGAAAGTAAACTTATTTTACATTATAAGTACATACAAATAATTGCATTTTGTTTGTAATCGAGTTTCTCTATTTTGTGTGCAATAAAAATATCAATAATTAGTTTTTTGCTTTGTGGGCTGTGTAACGAACACTAGTTATTAAAAATCATTTTTAGTAACAAACAAATCACAAAATCTGATCTCATCGCCGTGTCTGTCCATTTGTGTCTTGGGGAGGTGTGGTATCGTTGTAACTTTCAATTTCTGGCTCTGCAAAATGGTTCTTTAACAGACAATTTATCTAAACTTTTAAAAATTCAATTTTTCGTGCGCCTCTCTCTCGCTCTCTCTCTCTCTCTCTCTGTGTGTGTATGTGTGTGTTTGTGTGTGCGTGCGACCTATCTCTTGTACTTAAATCCTACTGTCTGGTGTTATAGACTTTTGAGATTATTATGTCTTATAATATCCAAAAATAAAGTAATTATGTATGATTTAAACATATATCATACAGTGGATTCCGCGCCGAAGTGGTTAAACCGAGGGCCTTGTTATCAGGTGGCGTGGGTTTCGGCCGTCTTTTTCACGGGTGCTTGATGCAGAGTCCCCTGCATCTCGTAGTTGTCCCCTAGTCGTCTTTTGTCCTTGACTTGCCACTGGGGTCGGGTGGCACGAGACGAGAGAGTGAGTAATAAAAGTACCGCAGTTAATCCTTACTAAAAATACCGCCAGCAAAATTAATTATGCCATCATCGTCTAGTATGGACGGCGATCTATGCCTATACAGTTTTCCTCATTATGACATTTGACACAATGTCAATACTAATTGAATATCAATAAATCGTTATTCTGTATGTGTGTTAATTATTCTCCATTTATCAAACATAATTTATCTCGTGTTGGTAGTAGTTTACCCAACATGCCGGAAACAGTAGGTGTTGGTAGTAGTTTACCCAACATGCCGGAAACAGTAGGTGTTGGTAGTAGTTTACCCAACATGCCGGAAACAGTAGGTGTTGGTAGTAGTTTACCCAACATGTCGGAAGCAGTAGGTGTTGGTAGTAGTTTACCCAACATGCCGGAAACAGTAGGTGTTGGTAGTAGTTTACCCAACATGCCGGAAGCAGTAGGTGTTGGTAGTAGTTTACCCAACATGCCGGAAGCAGTAGGTGTTGGTAGTAGTTTACCCAACATGCCGGAAACAGTAGGTGTTGGTAGTAGTTTACCCAACATGCCGGAAACAGTAGGTGTTGGTAGTAGTTTACCCAACATGCAGGAAACAGTAGGTGTTGGTAGTAGTTTACCCAACATGCCGGAAACAGTAGGTGTTGGTAGTAGTTTACCCAACATGCCGGAAGCAGTAGGTGTTGGTAGTAGTTTACCCAACATGCCGGAAACAGTAGCCGAGATAACCGCTTCTGTTGTCTGGCAAATATCAGATCATTTTACATGGCTCTCACACGTTGACAAGATTTACAATGCAACCGCTCTTCCGATGGTTACACTAGTCCAGTGAATACATTCGTCAATGCCGACTGTTTCCCATTGGATACGTCCGCTCTTAGAGATATTTCGCCGCTCGAACGAGTTTGTTAATCGAGCCACATTGTCATATTACCTGATTCGCTGCTTCAGTTGTTCGACCCTGTATATTTTTTTAATCGCAGTGTCAGATGATCTGCACTCCAGGCCTCGGTGACATTTCAGAGATTTAGTCATTTTGTTTGGTTGCTGTACCACATGTTTATTTAATTCTTTTTCTTGGTATAACTCATTATTTGTCTATTTTGTCAGTCACATTATATATCACCATACATGCACAAGCCCGCACCCACACACACAGGCACACACCCACACACACACGCACCCACCCACACACACGCATACACACGCACACACACGCACCCACCCACCCACACACGCACCCACCCACACACACACGCACATAAATACATGTGTGTACATACATATACATGAATACATATATACGAGGTGTTTTTTCCCGCATAAACAGATGAACAATGGGTTTTGCAGGGAGGTATTGGGCAGCGTCATGCTTATGCGTGAATATTTTCTCTGCAGATTGCGTCGCTCGTTGGCAGTCAGTATTTCAGTATTGTGTAGTGAGCAGTAGTCGGATTTTCATTCACCACGAAATGACGCAATGTCAAAGTCATGTTGCTTGTATTCTTTGACTTCCGTGAGGCTGTGCGCCACGAGTACTCACCAGAAGGTCAAAACATTTCCAAAGAATACTACCTGGAGGTCATCCGTCATCATCGTTGTGCTGTTGGACGAAAACGACCACACCTGTTGACAATGAAAACTTCATAGATCCATCATGATGACGCACTCGTTCACTCTTCACATCTTCTTCTTCTTCTTCTTCTTCTTCTTCGTTCGTTCTCAATCTCCCACTACCAAACCATGAAAGGGCTTAAGTAGCAGAATGTAGTCCAGAGAACGGAATGCGCTGTGTCTTAGTTTACAGCTTGGCTGCGATATTTGCACCTTTCGGTCCAACACATCCGACTTCAGCAAGCATTTTTTGAGTACCAGGTTAGCATTCCCTCTTCAATTCCTTCTCCTTAGCCAGTCTGCCCTGCTGCAGCCTGTTAACCAGAATCACCGCGTGGAGGTGTAGAAGGGTCTTGGCAGCTATGGTTCGCTGGCCCTGACGCTAGCAGTCAGCTATCGGTCGCTAACCACTGCAGCTCATGTGCTGCTCCGCATCTTGATCCCACTCTTCACATCTGATTCATGCCTTTCTCGGCTGAACAGAGCAGGTTCACTCTCTCACTTGCAACGATTGATCCTGTGACGAGTCATCAGGTAGGCGAGACATATAGGGAGCTGCAATCTCTTGATAACGGAAAGCAGATCAGATGGGGTTAGCAGAAATCTTGCCATGAAAACGTTTTTCCCAATGTTTGTATTTTTATTACAGATTTTGGCCTCAATTACACAATTGAATATTGCCTTCACAACCAATCTCGATCCAAACAATTAGTTTTAAATTTTAGGTAATATCTTTTTGAAAAAAAATTGAACTATTATCCGGATGAGTAGAGTTTAGATTTCTGCATTAAGGTTGTAGTCTACGTCTCTCTTCAACCACACCATAGCCGTACATCGCTCCTACACCTCTCTTCGATCCTGAACCTGTCTAAATCTCTAATAAGTCTGCATTACTTTAGATTAAAATTATGTCTTGACGAAACAAACAAAAGCATATTTTTGCCGCCGAAACCCGTTTTTTTACCAAATATGTCAAATATCAACATCATCCGTCCCATAACCTAGAAGGTCGTTTAGATACCGTTTTTGCAGTTTGTAGTACCAGCTCCAGTCATACAACAACGGGGAGTCTTGGGCCGCTACAAACCAGACGGAGCCCATCTCTCTCCAGATGGCAGTTCATTATAGTTGTGTATACATTTTATACAACATAGCTGACACTGTCTTCAGCTAGGGCGACCGGTGCCAATCTCGTGACGTTCAGTCGTGCGAACTAGACCGTGAAATATGACACATGTTTAAGCGTAGTGCTATTTATATAGCCCATGCCCGTTCCAGGATAATCGGACGGATTAAAACACAAAACGACCTAATTAACTAGTCCAAATGGAAAACAACAACACGCTTCTGTGAACACAATTGTAAGTCGTCGACTACTGAGAATTCCCGGCAAATCCATGGTCTGGCGGCATCTATAATGAACTAAAACAGAAGAGCAATATAGACCCGCAGCCAGTTATGGCGCCATCTATGCTGCTCTTTTCGTCCAATATACTTTAAATTCAAATTTTATCTTGTGTTAGTAAACAATATTCTTCGTGCAACCATTATATGCCCGTAACTCGTGAAGAGAACAATAAAGACATTTCTTCTTCTTCTTCTTTGTTCTTACTCAGATCAAGGTCCCGGTTTCTCTTACAAGGGACACCGTTGTTTGTAAAGCTGTTTTATCTCTGTGCAGCTTTTGCCTCATAACCGTCTGGCAAGGTCAGTATTGTTCTCTCTTTTCCTGTGTGAGGGTGCAGCTTTGTAGGATGTGTTTCACGATCGTGGTATGCTCCTCACATGGACACTTGTCATCTGTCCAAACCTCATTTTGTTGTACATATGACCCTTGAGTCTGTTATACCCAGTTCTCAGCCTGAAGATGATGACTTGCACTTCTCTAGTTAAGTTAAAGTAGCTGTCTTCTTTTCGGAAGTCGGGGTGTTGATCAGACCATTTTTCCCTGAAGTTGGCTTTAATTATGGTCTTGGCCTCATTATATGTGATACTCAGGTCTGTTTGTGGGGAGGCTCCTACACACTTTGCTAGTTTGTCTGCAGCTTCATTGCCTTCAATATTGTAATAGGAGTTTATCCACTGCATGACCAACCTTAGGTGTTTTAGTTCAGAACTGTGTCAGGGAGAACATTCATTGTTCGAGATCTTCATCTTTGTGTTGTTTTAGCCCTGCTACTACTGACGCGGCATCAGTCAGGAATAATATTTTCTTTGTGGATATCTTTATCTTGGATCTTAAGCTCAGCTGTGGCCTTCAGTGCCTCTGCTTCTGCACGAAAGTTATCGGAGTATGTTCCCCTTGTTCACTGGAAATTTTTCTTCTCAATGCCTTAGTCTCATTGGATGTGACTTTGTTAGATGAGCCTTATGTATATATGTGTATCCATGTTTCTGGTGTGTGTACTCTCCTAAGATATTCTTCTGTAATAAATTGTCTTTGGAAATCTGTCTGAATTCCTTTTCATCATTCTTTCTATGGTTTCTACCATCTTAGGGGACTTGGGTTTCTTAAACGGTGAGATTTGCGATGTTTGTTTTAGATCTATAACCACTGTCTGGCTTATGATTTGGTCTTCTCTTGCAAGTTCTTTTGTTTTGTATATGAAGTGGTTTCTCTTTCCTCTTTTCTTCCCGTGTGATTTATCCAGTGATATATTGGGTGATCAGGCATACGTGTGAACGTTTGCCCCTGCTGGAGTGTTTTTTTATCTTTACGCGTCTCTGTTCTTTCGATTCGTGTGATGTTCCCTATCGCATTTATTTGTGTTGTTCTCATAGCTCCAGTGATGATACGTTAACCTTGGTTTTGGGTTGAATTTATGTTTCGGGAGTTATTCTTTGTTGCCGTGGACCATGCTACTATCCCGTATTCTAGCAATGGTCTTATATAACCTGTGTACAGTTTCTATAGGGTGCCTGTGTCAGCTGCCCATGTTGAGTCTGATGATCGTTCTCATTATGGTTATTCTGTTCTTAGCTTTGTTGGTGGATTTTTTAAATCTGCTTTTTCCATGTCAACCTTGGGCCCATTGTTTTTTCTAGATAGGTTGGACAAATAAAACGGGAACGTCTGGACATTTACTTTGAGGATTACTACTTGGGACTTGGGAGATAGGGAGAAGATTGTGTACTTGGTTTTGGTTTATTTTATAGTAATATGCCATTCTTTTGTCCATATCTCTATTTTGTTGAGGGCCTCTTGCATTTGGTTACTAGCTACAGGTGTAGACTCTTCGGATGTCCATTGTGCAAAGACATCTGCATATAGTGAACTGTGTATTCTTTTAGTGATTTATGTGATTAATAAAGACACTTAAATTGTTGCGCTGATTTACAAATCGACCATAGAATGTTCAGGGAAAGTTTCAGCTCTATATATATTTCTGCTCGATCACCATGTAGCATGTCCTTTGTAGAACGTCGCTCCCATCACAGTCTGTCTGAAAGAAACTCGTTCTCTTGCCAAAACTCCAGCCTCCGCCACAGTCACACTCAGGCATTCCTGGATATCTTGGTGCCATCGTCTTTATGGTCTATCCTTTCCTTTTTTGCCCGGCACCATACCTTCCTTCACCATTCTCTCAAGACCGTTGTGTCTCTTGATGTGACCAAAGTATTTGCATTTTCTAGCCAAAATGGAATTCATAAACCAGTTCTCCTCTATGCTCAACTCTTGCCGAATGTCTACATTTGTGTTTTTATTTTTCGTTGTCCAGTGTATTTTGAGGATGTTTCTGTAACATTTTGACTCGAAGAATTCGATTCTTTGTGTAGAAGTTTGGGTAATCGTCCATGATTAACGGCCATAAGCTGCCACAGGAAAAACACAGGCTCTCAAGACTTTTACGTTTATCATTTTATTGGTGCTCTGCCATAATTTCTTCAGGCTGTTCAGTCTCTGTATTGCCATAGCTAGTCTTCTTCTGATTTCTTTCGAGCAGTCACCATTTTTGTCCATTCTGGAGCCCAGATATTGAAAATATGTGACCTGATCTATTTCCTCCTGCTTGATATATATATATATATATATATATATATGTATACACACACACACACACACACACACACATACTTACCTATCTATCTACATACATATACACGGACATATATATATATATATATATATATATATATATATATATATATATATATAAATATTTGTCATGTTAAATCACATAATTATATCGTCTTTCATGCTAATTTGGTCATAAAAATGCCATTTCTGGAATATAATTATTTAAATTTAAAAAAAATCCATTTTGGACAAAGCTATGTCATCTTTTAAACCCATTTCTGTCATGCACACAAATAACGTTTTTATCGCTTTCTGTTCAACAGTTTCGTTAATTTGTTATGAATTTCTGTCACTTAGTTATATCACAATTTTATTCATTTCTGGCAAATTATTATATAACCACTTTATCAATAGATGCCATAGTTAATCCCGATTTTCTCCATTTCTAGTTCATAATTATATCATTATATTATCAATCTCTAGTATATATATATATATGTACGAGAACACCGCATGCGGTAGCTAAAAAGGCAGTTGACAGGGAGAGCTTCTTCAAAGAAATCGTCGACGCGGTTGAAACGGGTCTCAGATCCAATGATCTCAGACTTGCATGCAAAAGCCATCAGGCTCCTCCGCCCTGGAAGCCAGCAAGCAGAAAGCGTATCGCAGTATTGAGTTTGCCTATCGAATAGATGAGTTATCATGTTTGACGCATGAAGAAGTTGCAAAGAGATGGAAGAAACACTATACGCTCGCTCTCAACCATCCCTTAGCAACGGCCTGCCCCGAACTGAATGATCTAGAACATTTGGATGCTAACTGGAACGCGAATACGTGCATTGACACCCCCCTCCCCACCCCCCTCCCCACCCCCCCCCACCCCCACCCCCAACATTGGCAGAAGTCCAAGCCGCCATACGGAAGCTTAGTGACAGGCGCGCTGCTGGGTCGGACCATTTTCCACCGGAACTACTGAAATAGGTCATGGATCCTACCTTCTCTGCTCTTGATCATCTCTTCCTACAGCTATGGAGGACAGAACACGTTCACGAAAATTGATGTTTATGGACTAATTGTTGCCCAATACAAAGGCAAGGGAAGCCGTAAAGACTGCATTAACTACAAACCAATCACGCTGCTCTCAGCCCCAGGCAAGGTATTTGCACCTGTGCTGCTGGTTCTGCTCAAGCTACTCCTGATCGCAAAGCTTTGTCCTCATCAATCTGGTTTCTCCCCGGGAAGGTCAACTATTGATGCCATTCACGCTCTCTGCGATGTGGATCTAAATCCTGCATTCGATTCGATCCATAAGTCTGCTCTCTGGAAAGCCCTGCAAGGCATCGACACTCCTGCCCCCCTGCTGAGTCTGATACGGGAGCTAAACACGGACAACAGGGTCAGAATTCGACTGAGTGGCACTCTCTTTCACAGATTGTTCGCAACTTCAGGACTCAGACAGATATGTGTTCTTACTCGACATCTGTTCTGCCGGGCCGTCGACAGACTTCTTGACTACCTCAGCACGCACCAATAGAGTATCGCTATTGATAAGTCAATCTTAACTGATCTCATTTACTTGGACGACATCGTCCTGTTCGTCACGGGCAGCTATCCGCTTCGGTACTCCCTAGAAACCTTAAACAACGAAACGCCCTTCCTAGGTTCGTATAGTCCCTCGCAAGACCAAATTTCAGAACCTAATTTCCGACACTCACACCAGGGTATTAAACTTAAGGTCACACTGTGAAAGACACAGACGAATTCATATATCTCGTGGAGATCATCCAATGTCCCAGCGGTCCAGATATGTCAAGACGGAACGGACTAGCTGCATCTGCTATGCACAACCTCAGACGTGTTTGGAGTAACGGCAAGATCTCCATTTAAAAAATAACAAGCCATCCTTCAGTCATGCGTGGTCCCAGTCATGCCTGGTCCCAGTCATGCGTGGTCCCAATCCTGATTGGTCCCAGTCCTGATTGGTCCCAGTCCTGATTGGTCCCAGTCGTGATTGGTCCCAGTCCTGCTTGGTCCCAGTCATGCGTGGTTCCAGTCTTGCTTGGTCCCAGTCATGGGTGGTTCGAGTCATGCGTGGTTCCAGTCATGCGTGGTTCCAGTCATGCGTGGTCCCAGTCATGTGTGGTCCCAGTCATACGTGGTTCCAGTCGTTATTGGTCTCAGTCATGTGTGGGCCCAGTTCTGCTGTACCTCTCCGAAACATGGACACTACTCAAACATGACATGTCGAGATTGGAGGCCTTTCACGTACACAACCAGTGGCGTATCCTGGTCATCCGATGGCATGACTACATCCGAAACATGGAGGTCTCTGCTAAGACAGGCCTCCTCCAAATTTCAGAAACACTTGACCGAGGCCGAGTTTCTTTGTTTGGTCATGTTGTACGGTTGGACCAGAAAACTCCGGCCCATACGATATTACACAAGTCGTTCCTCAGCGCCAAAAGTCTTCCCCCGACAGACTCGAAGCATAGAAGAGAAAACTCCCCACAATATGGCTCCAACAGATAGCAAATTGCACCTCCGCTCTGGACGAGACCTAGAACCACGTCGAAGCAGTTCGTCATGGGCATGACTGATCGACGCAACGGACCTCAGACGCCTAAACGAACATTATTATTATTAATATAATTATTACACATATATGTATATATACGAATGACTTTTTTTGTAATAAAAAATTATTTTTTTCAAGTAGTCAAAATGCTATTTATTTTTCACTATAATCATCTGCAACGTTTATGTAACCCAGCGGTTAGGTAATGCTTGAAAAGCTTCAGCGTAGAAATATTTGAAAGTAAGTCTGAACCAATCCAGGACAGCCTGTTTCACTTCGCCGTCGGTGCTAAAATTCTGACCTCCTAGGAATTCTTGTAGTGATTCAAACAGGTCAAAATCGCTTTAAGCAAGGTCTATGGTGGATGTGGCAATACCTCACATCCGAGTTGCTGCAGACAGCACATAGTGCGGTGAGACAAATGAGGTCAAGCGTTCAGTGCAGGCTTTAACTCTTTTCTGCCGGTCAAAAGCGGAAAGCTAGCAACGTGCATTATTAACCTTTCGAAAATGCAAATGCTCATTAATAAAAGTGTTCAGCGTACACAGAGAAAGACTTGCTTTATGTGTAGTTTCGCGACAAGTTATGCGTTGATTTTCCATGATAAGACTTTCCCCAATCTGGATATTCATGGATAAATTTCCTTCTCTATAACTTTTACACCATTTAAATGTTTTACTGCGACTGGGTGTCTTATTACCGTATTGTGATTTTGTATTCAGTAAATTTCCGTAGGTTTTACTCCGTCTTTCACAAGAAACTTCATCACAACACGCTGTTCCAAGCAAACACTGATTGTGTTGTCCACCATTTTTATTTATCTGTCACGTGACTGGCCCATGGCAACTGGCCCACTTAGCACTAACAGGATACACGTGCATCTAACTAATGATAGAAGTTACATCATGCTATAACCAATTCAGGAAGAACCAGAGCACACAATTACGGTTTGATCGCACCTCGTATTGAAATATGTATATATATTTCTGTCATGAAATTCTATCAACTTGTATCCATTTCTCCCATGCATACACCGACGGTTCTGTAACAAACACTACACAGAACGGAGGGGCAGGAGCATTCCTGAATCTACCAAATGGCAGAAAAATAACACTGTCATTCGCTACTGGTAAGTACACAAGCAATTTCAGAGCGGAGGCAGAGGCACTGAGGGCGGCAGTGGAAGAGATGGTGACACACAGTGAAAATGAGAGCCATATAGTCCTGCTGACAGATGCTCTCGCCGTAGTCACAGCGCTAAAAAGCCAGAAAAACACTGAGCTTAATGACTTAAGAGCAGCACTCTGCAAACTGTGCCAGCAGTCCACACCAAAAAGGGTAGTGGTACAGTGGGTTCCGTCACACTGCAACATCCAAGGCAACGAGGAGGCAGACAGACTGGCAAAAGAAGGTGCAAGACTACCACAAACAGATACCAGTATGACGTACGAAGAGTCAAAACGGCTTATCAAAGCCAGATGCATGACCAAATGGGAAACCGAACATACTGGTTACACCAAAAACGATGCCTATTACCAGTTGAACCGAAGAGAGCAGGTCGTTGTCTTCAGACTTCGCACTGGCCACAACAGACTGAGGTACCACCTATTCAACAAATTGAAGATAGGGTGTACCGACGAATGCCCGTGCGGTACTGGTAAAATGACCACTGAACATCTGCTGCAGAACTGCCCGACATACGAGGATCAGAGAGAGCAGATGTGGCCATTACCAGTGGAACTGCAAGACAAGCTCTATGGCAGTAGCGAGAGCCTCAGGATGACCGCCGCTTTTTTCGAAAAAATAATGGTTACTGTCTGACTGTGTACGCAGAAGAAGAAGAAGAAGAAGTATCCATTTCTATCATAGAGTAATTCTATCATAGAGTAATATGAACTTGTTTTTATTCATTTGTGTCATATATTTATGTACTCTTTTTATTCCTTGTTTTATAGAAATCGGAAGCCACCGGTTCGCGCTCAAACATAATTTTTCTCAAAGCGAATGACACAGAATAGTAAGTAGATGATCAAGATTAACAAGAAGAACAAAAGAAACAGAACAGCAAGAAGAACAGGCAGAACAGGAAAAACTAGAAGAACAAAAAAAACAGAAAGAACAAAGAGAACAACAAGAATAAGAAAAACAAAGAACAAGAAGAAGAATAAGAACATGAACAGGAAGAAGAACACCAAGAACAACAAGATAAACAAGAAAAGAAAAAAACAATACGAACACGAAGAACATGAAGAACAAGAAGAAAGGGTCACATTGAAAACCATTGATTGACTTTACTACACGTTGAGACGCATCCTGCAAAAATCGAAATTCCTTAATTAAAAGTAAGAATCACAGAGAGAAACGACCTCTGGTCACGCAAGCTCAGTGCTGGGAAATCTGTTACTATCTACTTTCATAAATCCACTCTCCATTTAAGTGAAATGGACTGTTCTAAAATGAAGAATGAAGTACAAACGTAGAAAATACATGGTAATGTATACATTATGTTAATAGGTATGAGATATATTATTTTTGTTCTTCTAAATACCCGTCCTGCGCGAGAATGCAAGTGTAGAAAACGTCCCTTACGTGGAACTAACAACAATTCACACGAAATATTCGCGTACTAGCTAATCTTGAAGCGAGATTTACGTATGTGTGTGTGTGTGAGTGTGTGTGTGTGTGTGTGTGTGTGAATATATATATATATATATATATATATATATATATATATTTATATATATACACACACACACACACACACACACACACACAAGGCGTTATGAAATGAAACCGGACCGAACTGCACCAAGTGAACATACGTATGATGGGCATGATGACGTCACTTCTGATGTAAACAGCGCTAACCAACCGTTATGTTTGCAAAATTTCATTATCCTCCGACTCAGGGTTTGCTCAGTAGACCGTTGAAAACATCACGGTTATGATATAGAATCCGTCCAGAGTTGATCAACGAATGGTGATGCGGTGTCTAACAGCTGACGGATGCCGACCAGGTGACATTCATCGAAGAATGCAGACAGTTTATGGTTATAAAAGACAATGGTGATATTGTCATCTGCGAAACGGTCACTACAAACGGAGAAATAATGTTACAAAATAAAATTACAACTTGGAAACAGAAATGTGCTACAAGAACGAAGATCGGTACTTTTGAAACACAGTGCTTCAGAAGAATCCTGAAAATCCCGTTGACAAAGAAAGAAACATTCAAATCTATTCGACAAGACCTGAATGTGGAGTAGAATTGGCTCATAAAGGACGTAATGACTCCAAAAACGCAGGTTTTTTTTGGGACATGTCAAACGATACAATGGACTGGAGAGAGCGGTTATGGAAGGCATGGTCACTGGGAAGAGAGGCAGGGGTCGATGGAGAAGACGATGGACACAAGACATATAAACGAATTGGACAAAGACATATGCCAAAGTTCGAGATAACAAACAAACGGTGGAATATATTTTACAGGGATGTCAGCTCCAATGTAGAAATAAACTGTAAAGCCGCGTTATGTAAGGATCGACCCTTTTATGAAGGAGACGAAGAAGTATATTATTTTAAATATTTAAGCACGAGATGACCCCAACTACTTCTGTTATTAATTTATGTTTTAGATTTTAATTATATTCATTCTCTTACCGAACAATCACATGCTTTGAAGTTTTATTTTTTCGGATTAATAATATAAAATGAGTTGATGATTGTATTAAATTGTGATAAAGAACTCCATTAATTAGAGTTATTAAATATATTTAACTTTAACAAAAAGGAATTTAATTTTTCTATTTAATTTTTCATGACGTTTTACATTTTTTTTTTTGTATTTTTTTTTTGGAGCTGATACGGAACATTAAAGCTAATCCGCAAGTTACTTTTACCTGCTAATGAAACTACAATATTAAAGAAGTAAGAATATTTTTACAATTGAAGCAGCTTTATAAAATGTTGATTAATGTTAGATTAGTATGTTGGAAATGTGTCTGTACACCGAATCATGAATTGCGTATGTTTTTGTTAAAATCAAAATACGTAAGTATGACAGTTATGTTTTTAATTTCCAGAAAATAAATTATGTTTGTAATTTTTAGAATAAATAGTATGGCATGAATAGACAATTGTATTTAATCATAGTAAAAATCTAAATTAATTTGATTGATAGCGAATATTAACTACAACAAAAACATTTAATTTAGTCTAACCGTGATACTAAAGTGTTATTATTGTTTTTACTGCTCGGAATAAATTTCACAGCAGCTACATTGCATAACAACGCGTCATCATGTAGCATGTCCTTTGCAGGCCGTCGCTCTTATGACTGCTTTCCTATCGGAAATTATCATTCGCCATTCTTCCGACCTGCACCGAGGTCAAATCCAACGTCTCCTTGATGTCCTGGGTCCATCGTCTTCTCAGTCGGCCCCTGCCTCTCTATCCAGTGACCACGTCTTCCATAACCGGTCTCTCCAGTCCATTGTATCGTTTGACCTGTCCAAAAAATCTCAGTTTTTGGGGTCATTACGTCCTTTATGAGCCAATTCTCCTTCACATTCAGGTCTTGTCGGATGGATTTGTTTCTTTCTTTGTCAACGGGATTTTCAGGACTCTTCTGTACACCGTGTTTCAAAAGCACCAATCTTCGCTCTAATTGCTTTTGTAATCGTCCATGTTTCACATCCAAAGGTTGGCACAGGAAAAATGCATGTTCTTAGAATCTTTAGTTTTAGTTATTTGTTTGTATTATGCCATAGGTTCTGCATACTCCTTATCTTCTGCATTGTCATAGTCAGTCGTCTTCTTATTTCTTTTGTACATTCTTCATTGTTGTTCAGGATTGATCCCAGATATTCAAAATGTGCAACATTTTCAATCTCTTCGCCATCTATCTCGATTTTATGTTTGAGTTTTGTCTTATCAGTTGTCATTATCTTTGTTTTTTTTTGTATTCAGGTAGAGATTCTAGGCTTCATTATGTTTCTGGACTGTTGTAATTATTTGTTCTAGGCCCTTGGCGATATTCATGAGCAAAACTGTGTCGTCGGCATATCGTATTTCCGGAATCTACTTTCTTCCCATTGTGAAAAGATCGAAGTCTGTAGAAATTGGATCTGCCTTTACATTCTTGATAATGTTTTCTGCATATATATTGAACAGATCTGGGGTAGTTGTCTCGCCGCGGCGACTCAATTTCAACCAGTGTTCGTAAAGCGATCTCAGTCCCGCCAGGCGGAGCGATAGCGCGGGCTTGCGGAAAACGCTCGCCTGCCTTTCCCCGTAGTGCGAATTGGGTGCGGTTTGTGGTAGTGGCTCCTCCACCGAGGTGCGCTAGTCTGGTCCGTATCAGGAAACGTGGTCCGTCCGTGGTGATTTATCTAAGGCTTATAGCAGAGCTCGACAGTACGTCTCGCTGGTGGTCCGACTCTCGCAAAGAGCTTGTGACCGGCAAATGGAAAGCAGGAATCGTTGCCTCGAGGCCCTGCGTTCTCCCTACGGAGAAGAAGGGCAGGCCAAATTGTGTCTCTAGTCCCAGTGAAATTCGTCGCCGAGGTCGTTGGGATCCGTTCTGCACAGAGCGCTGCCATCCCTCCTCGAGCGAGCCCGGTCGGTCGGTCGTCTGGTGCGTGTGGGAGGCCCCTGTCAGGCGGTCCTAGGTCGACGGAGTGAGGGACGGGTGGAACAAACCGTCCGTCCCGTCAGTCGGTCCCTGCGGCCGTCGTCCCAGCGAGGCTTTTTACACACCCTTCCTCCGCCGACCGGTGTGTGCTGTACGTACGTCTCCGACAGATATCTGGTTGATCCTGCCAGTAGTCATATGCTTGTCTCAAAGATTAAGCCATGCATGTCTAAGTTCACACTGTCTCACGGTGAAACCGCGAATGGCTCATTAAATCAGTCGAGGTTCCTTAGATGACACGATCCTACTTGGATAACTGTGGCAATTCTAGAGCTAATACATGCTTACCAAGCTCCGACCCTCGCGGAAAGAGCGCTTTTATTAGTTCAAAACCAATCGTCGTTTCCCCTCGCGGGGTTGCGGCGTCCCCACTGGTGACTCTGGATAACTTTGTGCTGATCGCATGGCCTCATGTGCCGGCGACGCATCTTTCAAATGTCTGCCCTATCAAATGTCGATGGTACGTGACATGCCTACCATGTTTGTAACGGGTAACGGGGAATCAGGGTTCGATTCCGGAGAGGGAGCATGAGAAACGGCTACCACATCCAAGGAAGGCAGCAGGCGCGCAACTTACCCACTCCCGGCACGGGGAGGTAGTGACGAAAAATAACAATACGGGACTCTTTCGAGGCCCCGTAATTGGAATGAGTACACTTTAAACCCTTTAACGAGGATCTATTGGAGGGCAAGTCTGTTGCCAGCAGCCGCGGTAATTCCAGCTCCAATAGCGTATATTAAAGTTGTTGCAGTTAAAAAGCTCGTAGTTGGATCTCAGGCGCAGGCGGGCGGTCCGGCTCGCGCCGGTTCACTGCCCGTTGTCTCCTGCCCTACCGTCTGCCGGCTCTCTCCCACGGGTGCTCTTCGCTGAGCGTCCTGGGTGGCCGGCGCGTTTACTTTGAAAAAAATTAGAGTGTTCAAAGCAGGCCTCGGCTGCCTGAATAATGGTGCATGGAATAATGGAATAGGACCTCGGTTCTATTTTGTTGGTTTTCGGAACTGGAGGTAATGATTAACAGGGACAAACGGGGGCATTCGTATTGCGGCGTTAGAGGTGAAATTCTTGGATCGCCGCAAGACGAGCTACTGCGAAAGCATTTGTCAAGAATGTTTTCATTAATCAAGAACGAAAGTCAGAGGCGCGAAGACGATCAGATACCGTCGTAGTTCTGACCATAAACGATGCCGACTAGCGATCCGCAGGAGTTGCTTCGATGACTCTGCGGGCAGCTTCCGGGAAACCAAAGTGTTTGGGTTCCGGGGGAAGTATGGTTGCAAAGCTGAAACTTAAAGGAATTGACGGAAGGGCACCACCAGGAGTGGAGCCTGCGGCTTAATTTGACTCAACACGGCCAACACTGAAATGATTGACATGCCGAGACCACTCTTCTGGGGCCTAATATGGAACTGGTGCTGGACTTAGACCCCCAGAAATCTGGGGTTATGCCCCCTGTGGCTCGGTTTTGTCTGCATCCAGTGTTTGATAAAGGAATTGACGGAAGAGCACTATCAGGAGTGGAGCCTGAGACCTAAGTTAACTTAACACGCCAATAATGCAGAATGACTATCAAAAAGTACACCTTCGTGGGGTCTAATAGAGAACATGTGCTGGAATTAGACCCTCGAAAATTTTGGGGCTACCCTCTTGATTGTCTCGCTAAGAGAATTGACGGAAGGACACCACCAGGTGTGGAACCTGCGGCTTAATTTGACTGAACACGCCAATACTGTAGAACAACTGACAAATCGAGAGCACTGCCGTTTGGGTCTAATAATGAACGTACGCTGGTATTAGACTCACGGATGACAAGTCAGCTCTCAAACACTCAAATGAAAGAACGCTACGGAAATCGTGTTTAACTCCGCAGAAAACGCAGATTTCAAATACCTGGTCATTGACAAACAAAAGCCCTCAATAAATTCGTCTGACCAAATAGTGAACGGGTGCTGGAAATAGATCATCTGAAGACAGGTCAGTTTTACCCTACAAATGACAGGGCGTTGCTACGGAAAACCAGCTCAAATCGAGAGGAGCCGCAGACACTTTGGTTCACGTACCAGGCTGATAAGCCAAGGGCGCGAGGCTACCATGTGGGGGATTACGGCCGAACCCTTGTAAGCCGCAATCCCGCCCAAAATCTCAGCACCACTGCAATGGGAGGCTCCTACATGATCGGGACCTAGGGCTTGCGCCTCAGCCCTATCAGGTAGAGCCACAGTATGAGGTCCTTGCCGTCCGCCAATCAAAGCGGGCGGACAACTGCTTGATACTCACCCTATACGGCGTTGGGGTGCGAAAACACCAACCAAAGACTTAGTACCTGGTCGGGGTGTCGAAAACAGTAGAGCAGCCACCTCACTGTGAACTGTCAAGACTCAACCACTGACCATGAGAGTTGTCCGCACACCAGGCGATCAACATCTCTGTGACATTACCAGGCTTGTCCTCTGGCGAAATGCACTCCGGCTACGATGTCTACCTCTGTACGTTATCAGCCATAACTATCATGCTGGACGCAGAAGAGATGCAGACCAGCGGACATTGCACACCTGCCCCACTGTGTCAACACCCCAGGTGGCGGGGAATGCTAGGCGTACCATCCCTGCATAGAAGCCAAGAAAACAAAGGGAAAAAGAGATACCCCACTCACATGCAAATGCTACGTTTCTGGCAGGACGTGACGATCCTGGGATACAGACACACTGGACTGCCTCTCTTCTGGGTAAACCAGTCCATCTCATATATCATATCATCATTGCACCCTATAGACACGAGTAGTGAAGACTCGAAAGTCTGGTAAGACAACTTCCATAGGAGAGAAAACTCTGATCGTAAACAACTGCTGCCTTGCAGATAGGCTGGGGACAGCCAAAGGCTAAGGAGGGCATCCCTACAGAAACGCCTGTTGAAATCGGATGCACGGGGCCGCAAGCCTAACAAAACAGTGCAACGTAAATCACAGTATGATGGCAGCACAACCTATTCGAAAAACGTATGGCGCTCATCCTGAGGAGACCCGCCAGGCAGCGATAGCGCCGGGCCTCACGCCTCGAAGGGGCCCACCCTTGACTACTGGTGGTCACCCACCCATGTGTCGTGGAGTCAAGGCACATGGCTATGGGGTAACGTCTATTGGCCAAAACCTCAAGACCCTCAAAATACTACAGTGGAATGCGGAGGGAGTCATTAACAAAAAACTTTCCCTAACACATCACCTGCATGAAGGTAAGATTGACGTGGCATGTATCCAGGAAACGCACCTCAACAATAACCATAAATTCTCAATCAGAGGATACCAGACCTTCCGTCTAGATAGAGAAGGCCACAAAGGAGGGGTTCTGATACTGACCAGAAACAGCATACCGAGTAGCGCGGTACCTGTCAATCACACCGGACAAGCAGAAATTGTAGGAGTTGACATAATGGCTCAAGAGACGAAACTCCGCATTTTCAATCTGTACGGACCACCAAACAGAGACCTATCGCTCTCGAGTATGGAGGTCAGAGACTCCAACTGCATAGTAGTTGGAGATTTCAACAGCCACTCGGAGAGATGGGGATACTCTGACACAGACAGTAGAGGTGACGAAGTGGAAGATTGGGAGATAGATGCAAATCTCTCCCTAATCAATAGGCCGGAGGATAGCCCTAGCTTCTACTCAAGAACACGGCATACCACCTCGACTCCAGATTTGGCCTTCTCCACACAGGACATACACTATAAAATAGACCGCCAGGTGCTGAACCAACTGGCAGGTAGCGACCACAGGCCGATCAGGCTAACCATTGACATGGAAGTAAGCCCACAGGAAACAAAACCGCTCCCACGTTGGAATTACAAACGAGCCGACTGGGACAGATTTGCAATCCTGACAGATGGGCTGTGTGAAACCATCAACACACGAAACACCAAAATGAAGCCCATGGTGGAGAGCCTAAGCAAGGCAATAATGCAAGCCGCCACTGAAACCATCCCAAGAGGAGCTAGGAAAAACTATAAGCCCTACTGGAATGATGAGTTACAGAAAGTGGAAGATGCAGTAACAAATGCTAGGAACATGGCAGAACGAGAAAAATCCATGGAGGCAAACATCGCCCTCAAAGCCGCCGCGGCGAAGTACAAACACACTCTCAAGCAAACAGCAAGAGAAAGTTGGAAAAATAAAACGGAAAGTCTGAACCTGGACAAAGACGGGAACAAGCTATGGAAGCTAGTCAGAGCCATGAACGACGAAACCCCGTCAAATAAACAAATTACCATCAAGCAGGGCGAGAACTTGATCACAGGTAAGAAAGCCGCAAACGCCTTTGTCGATCACTATGCCAGAGCAAACCACATCGAGGTCCCTGCAGATAAGCATACAGACATTAGCGAAGAGCTAAAGGGACACGAAGACATAAATACGGCTCCTGAAGAGCACATGATGGCCAAACTAACAATGCGCGAAATGGAAGAGGCTATGAGTACACTAAAGAAAAGGAAATCTCCCGGAAAAGACGGGATAACAAACGAAATGCTAATGGGGCTGGGCCAAACAGCGAAGAAGAAACTACTATCAGTCCTGAACCAAAGCTGGAAAAGGGATATTGTACCCCAGGCATGGAAAGATGCAATACTGGTACCAGTACCAAAAACAGGGAAGGACAAAACAGATCCAAATGGATACAGGCCCATAAGCCTACTGAGCTGTGTTGGCAAGCTGATGGAACGGATAATAAACACCAGACTGATGTGGCATCTGGAAGAAAAACGAATACTAATTCCACAGCAAGCCGGCTTTAGACAGCACAGATCCACTGAGGACCAGGTCATCCTCATAGCCCAGGAGATAGAAGATGCCTACCAGGCACAGAAACACACAGTAGCTGTTTGGGTGGATCTGGAAAAGGCATTTGACAAAGTCTGGAAGGATGGACTTAGAGTCAAGCTAAGAAGAAGTGATGTCTGTGGGAAAATGTACAAGTGGATCAACCACTACCTCAAACAAAGAACGGCCAGAGTCCAAGTACAAGGGCAGATGAGCAAAAAGGTGACACTCGAGCAGGGAGTACCCCAAGGGAGAGTATTGTCACCCACACTCTTCCTGGTATATATAAACGATATTACAGAGAATATACCAAGAAGAGTCCATAGCTCAATGTTTGCAGACGATCTGGCTATGTGGACCTCTGAAAAGAATCTCACAATAGCAAGAAATCGGATGCAGACGGCCCTAACATCGCTGGAGGAGTGGGCGAACTCATGGCTGGTCAAAATAAACGAGGAGAAAACCACGTGCACAATATTCTCGCTCTCATTAAAACCCCAAAGTACCAAATTAAGTCTGAATGGCAAAATCCTGCAGCCAAACGACAACCCAACCTATCTGGGAGTCACATTTGATCGGCGCATGACATGGAAAAGTCAGATTGAGAGAAACCGAATGAAAGCCAGAGAAAGAATGGCGATCATGAGGAAACTTGCTGGCACAAGCTGGGGAGCAGACGAAGGCATACTAAAGAAACTGTACACTGGAAGAGTGAGACCAGTTCTCGAGTATGGCATTGCGGCATGGACAACCGCAGCGAAGGCGAACTTCGATAAAGTTAACAAACTTCAAAACCAAGCCATGAGAATTATAACAGGTGGCATGAAGTCAACGCCAATTGTAGAACTTGAAAAGATTACAAAACTGCAATCCATGACCGATAGAAGAGACTGCAGAGCCCAGCTGCAGTCAGAGAAACTCAGAAGACTGACGGACCATCCAATGTACCAGAGACTAAACAATTTGGGAAATGGGAAACTAAAGCGGAGAAACTTTGCAGAAATAGCCAAAGCAAAGATGCACGAAGATCCCATAAACGCACTAACAACACCAAAACCCATCACTACTGTACGAAAACCTACTTGGAGGCAGGATATATTTCCAGAGGTGGTAGAAAATATACCAGGTATTGCAAACAAAAACTGCCAGAGTGAAAAAGAAAGGAGAGACACTACCCTAAGCTTCATAACGAAAAGCTACCCAAGCATGGACTGGACCCATGCATACACCGATGGTTCTGTAACAAACACTACACAGAACGGAGGGGCAGGAGCATTCCTGAACCTACCAAATGGCAGAAAAATAACACTGTCATTCGCTACTGGTAAGTACACAAGCAATTTCAGAGCAGAGGCAGAGGCACTGAGGGCGGCAGTGGAAGAAATGGTAACACACAGTGAAAATGAGAGCCATATAGTCCTGCTGACAGATGCTCTCGAAGTAGTCACAGCGCTAAAAAGCCAGAAAAACACTGAGCTTAATGACTTAAGAGCAGCACTCTGCAAACTGTGCCAGCAGTCCGCACCAAAAAGGGTAGTGGTACAGTGGGTTCCGTCACACTGCAACATCCAAGGCAACGAGGAGGCAGACAGACTGGCAAAAGAAGGTGCAAGGCTACCACAAACAGATACCAGTATGACGTACGAAGAGTCAAAACGGCTTATCAAAGCCAGATACATGTCCAAATGGGAAACCGAACATACTGGTTACACCAAAAACGATGCCTATTACCAGTTGAACCGAAGAGAGCAGGTCGTCGTCTTCAGACTTCGCACTGGCCACAACAGACTGAGGTACCACCTATTCAACAAATTGAAGATAGGGTGTACCGACGAATGCCCGTGCGGTACTGGTAAAATGACCACTGAACATCTGCTGCAGAACTGCCCGACATACGAGGATCAGAGAGAGCAGATGTGGCCATTGCCAGTGGAACTGCAAGACAAGCTCTATGGTAGTGGCGAGAGTCTCAGGATGACCGCCGCTTTTTTCGAAAAAATAATGGTTACTGTCTGACTGTGTACGCAGAAGAAGAAGAACAGGTATGGTGAGCAATTTCAGAGCGGAGGCAGAGGCACTGAGGGCGGCAGTGGAAGAAATGGTGACAGGTAAAAGGAATGAAAGCCACATAGTCCTGCTTACAGATGATCTGGCCGTAGTCACAGCACTAAAAAGTCAGAAAAATACTGAACTTAATGATTTAAGAGCAGTACTCTGTCAACTATGCCAGCAGTCCGTACCAAAAAGGGTAGTGGTGCAGTGGGTTCTATCTCACTGCAACATCCAAGGCAACGAGGAGGCAGAGAGACTGGCAAAAGAAGGTGCAAAACTACCACAACCAGATACTAGTATGACATACGAAGAGTCAAAACGGCTTATTAGAGTTAGATACATGATCAAATGGGAAACCGAACATACTGGCTACACCAAAAACGATGCCTATTACCAGTTGAACAGAAGAGAGCAGTTCGTTGTCTTCAGACTTCGCACTGGCCACAATAGACTGAGATACCACATATTCAACAAATTGAAGATAGGTGGCACCGACGAATGCTCGTGTGGTACCGGGAAAATGACTGCTGAGCATTTGCTGTAAAACTGCCCGACATACGAGGATCAGAGAGAGCAGATGTGGCCATCACCAGTGGCAACACTAGACAAGCTCTATGGCAGTGTCGACAGCCTCAGGATGACCGCTGCCTTTTTTGAAAAAATAATGGTTATTGTCTGACTGCGTACGAAGAAGAAGAAGAAGAAGAAGAAGAAGAACAGGTATGGTGAAAGAATGCATCCCTGTCTGACTCTCTTGTGTATCTCAACTCAAACCAGGTTTCACAATGTATTCTGACGGCTGCTTCCTGCTCCCTGTAGAGGATTTCTATTAGTTGAACCAGATGTGCCGGGAAGCCCACATTTTTCAGAATGTTCCACATTTGCTGATGTTTTACGCAGATCTTGGTGTAGTTTATAAAACAGGCATTCAGGTCCGTTTTGAATTCTCTGCTTTTCTAGATGACATTTCTCATGTTGAAGATGTGGTCTCTCGTGCCTCTTCCTGGCCTGAACCCTACTTGCGTTTCGTTTATTTCATTATCCAACTTTCTGTCTATTCTTCTCATGATGATACGCAATAAGATTTAGCTGGAGTGGCTTATCAAGACGATAGTGACATAGTCGCAGAAAAATAAGTTAGTCAATAAAGCGAAGAACAAACTATAAATATACATAAAATGGACAATTTTTTGGCGGATAACTCAAGGATGATCAACGAAACAAGCAACGAAAGAAGCGAAAAGGTTCATTATATTGATGGTGGACAATCCTCTAACAATATTTGTTAATGAATAACATATTACATAAATATGATGCAGATCTGGAATTATTGTGGTGAATATTTTACTGGTCATGTGATGTAAATACTGTGAAAAATGATTTTATTTGACAAGACCTCGTGACGGCAACGTTTATCTTGCAGATCTTTCCGAAACGTCTGACGTATTTAAAGAGCCATTATCAGAGAATAACAAACAAGGTAAATCTTGAGTCGTCTAGATATTGTGTTGCCACTGGACAAAGGTAGCTCAGAACGAGAGAGGGAGGTTGGAAAATTGTGCAACTTTTCTCACTTTAATCCAAAATCACCGCGCCAGTAACTCTTTCACCCATTTCAGCAGACAGAGCAAAATGAAACGATTTTCAGAACGGCTGAACAGAGAAAATGGTTATCACAGGCGATGGACGAACATCAACATCAGAGAACACAGATGAGGTTTATCAAACACATACAATGCAATGCCGAATTATCTTTCGTTTCCAAAAGTGCAGAAATCGCAGCACTTTCTTGAAAACGACCCTGTGATTTTCGAATTCATTAACACTTTGCCAGTGTTTCTCCTTTGTACTAAAACCAAGACAGCAGTCCAGATACGGACAGTTGTACATAAATGACACGAGCGAAGTAAAACACAATAAAAAGTTTTCGATAGTAATATAGGTTGTCTAAGGATCATTTTGGAAAAGACAAGGACAAGAATAGCACCACTGCCTCACGAACATATCGTAAGAGGCGACTGACTGTGTGATATGCCATACCATCGGTCATGCTTAGGTGGTTTGTTTATAGCAGCATAGGTGGCGCCGACTAGCTTACGGGTCTATTTTGCTCTAGTGTTTGAGTTCATTAAGATGGACTCACACATCGGTTAACCACATTCCGCGGCACTTGCACCAATGCAGTGGAGTACTAAGCTGCTAGATCCTAGCCGGCTAAGCAAGAAATCCCCCTCCTGGCTACATATAGCTAATACTTGAGCTGGATCCTGCACATGCGCATCTGCTCATGTAGAAGTACAGGTTGACTGAGAACTGAGAACAATTGAAAATTTAGATTTGACGTTACGGAGAATTATTCCGTTGCATTTTCTTTCAGATGAATCAAAGCACAAACTAATCAAACAACATATGTTACGGGGTGGGGGGGGGGGGGATTCAGTGGTCCTGATGTAGAGTGTCCGCCATGGGTGTCAAAGATCACGTGTTCAAATCTCGGTGAAGACCAGGATTTTTTTCACGTGGATTTTCTGGTAAAAATTCCCCTGATCGCTGGAGGGTGAGATCGAACTCACGTGTGCAGTGTCGAGCACGTTGAAAATTCCTTGGCAGTTGAAAATCGAAAGGAGTAGACTTAGCGGCCGCTGGTGGGACAAAATAAAATTAAAAATCTATCCAAGTTATTTGTATCTTTCCCCAGGTGGTTTGTTAAGAACAGCTATAGATTGTGCCTAACAATCTGCGGGTCTACTTAGCTATAGTGTTTGAATTAATTAAGATGGACTTCCACGTCGGTACAAACCACCCTCTAACAAACTGGTTGTATACAGACTCCGTAGAGTCTTCTAAGCCGGTATACAGACGTTAAGTTAAATTAAAATGCTTTTCATGATGAGGTTATATAATGGGCATGCCTCGAGAAGAGATGTTGCAACAATATTTGTTGGTGACGACTGTGAATGTAAAATGTTATTAGGACGTTCTTTGCAGAACGTCGCTTCTTTCCCGAGTGGTCCACCGGAGTTTGTCTATGATAAAGACAAGAATAGCACCACTGCCTCACAGAGATCATGTCGTAAGAGGCCCACAAAATGTGACATTGCATAACACCGACCATGGTTAGGTGATTTGTTAAAAGCAGCCTAGCTGATGCCTAACCGGCTGCGGGTCTATTTTGCTCTATTGTTTGAGTCTATTGTGATGGACTTGCATATCGGTACCCCCCCCCCCCCCTCTCCCCTCAAAGAAACTGGTTGCATACCGACAGACTATAGAGTCTTCTAAAGGATTATAAAGACATTAAGTTTAGTTACAGCCGCCATCTTATTTGACTGTTATAAATTCTTGGCAGGTGTGCAGAACGGAAGGTTTTCATTACTTCCTGTACGGAGAGGAGCCATTGCACCGATAAAATAACCTATATTTGCAAAACTAGACACTTTGGGGGTTCGAACCCAGTGTGTTGGTATTGTGAAACGGACGTTTCTTTTCATCCCAAGAAAAGGCATGCCTGCATTTATCGAATTAGGGGTAAATACATGAATATTTCACCGATAAATCGTTCAATGATCCTATTGTCTACACTGTTTCTCGAAAAAGTCGAATGTGCAACAAATGTGATGGAGAAGGTTGACTAACTGAATTTGTCCCGCAGTTTCAGTATTAAGCAGCGTATCGACCTCTTGTGCGTGATTATTTCAGTCTGCCACACAGCAGCCAACTCTTATTTCAACACTTGTTGATACTTATGTAAAAACTGAATAAATTTGAGTTAACTATCCACAAATTATTCAGAAAGATTATCATGTTTAGTTATTTCGAATACTTTTTAGATGGGATAAAGTCTCTATCTAAGAATGAAAATATGAGTGTTATTAAATTGGTCATTTTACCTTTAACGTTTTATGGAAGTCCAGGTACATGCAACACATCTATAAGGACTCAGTGACAGCATTAAGAAAGTTTGGTCGACCAGACTTATTGATTACTTACTACTTAACCTAGACCAGAAATTTAAAATGTGATGCAAAGTACTCAGCTACCTGAAGATAGCTTTGGGTGTTTGCCCGAGTGTTTCAAATGAAGTCTGAGCTATTGAATGTTGTTCCAAACTGTATCTATCGGGATGGTAATTGCATGTATTTTATAAGTAATTTAATTTCAAAACAACATTTATTCATGCCTAGATTTTTGTATTTAGTAAAAAAAAACGCATAAAAGACCATCTTGATATTAACGTTGGTGCTGAGATAATAGATTCAAATGTTAGTACAAGACTAAATGAGGTTGGGACAGAATGTTTTTCTCATGAGCCCTGCGGTATACGGAATTACCGATGACCGTTCCTTAGTGAAGATATTGTTCTAAAGGTTTCACAATGAATTTATATATTCAACTGAGAAAATGTAAATAGTTACTCTATTTACAGAAGAACAATTATTAAATCAAAGATTTATGAGTTGAAGACTGCTGAAGAAATGTATTGCACATATTACTGTTGAAGTGCGAGTAGCCGTAAAAAGTGTTGAATATATTTACGAGAAAATACATTATTCCTGGAGTAATTAGCCACTTTAAATATACAATTTCTTTATGGAAGTTACTTTAGTGTACCAGAAAAAAAATGGAGAAAAAATGAGTAGGCACTATGCCATGTCAGAGAAAAATCTCATAATACTATTAGCGGATCGGTTACCAGAACAACTACACGTGTTTTTCATTAAAGACAAGTAGTAGAACAGGCATTTACAAGGGCGTGCAAAGAAAACAATGCTAACTGCCTTGTTAACTCTTTCAGTACCAAGCAGAAAAGTAGGTTTGACCCAAGAAAAATGGATTAATAGTTATTATTTGTTTGCTTGTGATGCTCTTGTATATAAAGACATTTGTTGTTTTATATATGAAAATAAAGGTCAGTGGCTGTAGAATACAGGTATGCATAAAGTAAACACGATTTAATTTTTTTTAAATGACAGTTATACCAGGTAAAATGGAGGCAGAACGAAGAGTGTTATGAAATTTTGTTACATAAAATTACACTTTTTTTGGTTGTGAAACTGTTTTCAATGTCTTTATAAAAACTGCACGATTGTCACAAAGAACTATTTTATAAGAGCATATAATAAATTATTTGCTATGAAATCATTGGAAAATAAACAATTTTACAGAATACAAAACAATTTTCAAGCTTTATCTTAAATCAATCTTGCCGGTTTACCACTTGAGGTAGTAGAATAAGCGCTGGAGATTTGTATAAATAACGGTAAACTTTACCAAACTTTCAATAGAGATGTAAATTTCTTGCCTCGCTTGTTTGCATTTAGTAAACGGAAGTCGGAAGTTGATGTCTGGTGTGTGTGTTAAAGTTGCAATACAGAGATATGACGTCATATAACGAACAAGATGGCGGTTCCTTTTTGTTTTCTCCGCTAAAGAAGGTTTAAAAATATATTTTTGGTTTGTCCTGAGTTATACACTGAATTTAAATCAACCTTCAAATAGAGAGTCCTGAAACCTGCTACTGGTCTGTATGATTGTTAGAAGCGTGTTATTGCCAGCTGCTATTTATTTCGTCATATCTGCGTTGTAGGACTCGGGTGTGTAGTAAACGATCAGTTTGTTGTCAATGATATAAGTATGGATTATCTGGAGATGTCTTCTTCCTGTGTTACTGTAGCGACACTGTACCTTCTTAGAAGGCACATCAGTTTTGGATTAGTGTCAAAGTAGGTGTATGGCTTGCGCAAGTGTCTTCAGTGACAACTTGCGCTGTGTTGGTCACCATCAATCTACTGTGTTATCTCCCCTCGTGTTTCCAACAACCTTACCACTTAACCTACGCTACCTTGAGATTATATCCAATTGCGGAAAAGCCTTCGGGAGTTAACACAGAGAACAGATCAGAACCGGAGTCCCCTAGACAGTCAGGCATTATACTAAATGCCAGTTTGACAATTTCTGTGACGTCTCCAGTGCCAAGTATTTTCGACATGTCATTTCCTTGGATACGCCGCTGCGTGAAGAGGGGTAGGTGTGGTCCTGCTGATTGGACAACAGCGATCCTGGCATCAGTATGTCTAGGCAGGCGCCAGAGAGATCACGTCGTAAATCAATCCACAGTGAAGAAGCCTACTGTTAAGATTGGCTGCTGGAACGTACGCTCCATGACCACAGGTATAACATAATTCATCCAGGTGATAAACGATTTTCTTAAGACCTCAATCATACACCAGGTGATCAAAAGGCTTCAGGTCGACATCGTCACCCTACAAGAAACACGTCTGGTCGAAAAATATACTGAGGCTATTGCAGCTGTGCGCCTATCAAAGAGAGCCCCAGCACAAAGTATCACAGACAGACCTAACTGGTAGCTGGCTATGAGGGCTGGCCTGCAAACAGGAGAAGCCAAGATGCTTCACGATGTAATTTTCAAACATGTACGGCGAAAGCAGGGTCAACAACTGACTAAGACCTCCCCCTATAGCGTGAAGTCCATTGTCTTTCGAGACTGATAGGATGCCAATCTAATCAATCATAGCGATAGATACGAACCAAAATGTTCAAGCCGATCTTTCGGCCACTGGGTAAAAAGTGGCCACCATGCCGTCCGATATTTCGGCGCCTGAGAAGATTAACCACAGTAATGAGATGAGAAATACCTGTACTATTTCAGAGATACCAACTTCCTATAATTTTGTTTAAGAACAACGTAAAATGGCAAAGGAGTCAAAATGGAGAAGTGATTGAAAGAATAGCAATATTTATTTTAATAGATTCTGAGATAACCTGTTTGATGATCCTACTATAGACATAATAACTTTTCACAGTTCAAAGATCGTCAATTGGATAAAATGTGAAATATTTCAAACAATATTTAGAGAACTTGGAACTTCTTGAAAGTAATAAAATGTGGCATTCTACGTTAACCCAGCACCTGATTTCCAAAAGCAACAATAGTGGAGGCAGGGACAGCTAATGAATTTAAGAATAAATTAGATGCTCATAGCGTTTAGAGCACGGTGATGTAAATGAAACTGGTTGTATACAGACTCTGCAGGGTCGTCTTAACCAGTATAAAGACGTTAAGTTAAGTTAAAAGAATACTATTTGTAATAATCTGTGCATATGGAGAACTAACAAAGATTAGGCAACTAATCATCACGTAAACTAAATGTTGTTGATGTTCGCCTATCACATGTGATAAAAACCATTATCTTTGTTCTGCGTTGTGGGCAGTATTTTCTCTTGCTGTGTCCGCTGAAATGGATGACCTGCGCTGTGATTTGGATTAAAGTGAGGATGTAACTGCGCCTTTTGTCAACCTCACTCTCTGGTACTGAGTTACCTTTGGCCAGTGGCAAAATTTTAGATTTTATCAAGATGACTGGAGATAGCACAGGAGGCGTATTTTTTCCTCATGGTTTACTCCCTAAGCCTTTCCCGTAAACAGGTATCCCACAAAAAAGCGAAGAGGGATGACATCTATCGCTGTGAGTCGTGCATTTTCCATAACCGCAAGATATCTTAGGAGCATCTCTCCAGAGCCGTGTTCTAGTCCATTATAGAAACAAATAACCGCGTGCTGGATCACAAACATGAGCACGATAAACTTGGTGAAAGTTTAGATGTCATCGTAAGCAAAGAGGAGACGTGCTAGCCAGTGCGCCCAGAGGAATTCTTGAACAGCATAACACCAACTGGCGGAATGCCTTCACACAAATGTGAAATAACTGTAGGTGTAGTTTAATTTCTAAGGATTTTTTTTAAAGTCATGGACGATGGAATGCGGCTAACAGCGAAATGTTTACAAAATATAGTTATACTGTGACAAAAGGTATCAGTTATAGTGCTGTGTTATACTAACTGTCTAGTTATTCTCATTCTTGGGTCGAAGATGTTGTTGTTATCCCATAGCTGATAAGCAAGCCTGCTCCTGGCAGCCCAATGCCATTATTATTTAGATACAGGTCTTCTTCAGTTGTTTCACGGCTCGGTACAGTGTGTGGGCAATTGTCGGCAGTGCTTTTAGGAATCTTTTCCTCCTGTCCGCAAGCGGCTTCCACTCAACGAATAGGTGTCGAACTGTTTCATCAGGATGAGAGCAATTTCTACACAAGGGCAGGTGCCGGGGATTGATGTGGTTCAAGTGGCTCTTGCTTGGTGTGTCCTGTTCGGAACTGAAAGATGAGACGAAGATCTCATTTATGTAGTGTTTTTATGTCATCATTACTTTTTGGCTGTGATATTTCGCTAAATACACTGCGACCTATTGTTCCCATTGCCCACCTGTTCATCCAGATTTCCCGAGTATTATTCTTAATAATTCGTTTTACCGTGTGGTTCCTGCAGGGTCTATCCAATTGTTTTCTCGAGGCTCATGTTTTTGCCAAGCACTTCAATATCTGGGCCTCTGTTATTAAACTGGCGGAATCCAAGATTTGGCATATGGACATTGCAATATCTTACCAACAATTTTCTTTTGCCTAAGCTCAAATTCAGGTAGAAATTCTTTGGACGTTGGAGGGTAGTCAATGTTATGTAGCATGTATTTTGCGTTATCTTTGCTCCATAACTTTATTGTTTGATTGCCAATATCATCAACATGATTGTTATTTACAATGGGTCGTTGATACAGCTGCGAACAAGCTGAAAGCAGCCATGGACGCAACTGGCTGCTTACTTCCGGGTCAACGACCCATAACTGACCAATAAGCTATTCCGTCTCCAAGTGGTGGCCCAGGAAATAGATTACAATAATGCAGCTTGACTAAGAGATTCAGGATCAGAGAGGAAGGGCGAAAAAGATCAAAATAATGCCGTGGTGAAACGGAATTTCTAAGCCGAAAGACGCAGATATCGCAGCTTCGCTGTAAACTACGATACAACGTCCTTTTCAGGACAATGACCGTGGAGGAAGAAGCTGTCATTTTTAAAATTCGACTTATTTCTTCAGATCCATACCTTTTAAATTTCAAGACAAACAACTCCCTTTTGAATTACCTTTCTTTAAAAGCATCAATACGTCACATGAACAAAACATTAATGCAATTCGTCTTTACCTCCATCAGCCAATATTGAACATTGAATAGTTATTTATATCTGGGTCTCCTCAGAGCAACATCATTTAAATCCTAAGCAATTGTTTCACCAAACTTGTAAATCAGAAATTGAGTTTACAAAGCAATTCTAGAAACTGTGTCTTCAATACATCCACATAATTCCCATTGATTAACTACTCATAATTAACTGGATGTATAGGTGTTTATTTTAAAAATCTCATTTCTAAAACAAAAATAATATTATATGTTTACTTAAACTATTTTTGTAAAAAGTTTTGTATGTGGGTCACCTGTTGCATTCAGGTATTTGTAGCATGTTCCGCAAAATTATAATTTCATTCCTTTCATCCAATAGATGACTAAGAATATTTGCTGTAATTGCGTACAATGCATTTAATTTCGAATGGAAGATTCGCATTTTAGAAATAAAAACAGAGACGTTGCTAATTTCATCAATAAACATATAAATCTGTCAAATAAATGTCATGTTAAATGTCAATTTATTCTTTCCCGCTGAATTTCTCCTTTTCCAATTTTTGTGGACATTTTTGTTTCCAAAATGGTTTCCCCATAATTTGTTCATATCGATATATGTTCAGTTATTTCGGTACATCCCTTCCATGCACCACTATTTTAGAAAATATGAAAGCAATTGTGTGCTTTGTTTTTATTAAAATTTGTTCTTATAATTGACTTTCTTCTTTTATTTTATTACACAGTTCTGGAATGTGTTATCTTCTACGTGACAATGATCAATATCCATGTTTATAAAACTGCTTTAATCGTTTAAAAAATATGATCTGATCTATTTAATATTGTATAGTTCAGCTCGCGGGCAGATGTTCTAAGCGGATCAGCTATAATAATAATATTGACCTGAATATGCTCGTTTCACAAAATGTGACGACTATTAAATCGTATCCCCACTGACACTGATATCTTGTGATCGAATTTAATATTCCCTTTAGCTTTACTGTTACATTCGCTGAACATAGTTCGCCGTTTCCCTATGTTCTGTTTTCACTTTTAGTCATGCTGTTTTTCAGCCAAAATATATGTGTGAAAGAAGCCTACTTTGTCAAAATGAAACAATGTCACCGTCATCATGTAACATGTCCTTTACAGAAAGTCTCTCACATCACAACAAGAAACTGGATCTTTTGCCAAATATGAAACCTGCTTCAGAGTAATGTCCAAGTATTACTTGACATCTTAAGGCCATAGCGTTCTTGGTCTGCATCTATTGCGCTACATCCTAACTTCCATTACCGTCCTCTCAAGACATTTTTGCCTTTCGATAAGGCCAAAGCTTTTCAATTCCCTGGTTATGATGGAATTTATGAACTAGTTCACCTCTTATACCCTACTCTCGTCGAATGTCTGCATGCATCTTTTTGTCGGTCCATGGTATTCTGGAGACCTTTCTATAACATTTTGAATCGAAGGACTCGATTCTCTTCTTTGTGGAATGAACAACTGTCAATGTTTGGAAGCCATATTCTGGCACAGGAAAAAATCACGTTCTCAATATTTTCACTTTTTCGTTTTGCTGATATTATGCCAATTTCATTAGGTTGTGTAGTCTCTGGATTGTCATTGCCAATCTTCTTCTGATTTCTTTTGAGCAGTCGCTATTGTTGTCAACTCTGGAGCCCAATTAGTCGAAGTTTGTGACCTGTTCTATTTATTTCCACACTCCCGAATTTGAATTTATGTTGACTTCTTGTTCTGTTAGTAATCATTAACTTTGTTTTGTTTATGTTTACCACGCGGTTTTGATCTTCGCTGCATCTGCTTATGGCTGAAATTAGCTGCCATGTTTGATAGTATTATTGTGTTGTCTTTGTATGTTGGCCCATGGATCTTGTTTCCGCCGATTTCGAAAGTCTAATCCTCTCTTTACTGGTATGCACTCTGAAGAGATGTTAGATATATCTGGAGAGGATATAGACATGCCTTACTCTCTTTTGTGCTTCGAACCAATCTGATGTTCTAACAGATACAACAGCTTGTTGTTCTTGATATAATGTTTCTATAAGATGGGTTAGATCGATCAGATGGGTTAGATCGATCAGTTGGATTAGATCGATCAGGTGGATTAGATCGATCAGATAGATTAGATCGATCAGATGGATTAGATCAATCGGATGGATTAGATCGATCGGATGGATTAAATCGATCAGATGAATTAGATCAATCGGATGGATTAGATCGTTCGGATGGATTAGATCGATCATGTGGATTAGATCGATCAGATGGATTAGATCGATCGGATGGATTAGATCGATCGGATGGATAAGATGTGTTGAAAACCCCATATCTATCATGCTTTTTTCACATGTGATGAAGTTTCACGCAATCGAAGGCATTCGTGTAATCGATAAAGCATGTATACACGTACTGATCTGCGTTAAACTCTATATTTGTTTTAACTGTTTCTCAAATTAAATGAATGCCATCTGATCCCTCTGTCTTATCTGAAGCCATCTTGCACTTCGTGGAGTTTGCGTGAAGCAAATTACCGATTAAAAAGCAACCCATTTTTAAATATAAACATTAGCTGTAGTACTCGGCATTGCTTGTCGCATGGACACCTCTGCTCTCATACATCATCAATAACTTTCTCCCCCACCTCAGCTTGCCCAGACCCTGTTCATTTCTTTCTCTTCAACCCGTCCAACTATCTCTCTCTCTACTCTCTCTCTCTACTCTCTCTCTCCCGCTCTTTCTCTTTCTCTGCTTCATCTCTCTTCCAAACCGGCGTGTATAATAAATAGTGATACAAGTGCGAGGTACGGTTAGTGTGAAGAGTGGCTACTGTGAGGAGTATGGTTAGTGTGAGGCGTATGGCTAGTGTGGGGCGTATGTTTAGTGTGAGGCGTATGGTTAGTGTGAGGCGTATGGTTAGTGTGAGGAGTATGGTTAGTGTGAGGTGTATGGTTAGTGTGAGGCGTATGGTTAGTGTGAGGAGTATGGTTAGTGTGAGGCGTATGGTTAGTGTGAGGCGTATGATTAGTGTGAGGCGTATGGTTAGTGTAGGCGTATGGTTAGTGTAAGGTGTAGTTAGTGCGAGATATAGTTAGTGTGAGGTATGGTTAGAGTGAGGAGTGGATAGTGCGAGAGCGGGTTTCTACAACTCGCTGGTTGTTCACACTCCTGCCCGTCCTCTCAGGCGCCACTCTCTGGTGAACCAAAGTATGATTTTTTTTTAAAACTTGCAACCTGCAATCTGTCTATCGCTAATTCATCGACTGCAGTGTCTTTATCAAAAGGCATTCTTTGATCAACTTGAAAATATCACCTCCATCCATTACCGATGTCCGCACTGTGGGTATTCTTGAGGCTAGAATGTCAATTCTTTAATTCTCGCAAACTCTAGCATGGCCAGGACAGTAGATCCAACAGAAGTTCCCTTGGGTTCGAGCCTGTATGTCCACTATCCCCTTATGTCAGCCATCAGTTCTCTACCTTCCAAACCAAAGAATTGAATATCCAAAATGATTTCAGCCTTAAGTAAAGAGGTCCCAGACAGTCTCTTCAGAGCCGAAGCTATTGCCTCAATCTACATTCTAATACTAGACATTGGTGTCAAGTATGCACCCTTCCTCTCAGCGTCGACCCTCCCTCTCACTCTATCAGAGAGGTCCCAACCGGCTTTCGTACCCCGTATTACAAGTTTAACGGTAAGTATGATAGCATTATAATTCTGGACTATTTTACCTATTAGTTGTTTGACCTCCAGTTTCGCTTACCTACTGCACCAATATCTTCATTCTCTCTCTTGAGTCATGATGACCCGGTGGCATACGGTCGTTTTATCTTCATTATGTATCCCATTCATTCCTTTTGTTCAGAAAGGAAAAGACAAAACAGATCCAAATGGATACAGGCCTATCAGCCTACTGAGCTGTGTCGGCAAACTGATGGAACGTATGATAAACACCAGACTGATGTGGCATCTGGAAGAAAAACGGATACTAATTCCACAGCAAGCAGGCTTTAGACAGCACAGATCCACTGAGGATCAGGTCATCCTCATAGCCCAGGAAATAGAAGATGTCTACCAGGAACAGAAACACACAGTAGCGGTCTGGGTGGACCTGGAAAAGGCATTTGACAAAGTCTGGAAAGATGGACTTAGAGTCAAGCTAAGAAGAAGTGATGTTTGTGGGAAAATGTACAAGTGGATCAACCACTACCTCAAAAAACAGAACGGCCAGAGTCCAAGTACAAGGGCAGATGAGCAAAACGGTAACACTCGAGCAGGGAGTACCCCAAGGGGGAGTACTGTCACCCACACTCTTCCTGGTGTATATAAATGATATTATAGAGAGTATACCAAGAAGAGTTCATAGCTCAATGTTTGCAGACGATCTGGCTATGTGGACCTCTGAAAAGAATCTCACCATAGCAAGAAATCGGATACAGCAGGCCCTAACATCGCTGGAAGAGTGGGCGAACACATTGCTGGTCAAAATAAATGAGGACAAAACCACATGTACAATATTCTCGCTATCAATCAAACCCCAAAACACCAAATAAAGTCTAAACGGCAAATACCTTAAGCCAAACGACAACCCAAACTATCTGGGAGTCACATTTGATCGGCGCATTACATGGAAAAGTCAGATCGAGAGAAACCGAATGAGAGCCAGAGAAAGAATGGCAATCATGAGGAAACTTGCTGGCACAAGCTGGGGAGCAGACGAAAGCATACTAAAGAAACTGTACACTGGAAGAGTGAGACCAGTTCTCGACTATGGCATTGCGGCATGGACAACAGCAGCAAAGGCGAACTTCGATAAAGTTAGCAAACTCCAAAACCAAGCCATGAGAGTTATAACAGGAAGCATGAAGTCAACGCCAATTGTAGAACTTGAAAAGATTTCAAAACTACAATCCATGGCCGACAGAAGAGACTGCAGATCCCAGCTGCAATCAGAGAAACTCAGAAGACTGACTGACCATCCAATGCACCAGAGACTAAACAATTTCGGAAATGGGAAGCTGAAGCGAAGAAACTTTGCAGAAATAGCAAAAGCAAAGATGCACGAAGACCCTATGAACGCACTAACCACACCAAAGCCCATCCCTACTGTTCGAAAACCTACCTGGAGGCAGCATATATTTCCAGAGGTGGTAGAAAATATACCAAGTATTAGAAACAAAAACTGCCAGTCTGAAAAAGAAAGAAGAGATACTACCCTGAGTTTCATTACGGAAAACTACCAGTGGACCTATGAAAACTATGGACTGGACCCATGCATACACCGACGGTTCCGTAACAAATACAACACAGAACGGAGGGGCAGGAGCATTCCTGAGCCTACCAAATGGCAGAAGAATAACACTGTCATTCGCAACTGGAAAATACACAAGCAATTTCAGAGCGGAGGCAGAGGCACTGAGGGCGGCAGTGGAAGAAATGGTGACAGGTAAAAGGAATGAAAGTAACATAGTCCTGCTTACAGATGGACTGGCCGTAGTCACAGCACTGAAAAGCCAGAAAAATACTGAACTTAATGAATTAAGAGCAGTACTCTGTCAACTATGCCAGCAGGCCGCACCAAAAAGAGTAGTGGTGCAGTGGGTTCTATCTCACTGCAACATCCAAGGCAACGAGGAGGCAGACAGACTGGCAAAAGAAGGTGCAAAACTACCACAACCTGATACTAGTATGACATACGAAGAGTCAAAACGGCTTATTAGAGCTAGATACATGACCAAATGGGAAACCGAACATACTGGCTACACCAAAAACGATGCCTATTACCAGTTGAACAGAAAAGAGCAGGTCGTGGTCTTCAGACTTCGCACTGGCCACAATAGACTCAGGTACCACCTATTCAACAAATTGAAGATAGGTGGCACCGACGAATGCCCGTGTGGTACCGGCAAAATGACCGCTGAGCATTTGCTGCAAAACTGCCCGACATACGAGGATCAGACAGAGCAGATGTGGCCATCACCAGTGGCAACACTAGACAGGCTCTATGGCAGTGTCGACAGCTTCAGGATGACGGCTGCTTTTTTCGAACAAATAATGGTTAATGTCTGACTGCGTACGATGAAGAAGAAGAAGATTCCTTTTGTTTGCATCTGTACTGTGGTTTCCCGAACAATAGTTCTCTCTGCGTGTGCTATCAATGGCATCCCTCCTTTGATTCCTTTTACACTTGATATCTGCAATGTTCATGTGCAGTAGGTACCTCTTGTCTTCAAGAATTCTTCAAGACTTCAAAAGGGATTTGTGTGGAGGATCATCTCAGGGGACCAGTGCTGAGAACGCAGTTGCCTAAGCATATCAGTCTTGTGGTTTATGTTCTGCTGACCTTAAAGACTGAGCGATGTTACACTTTCAAAATACAATACGCACAGGCACTTGAGAAACACGAAACAACATAACGATCGAGGGAACTGAGACGCTAGTCCTGTCAAGCACAACATACTGACGAGGACGTTGAGTCGGGGTCAAGCAAAACATACTGATAAATACGTCGGGTCAGGGTCAGGCACAACATACTGATAAAGACGTCGGGTCAGGGTCAGGCACAACATACTGACCAGGATGTCGGGCCAGGGTTAGGCACAACATACTGACTAAGACGTCGGGTCAGGGTCAGGCACAACATACTGACCACGACGTCGGGACAGGGTCAGGCACAACATACTGACCAGGTCATCGGGTCAGGCATAACATACTGACCAGGACGTCGGACAGGGTCAGGCACAACATACTGACCAGGAAGTCGGGACAGGGTCAGGCACAACATACTGACCAGGAAGTCGGGACAGGGTCAGGCACAACATACTGACCAAGATGTCAGGTCAGGGTCAGGTACAACATACTGACCAAGACGTCGGGTCAGGGTCAGGTACAACATACTGACCAAGATGACGGGTCAGGGTCACTCTTCCATCTAGCCGTCCCTGGAAGCAGGCTGTTTTAAAGGCAGTCTGGCTGACAAGATTTGGATCGACGTGACCCATGTAGCAGTGTTAGTCACCAAGATGAAGCCAATAATTGCACAACCGCCTGGAGGACCGTGGTCCGCCCTCATCAGCCCGCTATAGACGTGAGTAAAGCTACTTCAACCCAACACTTAATGCCTTTTTCATGGCGTTCACAAGAGTAAACTCATTATGGGCATTAGACAACAACAACATAACGATCATCTGTTCTTCTTCTTCTTCTTCTTCTTCTTCTTCTTCTTCTTCTTCTTCTTCTTCTTCTTCGTACGCAGTCAGACAGTAACCATTATTTTTTCGAAAAAAGAGGCGGTCATCCTGAGGCTCTCGCCACTGCCATAGAGCTTGTCTTGCAGTTCCACTGGTGATGGCCACATCTGCTCTCTCTGATCCTCGTATGTCGGGCAGTTCTGCAGCAGACGTTCAGCGGTCATTTTACCAGTACCGCACGGGCATTCGTCGGTACACCCTATCTTCAATTTGTTGAATAGGTGGTACCTCAGTCTGTTGTGGCCAGTGCGAAGTCTGAAGACCACGACCTGCTCTCTTCGGTTCAACTGGTAATAGGCATCGTTTTTGGTGTAACCAGTATGTTCGGTTTCCCATTTGGTCATGTATCTGGCGATCATCTGTTCAACTATTATTTAATGCCACCAGCACACGAGAAATGTATATGTTGTTAATGTCCGTCGACGCCTTCCGAAAATTGTACAACTATGTGTTTACATCTTTGCCGGAAGCCGCCATTGTTGTTATGCAGTCAGGTTTGAGATCTAAGTATTTCCGTGTTCATAGGTTCGCACAGTTTATTCTCGTATGTTCCATCTTAATCTTACTAGATGTCTCCGACTATATCTACCATAACCTCTGTAAATCTCATTATAGCTATTTACATTTTTATATTGACATTCTGAAGTTTCCTTTGCGCCCAAGGGGAAATCTCAAAAGCAACATAAGTAAATTGTGTAGTCTTATTTGTAATGACATTTTCGGAATCTTTCCTTAAACCTTTTCATAATTGAAAATGTTATTTAAAAGTATTTTTATTTTATAATTTAGTACAAGTTTTCTTTAATAAATAAATAGATGGAATAAATTGTTTTTTCATTTGAGGATGGACCATTGACTTAAAAAGTGGGAGTTGATTTAAAGATTTGCTTTGTCAGCTTACTGATGAAGCATCTTACGTCATAAGAGACATGAAAAGATTAAACTGGTATATTCAAGATTCCTCTAACAGTTGGAAGGAGAAAGCTTCATCATTAAAAAATAAGCCAAATTGTATTTAAGAAACAACAATACGCGTAAGCTATCTTTTCCTTGATATTAGAGAAGTAAATAAGTTCTCTAAATGCACCTCCTCGTCTTCTCCAACAAAGTAAAAACTCCTTGAAGTCCTCAATAATTGTTACGCTCAACGAGCTGCAGAAAACAAACAGTTTAAGATCCGCTGCTTTAAATGTTTTTCTCTCGAAACCGTATTTTACATTTTCCTAGCAATAAATCTTATATTTGCTTGTCTAGTATAAATGTTTATCTGCTGGCATAGTGCCTAGAAATAATTGCCTTTTCTATGAAACGAAAAAGGATGAGCATCCATTATCTGTAAGCAAAATGGCGGCCTCATAAAGGAACCATCTCTCTAAATACAGACTACATGAACAAACAATAATATTTTAACTTGTACGGGCGGATTAAAGCTTGCTTGGACACGCACAAATATCTCACAGACAATTTTCTGCTTCTTATCTTTTCGTGCGTGCCTCAAAACCGTTTCCAGTATTTGCCTGGAGCAAGTATGCGCATGCGATAACCCACGATTAACTTCCGGTCAGTTACTGGGGCGTGGTCTCTCACGAGTTCGTCTCGCATCCCAGATCTCGCTGGGCTGAATTAAAAGGTATTTGAATGGTTTTCTTGAATGGCAGACGGCACTGGGAATTTTCTGACGTCCTGTGGCGTTGTATCCGACGGAGACATTTTTCCCCTAAGGTGTCTACATTCAATGGTAAAATTAATGTCACAATTAACCAGGCCGGATTTCTAAATCTCATTCTCTCTTCTCATGGGATACTCACAATATGGCCATTCTTGTCTGACTCAAGATAACGTAGAAGGCATTCATGAAATCATATTGGAGATAAAGCCCTTTGGTATTCTATTTGTATTTAATCTTTCGTAAAGATCATTTTTGAAATGCTTTCTAGAGATGATTGTGGGAATCGTTCATTAGCAAGATCTCCCAGCCGGACAGTTTAACAGCTACCAACACCGCCAAAGGCATTGCGCAGACGCTACTCTGCTGGGTGGGCTAAATATCAACAGGGAAAAACAAGCAGGCTGGACATCTCAAAGCTGCAGATTTCAAGAGCCTAGTAAGCCTTAAGAAGGACATGACTCACACACTTGCTACTAAGAAGCCAAATGAAAATTCGAAAGACAAATCAGGAAGATTCTAATGCCAACCTGACGGTTTTGGTAGAACAAAAGTATAGGGTAGTCTACCTGATAACAACACTGCTCTGTCTGCACAAATATCCATATTTCAGTAAAGATCAGAAAATGCGAATAGAAATAAGTTAACTTAACTTAACTTCTTTAAACTGGTTTAGAAGACTCTACGGAGTCTGTATACAACCAGTTTCTTTGGTAGGTGATTTTTACTCATGTGCAAGTCCATCGTAATAGACTCAAACACTAAAGCTAAGTAGACCCGCAGCCAGTTAGGCACCAGCTACAGCTGCTCTTAACAAACCACCTGGGGAAAGGTACAAAAAACGTAGCTAGATTTTTAACTAGAGTTTTGTGCAGCGGCCGTTAAGCCATTTTTTTTCGATTTCCAACTGCCAAGGATTTTTTTACGTGCTTGACACTGAATACGAGAGTCCGATCTCACTACCCAGAGTTCATGGAAATTGTTACCAGAAATTCCACGTGATTCAAACACTCGATCTCCGAAACCCGAGGCGGACAGCTTACCTCGAGACCACTAACTCCCCTGTGATGCTAACGAAAAGTAATCAGTTGATACATTTTAAAAAAGGAATCCTAAAAAGTTTTTTTTTTAAAACACCATAGACATCCAGATAATTAAATAGTTTTCAATGTATCACAGAAATGTTCGAAACACAGCTATAAAAGTCTAGACTTTGATCAAGAGATGGACCAAGACATTAGTGGTTTGAGAAACATATTGCTGTTAACAACTAATACGTAACTGACACGGCACACGATTTGTACACCTCCCGCGTCATCAAGGTATGTAAGTGGACAGATGAGAGACAAGATGAGTTAATCTGTTGATAATTCTCCATCAGCCTGAAAGTGCACTGAATAATACTTCTTCTTCTTCTTCTGTGTTCGTTCTCAATCTCCCACTACCAAACCCTGAAAGGGCTTAAGTAGCAGAATGTAGTCCAGAGAACTGTATGCGTTGTGTCGTAGTTTACAGCCTGGCTGCGATATTTGTACCTTTCGGTCAAACACATCCGACTTCAGCAAGCATTTTTTGAGTACCGGGTTAGCATTCCCTCTTCGATCCCTTCTCCTAAGCCAGTCTGCCCTGCTGCAGCCTGTTATCCAGGATCACCGCGTGGAGGTGTAGAAGGGTCTTGGCAGCTATGGTTCGCTGGTCCTGACGCTAGCAGTCAGCTATGGGTCGCTGACCACTGCAGCTCATGCACTGATCCCACTGAATAATACGTTTAGAAGAAAAGCAGCTTCCATTCTTGCATATAGAAGAGTAAACACTTACAAACAAATGTTTGTGATACTCTGAATGTGAAGCTTTGGATTATTAAAGCAAATGCACAATTTAGTTACATTGTCATTACATTATGTCTTCTCATTCTCCTAGAATCTTCTTCTTCTTCTTCTTCGTACGCAGTCAGACAGTAACCATTATTTTTTCGAAAAAAACGGCGGTCATCCTGAGGCTGTCGCCACTGCCATAGAGCTTGTCTTGCAGTTCCACTGGTGATGGCCACATCTGCTCTCTCTGATCCTCGTATGTCGGGCAGTTCTGCAGCAGATGTTCAGCGGTCATTTTACCAGTACCGCACGGGCATTCGTCGGTACCACCTATCTTCAATTTGTTGAATAGGTGGTACCTCAGTCTATTGTGGCCAGTGCGAAGTCTGAAGACAACGACCTGCTCTCTTCGGTTCAACTGGTAATAGGCATCGTTTTTGGTGTAACCAGTATGTTCGGTTTCCCATTTGGTCATGTATCTGGCTTTGATAAGCCGTTTTGACTCTTCGTACGTCATACTAGTATCTGTTTGTGGTAGTCTTGCACCTTCTTTTGCCAGTCTGTCTGCCTCCTCGTTGCCTTGGATGTTGCAGTGTGATGGGACCCACTGTACCACTACCCTTTTTGGTGCGGACTCCAGGCACAGTTTGCAGAGTGCTGCTCTTAAATCATTAAGCTCAGTGTTTTTCTGGCTTTTTAGCGCTGTGACTACGGCGAGAGCATCTGTAAGCAGGACTATATGGCTTTCATTTTCATTGTGTGTCACCATTTCTTCCACTGCCGCTCTCAGTGCCTCTGCCTCCGCTCTGAAATTGCTTGTGTACTTACCAGTAGCGACTGACAGTGTTATTTGTCTGCCATTTGGTAGGTTCAGGAATGCTCCTGCCCCTCCGTTCTGTGTAGTGTTTGTTACAGAACCGTCGGTGTATGCATGGGTCCAGTCCATGCTTGGGTAGCTTTTCGATATGAAGCTTAGGGTAGTATCTCTCCTTTCTTTTTCAGTCTGGCAGTTTTTGTTTACAATACCTGGTATATTTTCTACCACCTCTGGAAATATATCCTGCCTCCATGTAGGTTTTCGTACAGTAGTGATGGGTTTTGGTGTTGTTAGTGCGTTTATGGGATCTTCGTGCATCTTTGCTTTGGCTATTTCTGCAAAGTTTCTCCGCTTTAGTTTCCCATTTCCCAATTTGTTTAGTCACTGGTGCATTGGATGGTCAGTCAATCTTCGGAGTTTCTCTGACTGCAGCTGGGCTCTGCAATCTCTTCTATCGGTCATGGATTGCAGTTTTGTAATCTTTTCAAGTTCTACAATTGGCGTTGACTTCATGCCTCCTGTTATAACTCTCATGGCTTGGTTTTGAAGTTTGCTAACTTTATCGAAGTCCGCCTTTGCTGCTGTTGTCTATGCCGCAATGCCATACTCGAGAACTGGTCTCACTCTTCCAGTGTACAGTTTCTTTAGTATGCCTTCGTCTGCTCCCCAGCTTGTGCCAGCAAGTTTCCTCATGATTGCCATTCTTTCTCTGGCTCTCATTCGGTTTCTCTCGATCTGACTTTTCCATGTCATGCGCCGATCAAATGTGACTCCCAGATAGGTTGGGTTGTCGTTTGGCTGCAGGAATTTGCCATTTAAACTTAATTTGGTATTTTGGGGGTTTATTGAAAGCGAGAATATTGTGCATGTGGTTTTGTCCTCGTTTATTTTGACCAGCCATGAGTTCGCCCACTCTTCCATCGATGTTAGGGCCTGCTGCATCCGATTTCTTGCTATGGTGAGATTCTTTTCAGAGGTCCGCATAGCCAGATCGTCTGCAAACATTGAGCTATGGACTCTCCTTGGTATATTCTCTGTAATGTCGTTTATATATACCAGGAAGAGTGTGGGTGACAGTACTCCCCCTTGGGGTACTCCCTGCTCGAATGTCACCTTTTTGCTCATCTGCCCTTGTACTTGCACTCTGGCCGTTCTTTGTTTGAGGTAGTGGTTGATCCACTTGTACATTTTCCCACAAACATCACTTCTTCTTAGCTTGACTCTAAGTCCGTCTTTCCAGACTTTGTCAAATGCCTTTTCCAGATCCATCCAAACAGCTACTGTGTGTTTCTGTGCCTGGTAGGCATCTTCTATTTCCTGGGCTATGAGGATGACCTGGTCCTCAGTGGATCTGTGCTGTCTAAAGCCGGCTTGCTGTGGAATTAGTATTCGTTTTTCTTCCAGATGCCACATCAGTCTGGTGTTTATCATACGTTCCATCAGCTTGCCGACACAGCTCAATAGGCTGATGGGCCTGTATCCATTTGGATCTGTTTTGTCCTTTCCTGTTTTTGGTACAGGTACCAGTACTGCGTCTTTCCATGCCTGGGGTACAATTCCCCTTTTCCAGCTTTGGTTCAGGACCGATAGCAGTTTCCTCTTCGCTGTTTGGCCCAGCCCCATCAGCATTTCGTTTGTTATCCCGTCTTTTCCGGGAGATTTCCTTTTCTTTAATGTTCTCATAACCTCTTCCATTTCGCTTATTGTTAATTTGGCCATCATGTGCTCTTCAGGTGCCGTATTGATGTTGTCGTGCTCCTTTAGCTCTTCACTAATGTATGTATGCCTATCTGCAGGGACCTCGGTGTGGTTTGCTCTGGCATAGTGATCGACAAAAGCGTTTGCGGCTTTCTTACCGGTGAGCAAGTTTTCGCCCTGCTTGATGGTAATTTGTTTGTTTGACGGGGTTTGGCTCTGACTAGCTTCCAGAGCTTGTTTCCTTCTTTATCCAGGTTTAGGCTTTCCGTTTTGTTTTTCCATCTCCTAGAATCGATACCTACGATTTGAGTGAATAGCAGATAGAAAGATCTCCAGGGCCGTTTGTGGATCTACTGTCTTGTTCTTCTGGGAGTTGATGGTGATTCAATAACAGATATGCTGACCTGCAAAGTACGGACAAGAAGGCATTTCAATATGGTTTAAAGAAAAGAGGCTATTATTGACGGCTTGTTAGATGGCGCGAATAAAATGGATGAATCGGCATTACTGAAACTGCAGGAGTTTGGAATCGAACGTTTGTTGAGCTCAGAGTGGATTTTTCATTACATTAGAAATGTGTGCAACTAGAGAGCTAACGAAACAACTAAAAGGCAGCGTATAAACAACTAAAAGGCAGCGTATAAACAACTAAAAGGCAACGTATAAACAACTAAAAGTCAGCGTATAAACAACTAAAAGGCAGCGTATAAACAACTAAAAGGCAACGTGTAAACAACTAAAAGGCAACGTATAAACAACTAAAAGGCAACGTGTAAACAACTAAAAGGCAACGTATAAACAACTAAAAGGCAACGTGTAAACAACTAAAAGGCAACGTGTAAACAACTAAAAGGCAACGTGTAAACAACTAAAAGGCAGCGTATAAACAACTAAAAGGCAGCGTATAAACAACTAAAAGGCAACGTGTAAACAACTAAAAGGCAACGTGTAAACGCTTCAGACAAATTTGGCTGTGCACGAATTGTGTTGATATCGCTTCTGCATAATGTGAAATACGAGAACTTTCAAGTTTCATTGGTCAAATCAATTCAGCAAGGAAAGTTGTTTTTGTTGTTTCGAATGCTCACAATGAGTCGGTCTACTCTTTTGTGCGCCCTAAAAAGGACGTTAAGTGACGTTGCAGTAGCTTTCCTCTCTCGAACGTGCTGACGAAGGTCCTCCAGGTGGTTGTACTATGCTTGCCTTCGTCTGTGTGTCGCTCACTACTACAGGAATCACTTCGATCCCTCACCTCGTTATTCAGGCTGCCATGAGAACAGTCCGTTTCCAGGGAGGGCTGCGAGGAATCCAAGATTAGGGTCTTAGCCAGTATATTTTGCCTGATACTGACTAATATGTCTGATCAGTATATTTTGCCTGACCAGACGTTAGTCTTCCTCTACAGCAAGGGAAGTACCATATCATCATCATCATCATCATCATCGAATATCAGTGAAAGGCGTTTAGCAGTTGCGTAGTACAAATCCTATCAAAAATATCCTGGTCACTCGGAACATATATATATATATATATATATATTTATATATATATATATATATATATATATATATATATATGGCAGAGTCAAAATTTAGCTGAGTAGTTTACTTATCTAAAGAGTTACAACATGTATCCACACCACGACACGACTTAACACAGAAAACGCAATAAACACTGTCCTGAATGCAAACATAACATTATCATTTACAATGCATATCAACAAAAAGAAACAAAGTACATATAAACTTACTAATCATAATATATAGATATTGAACTACATAGGAGGTTTTTAAGCATTAGGTTTTGCTGTTTCCTCTAAACTACATAACCCAGGTTCTTGCCGCTTCACTCCCCTTATCTGTACACTGAAATCACATTCACAAACTCGTCCTCACAATTGGATTACTGACTCAGTGGTTCTGTGCATTCACGAATAATCAGATCACCTTCAATTATGTGAGCTGTACATCCACATACAATCCGTTCACTTATGCTCAGGCGATCTGTGCATTCATATGTAATTAGATCACGTCATTTATAATCGGATCATGTACTCACTTGTGGTCACATACTCAGTCGATCTGTGCATACACATACATTCAGAAGACACAACGTTTTTAAAGTGTCCTGCACATACCACAGACATTCAGATCTCGTCCTTAGACGATTTGAACATTCACATACAATCAGATCATACAATCAGGCGATCTGTGCATTCACAATTACTTAGACCACTTCACGTATTCACACGAATCTGTTCTTTCGTATGTAACTAGATCACACATCGTTCACTAGGTGTCCTGTACGTACGACATACATTAAGATCTCTTACTTTTCACAGGGTGTCCAACATAAACACCTATAGAGTGACTGACTAAAACTTGAGGTGTATGCTGGTTCAGTCACCCTGCAAACTCACCCACACACAAACTACTGAAAGTCTATCAGCTTTCTTCCGCGCCAAGGCTCTCAGCCACTTTCTTAGCCAGTCTCTTTGAGTTCATTTTTGCAGAGTATTTTATAGTTTCAAGTCCCAACATGGCTGTCCAATGCACTTCTGTTGGTTGCCTAACTTAGCCAACACTCTAATTTGGAACTACTCCCAAGTAATTGTTATTGGATGGTTATCCCCGAATCACTGTCACTCTAAATGTAATAGCCGGTCGTGGCTACATCTGACTCTCACCAACTCCTCCCCCCCCCCTTCCCTCCTTCCCTTCATTCCCACCCAACTACGCTAATTCAGAACACCAGAGTGGTCAGCTACGAACTCACACTTCAGTTCCGAACACCACTCCCCCGTACCAGACAAATTCTTGGTCGACCTAGTGTCGAGACGGTGATTGGCAGGCATTCAGGCAACCTTTGTTCACAGAGTCACTAGCCCAATCCCCCCTGTCCTAAACGCCCATACTCCAGCTGGAATCATCACAATCGTCATAATAATCATCATCCTCATTCGGTTGATCAGTCCTGAAAAAGTTTGTAAGGTTGTCTCTGACTTCTTTACAAGGCCGTAAAAGCTACTCAGGTACCACACAAAGGGCTGCACAAGACCGACCTGTGAAAAGAGTCTTTTCAGTGGCTGCCGGCAAGGTTTGGGCGCTATCCTTTGTTCTTGCTGTTAATGTTCTGTCATCGCCATTATTATGTTTCCCCATTCTTGTTTCCACTGAACGTTTCTGATCATACTGTATAAGTTGCTAGTGCCGATGAGTTGTGCATATCTAATTTGTGCTTCAGTTAGCACTTATCTTCAAATACAGTTTTCTTGTAATGTTTATATATATATTTGTTTTCTTAGTTGCCCTTTGGTAATCCCAGCATTCCCCAAAGAAATATTGAAAATAGCTTGTAGGAACGGCGTAATTCCACGTGTGGCAGCCATATTGCTCAGTTCCTTTAATTTCTGAATAACAGAGTACGGACTCCGTATTCCTGCCACGACGACAAAAATGTCCCCTGACTTTTGTCAGGTACCAACTGACAGCTGGGTCGACTGTTATTGGCGGTTACACCGTGAGAAAACTAACATGTCCACTGAGCATGACGTGATTTGAATCCGTTATGTTGGAATTGTAAGCGAAGCTCACTAGCGCTAGGCCAGAGCGCTGTTATGCCTGTTTATTCCCAGGCCAACCTTCACCTTGATCAGCCATTACTAATACAACAAAAACTGCGTACTTAATCCTTCGCAATGGAATTCGCTGTTGGTACGTTTTTTTTTCGTTTTATTTTCAGGCTTCTTGATTATTTCCATTATATAACGTCCATCTTCTAATTCTAAAGTTTATCATCAACTATTCATATGTTTTACATTATTTTCTTTTGCCCTAGTAGTTTAAAATTGAGCAGTTATTGTCTATACTGTGTTGATCAATGTTCACGATTTGATTATATTTTCTTTTTATTTGTATAATTTGAACTTTTGCTATTGTGTATCCACGGGGGATCACGGGTCCAGATTAGATACTAGAAAATATATTTTTAGTCAGAGAGTGGTGAATGCTTGGAATGCATTGCCACAGGAAATAGTGAAGGAGGGTCAATTAATGCATTCAAGAATAAATTGGATACACATAGCTATTTTTAGATCAATTGAAGTAAATGAAACTGCTTTTATGCACACTCGGGTATGTCGATCCAGTTGTAAAGGGATCATCAGTAAATGGTTACCTGCCGTTCGGATAGGTATAGAAAGGCAGCAAGGAAGGGAACTGCTACTCAACCTCATACAATCTGCTGCTTAGTACAACGCCCTATCGCTCTTGTTCTCTCTCTCCCTCTCTCTCTTTTTCTCTCTCGCTTTCTAATACTTCATCTATGACGGCAGTGTCTGCTGTGGGATAATATTTTTTCATTCTATTACATATTTTTCCCTTACTATTTTAAATGTCAGAACACACAATATTTCGGGTTTTTAAAAAATTGTACTACCTAAAATTGTAAATGGTTGTGAAACACATTGTATTGTTTGTATATTTCTAAAATCCACTATCACTATGAGTGATAGTTGAAACCCAGACAGGGCAATATCCCTAGCAACAAAAAATAGACTTGTCCAAGAGGTCGGGGAATACTGCAACAGGGAAACACAACGACCAAGTGTAACAAAACAATAGTACGGACATGTTTAGATCAAAATGGAAAAGAAACAACACTGGCTACATAGAAAGCAACGCCCACCACAAACTCTCCAGGCGAGAATAGGCGACGACATTCCTGATACACACGTGGCACTATTTAACTGAGATGTCATCTGTATAGTAAATTCAAGATTGGTACTACGGACATGTGTACCAGTGGTACATCCCACTGTGACAGCCGAACACATTTTGACAGTGGCAGGTATGTGACCATGTAGAGATTCAGTGCCAGGAGTCTCAGGTATAACGTCTCCGAAGGGATCTCGACAGAATCACCAGGATCACCCCAATCATGATCCCCAACAAGCTTCGAACTTGGTCACTAAAAGCTAACTGTAACTTGGTATTTGAAAGCTAACTGTAACTTGGTATTTGAAAGCTAACTGTAACTTGGTATTTGAAAGCTAACTGTAACTTGGTATTTGAAAGCTAACTGTAACTTGGTATTTGAAAGCTATCTGTAACTTGGTATTTGAAAGCTAACTGTAACTTGGTATTTGAAAGCTAACTGTAACTTTGTATTTGAAAGCTAACTGTAACTTGGTATTTGAAAGCTAACTGTAACTGGGTATTTGAAGGCTAACTGTAACTTGGTATTTGAAAGCTAACTGTAACTTGGTATTTGAAGGCTAACTGTAACTTGGTATTTGAAGGCTAGTTGTAATGTGGTAGGAAGCTAGTAGACGAAGGGAGACAGGAAGTCTAATTCAGTGTTCAGACAATTGCAAGTTGGATAGGTCATCTAGAAAAAAGCTGTCCGGGTTCCTAAATGAGTAACCTTTCATTGTCTAGAAATCAGGTCAAAAGAAAGTTAGCTGGTCAGAATTACTGTCGTTCATTCTTAACGCTTGTTATCCATGGTTTAATGTATTTGTTCTGAATGTTGGACACGTGTTTATGACATGTTAAACTTGGGGATTGGTCCTACAATTTTTAAGTTAGTAAAGTCAGTGAGGAAAGTCAGGATTCAGAATATTGGTGGGGAAATTAGCAGAGCCACCAGTGCTGTAGTGGCGAGTTGTCGAAGGTAAAGGGGCGTGGGCATTTTCAAGTGGAAGGAGTCATCCAGAGATGGAACGCTAGCGTATGAGTGCACATACCAAGAACAACTGTCACACTAATTTGTCAACGTGGTCTGGACTTATATACCATGTGACTGACGCTCAGTGCTGTCATGGAAACTCTACAATGAATTCAAGAGCTTGCACTAATCGCATTTGGACAACACTGTAAACTAACACAGCTAGCATTTGTCAAACCTCAGGGGGACTCAGAGACTGTTCAAAGTCTGGTAAAACTCGCAATACATACACGGAAATTGTTCAAATTCTGGTTCGATCGTCAAAAGAGTATACGAACCGCTTTGACTGAAGCTCAGGTGTCGCCCAGACACCAGGGATCCCATCCCAGCACACGAGTACGATATATATTGTTTTACATAAGAACCGGAAGAATTGTAGCTGCCAGGCTGCCGTAGATCAGCCGATCTACAGGAAAGGAGGACTATAAGACTCAAGATGTTATTTAGATATTAGATTATATTGTTAGTGAGAGAAAGGACAAGATTAGAACCAGGGAGAGAGCCAGGTTTAGAACCAGAGAACCAACTGGCTAAGAAGTGCCGAAAACCTCTGATACGAGAACTTAGATAGAGATAGATTAAACTATAATTGATGTAATCATATCATGTAATGTAAATACATGAATAACTATATTTTTGTGAAAGAATACATTTTCGTATTTGCGTTTTGTTTTTCAAGTTAGAAGAGAAATAATGCAGGACTAAGAGAGAGATAAGTTTATTATACATCACAAATACAGTTGGCCACAGTTTCCAGCATAGCTAGTTGGGCTGAGTTGTTCTGCTACAATATTATGCACGTGAAAGAAGTAGCACTGGACAACAACCGATGTCCTTCCATGAAAAACTGTACGAAAGTGTACATAACCTTGAACTGGCTGCTGTCTTTGTTAAAAGTAATTAGAGTCGAAGCCTGAAGACGAACGAAGGAATAGAATATGACAGTTTGGTGATAGTATGTACCTTTTCTGTGAGGTATCGAGATGGCGCCATAAGTGGCTGTGAGTCTACATTTCTCTACTGTTTTGGATCATTTTAGATGCCGCCAGACCTCGGATTTGCCTGGAATTCACACTAGTCGACGACTTCAATAGTGTTCACGGAAACGTGGTGTGGTTTTCCGTCTGGACTTGTTATTTCGTTCTTTTTTTTGTGATTTCTTCCATCCGTTTATTCTGGTCTGGACGCCGGCTGAATGGCACTTCGCTTATACCTGTGACGTATTTCACGGGTTAGTTCTGCCGGTTCACCTTCACGAATTTGGCGTGTGGGAATTTTAGATGCTACTATGATGACCTGAATACAGCTGGGGAGAGATGCCAGACCCACTCACACGCTGAGTGTTGTCCATACGACCTCTTGTGGTTATCGAAAAGGCACGACAAACTGCGTTAGATGCCATCCCACCTTTCTACCCTGCGGGTTACATGTTTACGGAAAGGCTTCGGTGGTAACCCTGAGGCAAAATCTGCATCCTATGCTATCTCCAGTCGTCTCGATGAATGTCTTGCCACTGGCAAAATGTAGCTTAGGCTCTGTGAGTGAGGTTGACAAGAGGCGCAGTTTATTCCTCACTTTAATCCAAATCACCGCGCAAGTCACCCATTTCAGTGGACACAGCAAGAGATACGACTGTCCACACGGCTGAACAAAGAGAGTGGTCTTCATCACTTGTGATGGACAACTATTATAATTATATATTGACAAAGGGGTCGATTCTGTATACCAACAAAGTTATCATGTGTCTGGGAAATAGAAGATCATAAGATAAGGTAGAAAAGGGTAAAGCTGGACAAATTCTAATAATAAATTAATTATACGTCGTCGATGGTGTGTAGATTATTGAATTAAAATGATCATCTTTATTTAACTGGTGGATTGAATTAACTGAGGACATTTTATTGATGTTCAAAGGGACATAACCAAGAAAATGAAACTGATCGAGATTTACATGTCCAGGGGATATAACTGATGAATTTGCAAAAAATGACCACTAACCGATGAATACAAATAGGACTTCTAATGTCTACTGATCTTAACTTAACTTAACTTAACGTCTTTATACTGGTTTAGAAGACTCTGCAGAGTCTGTATACAACCAGTTCCATTTACATCACCTTCATCTAGAAGCTGTACGCATCCAATCTGTTCTTAAATGCATTGACTGTCCCAGCCTCCACCACCTCACTTGGCAATGCATTCCAAGCATTCACTACTCTCTGGCTAAAGAAAAACTTCCTAATATCTAATCTGGACCTCTCCTTAGTCAACTTGTAGCTGTGCCCTCTTGTCCTTGTTGGTGGTTGTACTTTAAAAAACTTGTTATAGTCCACTTTATCCATTCCTCTGATCATCTTATACACCTGTATTAAGTCACCACGAATTCTTCTCTCTTCTAGACACTGAAGACCAGTTCTTTTTAAACTTTCTTCATAACTGTAATTCTGGAATCCCACTATCAGCTTTGTCGCTCTTTTTTGTATTCTCTCCAGCATGTCTATATCCCCTCTCTGATAAGGACTCCACACCTGTACACAGTACTCCAATCTAGGTCTAACTAATGCTTTATACAGTTTGACTATCACTTCCTTGCTCCTATGTTTAATATTTCTTTTTATCATCCCTAACATTGCATTTGCCTTTTTTACTGCTACCTGAACTTGCTCCCTCGCCTTTCATGTATGATCTATTATAACCCCCAAGTTTCTTTCTTTTTCTATCGTTCTAATATTGTTCTCTCCCATTCTGTAATTATGTTCCATATTGGATCTACCCATGTGGATGACTGTACATTTATCTACATTAACTCCATTTGCCAGATTACAGACCATTCTCGATTTTTATCTAAATCCGACCTCAATATATCCACTTCTGCTTTAGATGAGACACTACTGCATAGTTTTGTGTCATCAGCAAATTTTGCAATAATGGATCCCATACCTATGTCCAAATCATTTATATATATCAAGAATAAAATTGGTCCCAAAACTGAGCCCTGTGGCACTCCACTTTTCACTTCACACCACTCAGAGTACTCCTTATTTATACCCACCCTTTGCCTTCTTCCCGTTAACCAATCTATACGTTTATTTTTATTCGTTACAAGTTTGTCTATAGAGTCGGCTAAGTTATCCGTTAAGAATGTGCGTCATTATACATTTTTAAGCTAGTGCACGTTGTACTGCGTTTTACACCCACACTGTCCCTATACATCCGATATTTTTAAATGATTTATTATCTGTAGTGGTACGCCCTTTTATTTTCAAGAATCCGAACCCGCCAAGTTTAGGTTGTGTCACTAACATTTCTTTACGCCGCCACAAAGCTCAGAATAAGAAACTTGGTTACAATATGCTATCTCATCCGGCTACTTGTATTGTAAAATTTTGTTTGGGAGGTGCAAACTTTTTTCGTCTGTCAATTGTCAGACCACTGATATTTTCAATACAAGTCTCCGCAGTGATTACTTAACACCATAAAACCCAGCTTTTTCTTCTTGTTCCTGTGCTCTGAAGAAATGCTGTCTGTTTTTACATGTTTGTGCGTCGCGGTTTGGAGACATGTTCTTTGTCTAAACTATTTATTTTCAATGCATGCCCATTTCTGTCTATAAATTGCTGTAAATCCGGACGTAAGATGGGTACTAATGAACAATTGTTTTAAAACATGGATTTGGATCGTCCTGGAGCGTTTGGCTACTTGGAATACATGGAATTCTTGGAATCCTGCTATTCAAACAGGCTTGTTAATGTCTGTTGACAGGTAGCCAAATGCTTCGACTAAACTTAATAGGTATTTTACAATTTCCTGCTGCTTACTAGGCCGGGGGAAAGATACAAATAATGTGGGTAGATTTTTAACTATTATTTGTGACCCTACAGCAGCCGTTAAGCCTACTCTTTTCGATTTCTAACTGCCAAGGTATTTTTTAACGTGCTCGACACTGAACACGGAAGTCTGTTCTCACTACAAAGAGATCAGTGGAATTGTTACCAGAAAATTCACGTGACAAAATCGCGGTCTCCACCAGCACTCGAACCCGCGAGCTCCGGCACTCGAGGCAGACACCTTATCCAAGACAGCAGAGCCCCCTTTTTAAGATACTTGACGCTATTTCCCATGCATGCAGTAGTAGTCGAGTTTCTTTTATTCTGTAGACATTCCCAATCCATTGAAGTTAAGACTACTCCACAGGGGAGAGCAGACTAACGTTTGATCAGGCAAAACACTGATCAGATAAATTAGTCAAAATCAGGCAAAACACTGATCAGATAAATTAGTCAAAATCAGGCAAAACACTGATTAGATAAATTAGTCAAAATCCGACAAATCACTGATCAGATAAATTAGTCAATATCAGGCAAAACACTGATCAGATAAATTAGTCAAAATTAGGCAAAACACTGATCAGATAAATTAGTCAAAATCAGGCAAACCACTGATCAGATAAATTAGTCAAATGTAGCAGACCCTCTGTTGGCCGTGATCTAACTTATAACATTCTCACACTCATCCACATCATCATGACCATACTCAGTAAATGACATATCACACAGCAGGTGGCATATTTATTATATCATACTCATATCATAGAATGAGTAGAGAAATTACAAACATAATATAATACATATCATCTTAACTAAGCATTCTACTAAAACGGGAATTGTAAGCATTAGCTATTGATGGAATTCCCAACTATCTAAAAACCCAGTTCTATTGCCTTGCAATTACATCACACACACATCGCCTTAACTGCGTCTTCAACACACCTTATCAAATACTCTTCCTCATTGAAATCCCCTCAGGCGGGCGATCTCGACATACTCGTTCACAATGTGTCCTTGCTTACAAACACACGTTCAGATTATCTATTAATGCAAAACTCACACACCTATTTGAGCGATCCTGTTCTATCACTAAACATTCGTCCAACAGTCTATCAATCGCTCCTCTACCTAAGTAGGTGAGTTAAACATACTATCCACATTCAGTCTCTCTCTCTTCCATACAGCCTCTCTCTCTCCCTCACTCTCCATCTCTCCTCCAGCCTTCCGAGCTAAACTTTGTCTCGAGTTATATATCCTCAAGCAAGGCCAGAGCTTGACCAATCGATCTCAGGTATGGTCATCTTCAATCCCAATTGGAACGAAACACTTTGCACACCTGTCACTCATTCTCTCGCAGCAAGCCCCGTTGCCAATTTCGTCTGTCAATCAATCTCCCCCTACCAAAATCGGAAGGCCAGTGGTCAGTTTCTATCTGTCCACATTCCTTAACCAAACTCTGTTCTCCTTTGCTGAGACGGTGAGTGACCTTGACATGCATTCAGGTAGCTTTAGGCTTTAACATGTTCATGCATCCTAAACTCCCCTTGCTCCGGCGGGAACTGTTACAAAAATCAGGCAAAACACTGATTAGATAAATTAGTCAAAATCAGACAAATCACTGATCAGATAAATTAGTCAAAATCAAGCAAAACACTGATCAGATAAATTAGTCAAAATCAGGTAAAATATACTGACCAAGACCCTCGCCTCATTTAAAAGCAGTTCTCCCTGAAAACATCCTGTTTTATGACAGACTGACTTGCGAGGTGTTGGATCGACGTAATCACCGTAGTAGTGAGCGGCGCGCAGATAAACTTAGGCAGAGCAGAGCACAACCGTCTGGAAAACTCCCATCAAGCTTCATCAAGACACTCGGGATGTAAGGAAAGCTACCGAAATCCACTACTTAAATGTAAAGTTACTCATTGTGGGCATTCAACAATAAGATTAGTCCACTCAGCTCGAGTCTCCATTCAACAACAAGATAAGTCCACTCCACTTAAGTCTCCATTCAACAACAAGATAAGTCCACTCCATTTATGTCTCCATTCAACAACCAGATAAGTCCACTCAACTCGAGTCTCCATTCAACAACAAGATAAGTCCACTCCACTTAAGTCTCCATTCAACAACAAGATAAGTCCAGTTAAGTGTCCATTCAACAACAAGATAAGTCCACTCCGCTTAAATATCCATTCAACAACAAGATAAGTCCACTTCCCTTAAGTCTCCATTCAACAACAAGATAAGTCCAGTTAAGTGTCCATTCAACAACAAGATAAGTCCAGTGAAGTCTCCATTCAACAACAAGATAAGTCCACTCCACTAAAGTCTCCATTCAACAACAAGATAAGTCCAGTTAAGTGTCCATTCAACAACAAGATAAGTCCAGTGAAGTCTCCATTCAACAACAAGATAAGTCCACTCCACTTAAGTCTCCATTCAACAACAAGATAAGTCCAGTTAAGTGTCCATTCAACAACAAGATAAGTCCAGTTAAGTGTCCATTCAACAACAAGATAAGTCCAGTTAAGTGTCCATTCAACAACAAGATAAGTCCAGTTAAGTGTCCATTCAACAACAAGATAAGTCCAGTTAAGTGTCTATTCAACAACAAGATAAGTCCAGTTAAGTGTCCATTCAACAACAAGATAAGTCCAGTTAAGTGTCCATTCAACAACAAGATAAGTCCAGTTAAGTGTCCATTCAACAACAAGATAAGTCCAGTTAAGTGTCCATTCAACAACAAAATAAGTCCACTCCACTCGAGTCTCCATTAACTGGGTATCGATCCTTATCTATCCTTCTTACTTGACCCTCTTTCTTAGAAATCTTCTTTGAAAACCTGGAAGATGACGTGTCCTAGTGGTGACCATTGCCCATGATTCATATTTGTAGGTCAAAACTGATACATAGGTGGACTGGTATAAAACAAATGTCAAGGTCTCAATCTTTGTCTTAGTCAACCTGTACTTGCACAGGAACCCTGTGCAGCTCTGGTGTGAGCAGGGTGTAGCCGGTGGGAGGATTTCCTGTTTAGTGGGCTAGGCTCGATCAGTTTATTACTCCGCTCCATTGGGACAATGGCCACGGAAGTTGGTTAACCGATATGCGAGTATATCTAAATATATTCAAACAGTACGGTAAAGTAGACCGGAGACCTGTAAGGCGCCATCTGTGCTGCTCGTAACAAACCACTTAACCATAGCTGGTGTTATGCCATTTCACACAATTAGTCGCCTCTTACAATATGCTCTATGTAGAGCAGTAGGACAATTCTTATCTTTGTCATAAACAAAGACCCCGGCGGACCACTCAGTAAATGTTATATTATGAAATGAAGTGGCCAATTGCCCTCCTATCTGCCTTTCTTCCTTAACATTAAACCATGTATACATTTACAGAATGGTTGACTACAGATCGCTGATAACGGTAGCCAACAATGTACCTTTGTCAAGAAACCTTTGTCAGGAAACCTTTGTCAAAAGAAGCGTGCAATCAAACACATTGATTATCTAACGCTGTAAACAGCCATCTAAGTTTTCTAACCTATTTCTCTCTAACTAAAGAATTGAAACGTTTACCAATTGCCGGTGTTCGAGTAGCCATCTCTTCTTTGTTACCTCTCTTATAGTCTCTTACAGCTCCAAGGTATTCTAACCGCTTGACCTGCTCCTGAGGCTGTTCTTCCAACAAAATAGGATGTCTTGTATCTTTTTATAGTGACCTTTTTTTGTCTTTGAATTGCTAATGGTCAATCCTCTCATAATCCAGCTCCTCTTTCCAGATCTCTGAATTGGTAATCAAGACCGCATCATCGGAAGGCATCAGCTTCAATATATAAACAGGTTTCATCTCTCTATGTCCCACTGTTAGTCCTCATCATACAGGCTTTGATGACATCACCCACGAGGAGTGCCACAATATATGGCGATATAATGTCACCCTGTCTCACGCCACTGATAGTCCTGGAACTGCTCTGTTTGTCTCTTGCCATGTAATTCATGTTTAGAACAGATAAAGTGTGTTCGGATGTTCTTCTAGTCTAGGCATTCCCAGAGACTGCCCCAACAACCTTATTTAACTCATTTTCTATGTCCAAGAAGTGCATATCATCATCATACGCAAGGGCTTCTTCGTGCTGTTGTTTTAAGTGGGAATATAATGTTTTTTATTCTGAAACCGCACTGGATCTCCCAATATATGGCGTAGCCACACCCTTCAGTCTGTGCGTCAGTATCCTGAAGTAAGTTTTACCGGAGACACAACGAGAACAAGCTCTTCCCCCAAGACTTTAGTTTTTATTTGGTTTTTGCAAATTTGATTAGCGTTACTGAATGAACATTTTGAAAAACAGTTTAGCCTTCGTAATAGTGGACTTAAAAGTTGTAACATAAATCAAGGCAGGAAATGTAATGGCCAAATTTGGATTCCTGAAAACTGAAAGACACACACACAATGAAGTCCTTTGTGTTAGAAGTATTAAAATAATAAATATTGCAGTTGTCAAAATATCCGTGCTCAAAATTGCTATCGAGGTCAACAGTTAGTTTTATATTCAGATTTTGAAACGAACATGAGTTCACCATTCTTCAACAGTCTATTATGTCTGAACGTGCATGGACAATTATCAATCACATTCCTTGTTTTTTTGGTACTACATAGTAAATTTCTCTTTATAGTCCCATCTGCAGATTGCCATTCCATTTCATTACTATGGTGTGAATTTATTCATATTATATATATATATATATATACACACAATATCGTATTTTCTTAACTTATGTCTTTAATTGCAACATCATATAAAAATATAGTCAGAAACTGACATTCACACTTCCATTCAAGAAATGTAACTGACAATCGAGAATTAAAGGAATGATCAAACTGTATTTTCGTAATGTAAAAGGACAAATTCACTGAAACATCATCTGTCAGTACCGACTTACGTGATTGTTGAGTGATTGAAGTAGCGAATGTTTGAAGCTCACTAGCAATACTCTGTATATTGGCGCAATAACACATCAATATGAATCTAGTCTCTATGTTGAGATCTCATTCGGTTGTTCAAAGGCCGCTGACGTGTTTTGCCTTCGCCTCGACAATTTATTCAAATTTCCATCTAAACTACAAGTTTAACGCTTTGGACGTAATTTAAAACATACATTTAAGAACGGAAATCACAATTCCTAAGATTCAAAGTTCAAATTTAACCTCAGGGTTGTCAAATAAATTATGTGAATCGATTTTTATCATTAATCGTTTTTTTAGGGAATGGGACAAGGGAGGCGGGGCTCTTTTCATATTTTAAAATGTGCATTATATAGCTTCAACATATAACTTGTATGCTGCACGCTATTTCCTGTCTGCTGCTGCACGAGAACACGTGACCAGGCGTGCTGTTCTGTGATCCCTATGCCCATCATCTAGTAAGGATCCATAAGGAAACTATTTCTAGCTAAAGATTACACTTTTTGATGTGTTTAAAAAATATACGTATATGGAAAATACACTCCTAGTGCAACAAAGATGGAGATCAAATGTGCTGGCGACAAAAACACTGCCAGGAGCAGACTGCGATACGGACCACGAATTACTGTTTGCAGTTTTCCAAACAAGACTACGCAGGATCTACAAAGGTTGCCAGCCAATACGCTTCGATGTATCAGCACTACCTACTGAATACAACATCAAAGTAGAAAACAAATTTGAGGCGTTGCTTGCTATACAGGAAGAGATGACATCTGAGGAGTTGGCATCGTACGCAAGGGAGATTTTGATCTCGACAGCAAAAGAAATGATTCCAAAGATATTGCACAAGACACAGAGCTATATAACAGACGAAACACAGAAACTCATTGCAGAAAGGCAACAATTAAAACAAATGGGAAGTAAGGGGACCAACACATCATATAAAAACTGCGCAAGAAAAGTCAGAAGAGAAATAAGAAAAGATAAAAGAAGATACATAGTAGAAACATGTAAGGATATAGAAAACCTACAACAACAAGGCAAAGAAAGAGATGCATTCAAAGCAATAAGAACACTGACAAGGGAATTCCGTCCGGTTCCACATGTCATAAATGACGAAGAGGATAACACACTAACAGAAACCAAAGACATACTGAATAGATGGAGAGAGTACTGCAGAACCACGTATGGAGACAGCACAAAGCGCTCAGTTACAATCCTACCAAAGGATGAGAAAGAACCTGAACCAACATTGGAAGAAGTACGCTCTGCAATTAAAAGCCTGAAAAAGGGAAAGTCCCCAGGATGCGATGATATCCCAGCAGAGCTAATACAAGCAGGAGGAGAGGCATGTGCTCGAGTCTACCACAAGCTGTGTAAACAGATATGGCACAGTGCAGAGTGGCCAGAAGCATGGAAGAAATCAATTTATATTCCCCTCCCCAAAAAAGGCAACCTGAAGCTGTGCACGAACTACCGAACTATCGCACTGATCAGCCATGCTAACAAGATACTCCTGCGAATCCTATTAAGAAGGATAGAGAAAAGGTTTGAATCTGAAATTCACGTAGTCCAGGCAGGTTTTAGGAAAGACAGAGGGACCCGGGACCACATATTCAATTTAAGGAATATCTATGAAAAATGTAGAGAGTTTAATGTAGACCTGTACACATGTTTCATTGATTAGACTAAGGCCTTCGACGCGGTAAAACATCAAAATCTGTGGAGAATCATGAAGGAAATGGGGTTTCCTTTGCATATAGTCCATCTCATTGAAACATTATACCAAGATCAACAAGCCGCTGTCCGAGTATCTGGGCAAACATCAGATTGGTTTGCAGTACAAAAGGGAGTCCGACAGGGATGTATACTCTCACCTTATCTGTACAACATATATGCGGAATGTATAATGAGAAATGTGCGAGAAGATGAGAACATTGAAAGTTTCGACCCATTTACGATTGGGGGGTACGAGATTCCAGAGTTACGATATGCAGATGACACAGTGATACTATCAAGAAGTGCGGAAGGGCTAGATCAGCTATTTTCCGCCGTTAATGGACATAGTAAAGATCAAAATCTGTTCATAAACATAAACAAAACAAAGATAATGACCACCGATAAAACACAATGTCAGCATACATTTACAGTGGGTGGTGAGGAAATAGATCAGGTTACACATTTTGAATGTCTGGGCTCCAGAATCGACATAAATGGTGACTGCTCGAAAGAAATCAGAAGAAGACAAGCTATGGCAATGCAGAGACTGAACAGCCTGAAGAAATTATGGCAGGGCACCAACAAAACGATAAAAGTAAAAGTCTTGAGAGCCTGTGTTTTTCCTGTGGCAGCTTATGGCTGTGAAGCATGGACGATTACCAAAACTTCTAGACAAAGAATCGAATCCTTCGAGTCAAAATGTTACAGAAAGATCCTCAGAATACCCTGGACAGAGAAAAGAACAAATGTAGACATTCGGCAAGAGTTGAGCATAGAGGAGAACTGGTTTATCAATTCCATTTTGGCTAGAAAATGCAAATACTTTGGTCACATCAAGAGACACAATGGTCTTGAGAGGACGGTGATGGAAGGTATGGTGCCAGGCAAAAGAGGAAGGGGTAGACCAAGAAGACGATGGCACCAAGATATCCAGGAGTGCCTGAGTATGACAGTGGCGGAAGCTGGAGTTTTGGCAAGGGAACGAGTTCCTTTCAGACAGACTGTGATGGGAGCGACGTTCTACAAAGGACATGCTACATGATGAGGAAAATACACGTTTTGTATCAAATGTATGTTTTTAATAATAGTGTACACTTTATTTGATCTGAATGGTGGCATAGGATTTCTTATAATAAATCAAACCTCCCAGAGTGGTTGTGCTTGAACATTCTCAGATACCATTTGTTTAGCTCTCGGTTAGATAACTGTTTAACTTTTCTCATTTAGACTGTTAAAAAAAATGATGTTGTCGGGGTGGATATTTAGAAGTTTTACAGAAACACATTCTCGTGTTATTCATGTTGTCGGGATGGATATTTAGAAGTTTTACAGACACACATTCCCGTGTTATTCATGTTGTCGAGATGGACATTTAGAAGTTTTACAGACACACATTCCCGTGTTATTCATGTTGTCGAGATGGACATTTAGAAGTTTTACAGACACACATTCACGTGTTATTCATGTTGTCGGGATGGACATTTAGAAGTTTTACAGACACACATTCCTGTGTTATTCATGTTGTCGAGATGGACATTTAGAAGTTTTACAGACACACATTCCCGTGTTATTCATGTTGTCGAGATGGACATTTAGAAGTTTTACAGACACACATTCCCGTGTTATTCATGTTGTCGGGATGGACATTTAGTAGTTTTACAGACACACATTCCTGTGTTATTCATGTTGTCGAGATGGACATTTAGAAGTTTTACAGACACACATTCTCGTGTTATTCATGTTGTCGAGATGGACATTTAGAAGTTTTACAGACACACATTCCCGAGTTACTCATGTTGTCGAGATGGACATTTAGAAGTTTTACAGACACACATTCCCGTGTTATTCATGTTGTCGAGATGGACATTTAGAAGTTTTACAGACACACATTCACGTGTTATTTATGTTGTCGGGATGGACATTTAGAAGTTTTACAGACACACATTCCTGTGTTATTCATGTTGTCGAGATGGACATTTAGAAGTTTTACAGACACACATTCCTGTGTTATTCATGTTGTCGAGATGGACAATTAGAAGTTTTACAGACACACATTCACGTGTTATTTATGTTGTCGAGATGGACATTTAGAAGTTTTACAGACACACATTCCTGTGTTATTCATGTTGTCGAGATGGACATTTAGAAGTTTTACAGACACTCATTCCTGTGTTATTCATGTTGTCGAGATGGACAATTAGAAGTTTTACAGACACACATTCACATTTTATTCATGTTGTCGGGATGGACATTTAGAAGTTTTACAGACACACATTCCCGTGTTATTCATGTTGTCGAGATGAACATTTAGAAGTTTTACAGACACACATTCCCGTGTTATTCATGTTGTCGGGATGGACATTTAGAAGTTTTACAGACACACATTCACGTGTCCCGTTCAAAGAGTACTCAAGTTTCAAAGTTGTCATTCAGTTTCCGGATATCTCGTGGTTAAAAAAAATTGTAAACTGGGCCGTTCTGACGCGTCTGATTAATTATCTGTGTGTTTGATGTTTTCATATTTAAATGGCGATTCAATAAGTAATTAGTTTGCTTGTAAAACAAATCGAACGAACTACTTAATTATCAAAATCATAATGAGTTTGAACTGTAAATTTATCACAAAGCAGAAAGTGGCGGCACTATCGTGTACGTACTTCTACAGGGAAGCTAATATGGAACTTTTGTATGACACCATCCAAGAACCTAAGAAAACAACACATCATGCGCTATATATAAGACATGACTCTCAATCTGTAAAGGATACGGTCAAACAAAGTAGAAAAATAAAAAAAAGATGATTTCGATAAAGATGTATTTGAACGTGAGATTTTGAAAATGTTAACGGAAGATGAACATGCTACTTTTCACAGACTTAACGTTCGGCTACAAGTTCAATGCGATATTGAAATCTCAAAAACTAGTTGCTGGAGAGTTGTAAGTGGCAACGGGCTAACTTTTATAGTGACTGGAATATTATTTGTGAAAAACTAAACCTAATTGGTGCCCGGTGTAAATACCTGAAGCAGATTCGTGAGCGAAGGGCGGAAAGCTGCGAAATCGTATATTTGGACTAATCGTGAGTTAATGCTCACCACACCTATGGGAAAGAATGACAATCGCTGGGCTGAAACAATTAAAGGAAAATTCCAAGAACCAAAGGACAACGCATTATACTAGCGCATGCTGGCAGCACAGAGCTTTTCATTGGTGCAGAGCTTCTTTTTCCAGAAGTCAGATGGTAAGGACTACCTCGCTGAAATGAATGGACATATTTTCAGGGATTGGATATGAAACTACTACTCCCCCTATCTGGATAGACCGTCATGGCTTGTAATCGATAATATAGCGTGTCATAATATTGAAACGCTGGAGGACAAAATTGCGACGTCATCAAGTTCAGAACTTCAAATCTTGACGTGGATTGCAATGAACAATTTCATTTTTACGACATTCATTTAAAATCTGAGTTATTGCATCTTGCGATACAAACTAGGGAGACAAAGATGTTTCTTATTGATTAAAACATTACAGAGCATGGTCATACTGGTTTTAAACTCCTTCTTTACCATTCAGACTTTACCTTAATTTCATTAAACGTGTGTGTCTTGCGGTCAATGGGAAAGTGAACACACGGAAAACCATTACACACGTGAACACACGAAAAACCATTACACACGTGAACACACGAAACATCATTACACATCTGAACAAGTGAACACACGGAGAACCATTACACACGTGAACAAATGAACACACGGGAAACCATTACACACGTGACCACACGGAACATCATTACACACGTGAACAAATGAACACACGGAACATCATTACACACGTGAACAAATGAACACACGGGAAACCATTACACACGTGACCACACGGAACATCATTACACACGTGAACAAGTGAACACACGGAAAACCATTACGCACGTGAACACACGGAAAACCATTACACACGTGAACCACACGGAAAACCATTTCAAGAAAAATGATTGACAATCGCAACAATAATTTGAGCTTGGAGAAATGTTATCAGTCCACTTGTATAATCCAGCAAAATCGTGCTCCCTCCTCTCCAATCTTAGACTAATTATAATTTTGGGAAATCCATGGATCGAAATATGACAGCACGTTTGTACCGTCGTGAGAAGTTCCAAGACTTGCCGAGACCTAAATAAAGAAATGCGTATTTTAACGATCCACAGATACGTCAACCCATCTGATTTAAGCGTTTTTGGTGATTTCTTCACATGTGATGGGAAGTTGGTTTGGAATACTTTCCCGTAAGTGTTTACACACTTTCTATGAAACAATAATAATGACAATTACCAGAAGCCTCCAAGAAACCGTCTTGCAGCCCTACGAGAGACAATGGTGCAAAATGTCATTGAAATTACACTATTTGCATTATCATCTGGATTTCTTTCCGGGTAACAACGGTTCTGTCAGTGACCAGCTCTATGAACGGTTTCATCAGGACATTGCTACCATTGAAATAAGGGTATCAATGATACAAATGTGTCCATCTTTAACATATAAATTTTCCACAACACAGAGCGCATCTAGTTTTTAACGACTCCACAGCAGCCAAAACACCATAATGGTAACTTCGTTGAATCCCAGATAAATACAGTATGACATAATTTGTTGTCCTGTTCTGCTGTAAATTGGTACCCAGTTAATATTAGGGAAGAAAGGGTAGCGATGATGGGAACTGGTCACCCCCTCCCCACCTTATAAAATAATCTTCTTTCGTGTTCGTCCAGAAAGTGACGTTCTGTCGTAGATTACAGCGAAGATGCAATATATACACCTTTCGGCCGGCACATCAGATTATAGCTCGGCATTTTCAGACCATGTTTGCCTTCCCCTTCAATCCCTAATATCTTAGCCAGGCTACATGGTTGCAGTCTGTTTCTAGGGCCGTCACTTGAAGCCGGAAAAGTCTTGGTCAGTTAGTCACTGACACTGTAAGTATTTTTATGAATCGCTAGTTTATATCAGCTCCTTTACTGCTGCATCTTCGGCCCCATATAAAAGAATCTGAGGCTTAGAACAATACATTTTCTAACACTTCATCTCTGACAGCAATGTCTACTTTTGAACTACTTTGACATTTGTCTTTTATGTTCACAGATAATGGCAGAATTGACAGGCATATACAAACAAGAACCACACAACATAAACACTTGGACGTGCCGGATACCATCTACGAAGGAATTCCAACAATTCTGTTGGGCAAAACAACAAAAGATGAACAGTGTAGCCATACAGTTGCCAGTACATGGAATAAAAGGAGAATAGGAAACAAGAATGGGTGGCGACAACTTAGCAGATGACAGGAGACATCACAAATGAGGTGACAACATGACAAATGAGGTGACAATGTGACAAATGTGAGGTGACAACATGACAAATGAGAGGTGCAAAAAGGTCAAATGAGGTGACAATGTGACAACATGACAAATGTGAGGTGACAACATGACAAATGAGAGGTGACAACATGACAAATGTGAGGTGAAAACATGATAAATGTGAGGTGACAACATGACAAATGAGAGGTGACAACATGACAAATGAGAGGTAACAACATGACAAATGTGAGGTGACAACATGATAAATGAGAGGTGACAACATGACAAATGAGAGGTGACAACATGATAAATGAGAGGTAACAACATGATAAATGATAGGTAACAACATGATAAATGTGAGGTCACAACATGACAAATGAGAGGTGACAACATGATAAATGAGAGGTGACAACATGACAAATGAGGTGACAATGTGACAAATGAGAGGTGACAACATGACAAATGAGGTGACAATGTGACAAATGAGAGGTGACAACGTGACAAATGTGAGGTGACAACATGACAAATGTGATGTGGTAATATAATAAATGTTTAGACAACAACATAAGAAATGAGAGACAATAACAACACATGACAAATGAGATACTCACAAAAAACAGTCAGAACTGCCAGAAAAAAAAACAGACTGAAAAATTAAGAAATAGTAGAGAAAACTGTAACAGCACCATGCATGTCAAATACATACAGATAATTTAAAGTGTATACGTTTAACAAGAACATCTCCAAACCCACCTGCCACATACACATAGCACCAGCCAGCAGAACAATAGAGCAGAATGTGATTGACGTTACCTTTACTTTCAATTTGATCTATGACTTCAGTCAAACTTGGCTAGTTCCACTGATGATTTCAGACAATATTAACCAGTTCGATCGATGGCATCAACCACACTTAACTAGTTCAATTGATGACATCAAACACACTTAACTAGTTCAATTGATGACTTCAACCACACTTAACTAGTTCGATTGATGACTTCAAACACACTTAACTAGTTCGATTGATGACATCAAACACACTTAACTAGTTCAGTTGATGACTTCAAACACACTTAACTAGTTCAATTGATGACTTCAAACACACTTAACTAGTTCGATTGATGACTTCAAACACACTTAACTAGTTCAATTGATGACTTCAAACACAATTAACTAGTTCAATTGATGACTTCAAACACACTTAACTAGTTCAATTGATGACATCAAACACACTTAACTAGTTCAATTGATGACTTCAAACACACTTAACTAGTTCGATTGATGACATCAAACACACTTAACTAGTTCGATTGATGACATCAAACACACTCAACTAGTTCGATTGATGACATCAAACACACTTAACTAGTTCGATTGATGACTTCAAACACACTTAACTAGTTCGATTGATGACATCAAACACACTTAACTAGTTCAGTTGATGACTTCAAACACACTTAACTAGTTCAATTGATGACTTCAAACACACTTAACTAGTTCGATTGATGACTTCAAACACACTTAACTAGTTCAATTGATGACATCAAACACAATTAACTAGTTCAATTGATGACTTCAAACACACTTAACTAGTTCAATTGATGACATCAAACACACTTAACTAGTTCAATTGATGACTTCAAACACACTTAACTAGTTCGATTGATGACATCAAACACACTTAACTAGTTCGATTGATGACATCAAACACACTCAACTAGTTCGATTGATGACATCAAACACACTTAACTAGTTCAATTGATGACATCAAACACACTTAACTAGTTCGATTGATGACTTCAAACACACTTAACTAGTTCAATTGATGACATCAAACACACTTAACTAGTTCAATTGATGACTTCAAACACACTTAACTAGTTCGATTGATGACTTCAAGCGTACCTAATTTAATTGTTGACTTCAAACAAACTTTGCTAGTTCAATTGATGACTTCAAACAAACTTAGCTTCATCAATAACTTCAAACAAACTTAGCTAGTTTGATCGATCAATGGTTTCAAACAAGTGTGATAGTTCGATTGATGATAACTTCAAACATGTTTCATTCGTTTGATTGATGTCTTCAAATAATTTTCACTCGATTGATTGATGTCTTCAAATAAGTTTCACTTGTTTGATTGATGTTTTAAAATCAGTTTTTCTCTTTTGATTGATGTCTTGAAATAAGTTTTTCTCTTTTGATAGATTACATATCAAAATACAACACTGTGTAACTTTCTGTGACAGAGGATGCTGTGCAATTTTAACATTGTGTCACAGAAAATAATCAACTTTGCCTTGTTCTGCATTGATTGCTCTCAATCAATCACACATAGTTACCTCATAAGTGAGGCGGTCTGTCTTATGCTTCTATTATCACTGTCTTGTTCATCCCTCATTTTGGTTGGAGAGTCACGTTGCGTCTCATGGTGATTCAACAGAGTTGGAACTTGTGATGTTGCTTTTCTTCCTCTTGACAAGCGTTGATTGATTTATTTCTTGAACACAGTAGCCTGTTCACATCCTACATAATTGATATCTTGATCTATTTTTAGTAAGGTGCCACTTGATTATTTCTGATGTTGAATATAATTTATTCTTGCTACGTACTCACACGTTCTATTTTCTTCAATTTGTGTTTCACTTATCTCTCTCTCCCCCTCTCTTTCTCTTTCTTTCCCGCTCTCCCCCTCCCTCTCTCCCTCTTGCTCCCACCCTCCCTCTTGCTCCCACCCTCCCTCTCTCTCCCTTTCTGATATCAAAGTCTAAATCATTTATATATCAAGAACAAAATTGGTCCCAAAACAGTGCTCATTGCTACCATTCACAGGCAAACCATTGGTTGGGTGAGAAATAGTCTTTTGTATTTTAAAGAAAACTCTAGAAACAAAACCCTGTATTGGATATAGGATGACATGAAGGAATGAATTGTTTTCCTGGGGTTTGACAGAAACAGAGTGAGAATGTGCTAGCTTCTGTCAAATCCATTAATCTAAACCTTTTCAGCTGCCTGCCCAACATAGGTCTTCAAAAAAAGCCACACCATGTCATATAATTTTGACATATAATATTGGCTGGTTCAGTCATCAACTTCCACTGATGGCTTAAAATACTCGTGGATCTGATTATGGAGTAAGAGGGTGGATGTGAGGCAGGTAGATGATAGGATAGATATTAGGTAATATTTTGTTAGTCAGAGTGGTGACAACTTGGAATGCATTGCACAGGAAATAGTAGAGGCAGGGTCAGTTACTGCATTCAAGAATAGATTGGATGCAGTTATTTTTAGATCAAGTGGAGTAGAATGAAATGGTGACATACACACTCTGCAGAGCCTTCTAACCCAGCATAAAGAAATTAACTAAAGTAATGACATCAGGATGATCGTGCAACAATATGGACTTGCACAACGCAATTGACCCAGGGCAGACGAATTAAGGTCCCCACGCACTTAACAGTATAAGTAAATTACCGTAGTCCGTAGTGTTGTCAATGATCTTTCAACAAGCACTATCTTAATCACACAGAAAACTTGTCCGGTAGATTTTCGATATGGCTTCAAATGTATGTTATACCTTTTGAAAGTAAAGTTCAATCGTTTATTGAATCGCTGGAATTTCAGATATTGTTCTTGATGCCAGTTATTGTTCTTGAATGTCAATTGCTGTTCTTGAGTGTATGTGAGTAATTGAGTTAACAACAACCTCAACCAACCCAAAGACCTTATGAAGATAAATTCAATTATCTCCAGATCTTACAAAAGTTAAAATAACTATGTGACACTGAGAATGGGTTTTCTCTGTAACGTAGGTAGTTAAGGCATCATATCTCAATTGTCTGTTTCCACTGCTGTCAGTTGTTGTTTGTGAATGCCCACAATGAGTAGGTTACTCTTTTGTGCGCCCTGAAGAGGCGGTTGTGCTATGCTTGACTTCATCTGAGTGTCACTCACTTCTACTGGCATCACATTGATCCCTCACCTCGTTAGCCAGGCTGCCATGAAAACAGCCTGTTTTCAGGGAGGGCTACTAAAAAGCCGAGATGAGGGTCTTGGTCAGTATATTTTGCCTGACCCTGACTAACATGTCTAATCAGTATATTTTGCCTGACCAGACGTTAGTCTTTCTCCACACTGCTGTCAGTTAACTGTCAATGTTGTTGTCTCCAAACATTTAAAAAAATGTATTTTTTAGTCCATTTCTGAATATTATCTGGTCATCGCATACTTAGTCTCCTTCACTTTCTTGTACCAAGTATATAAATGAAAATTAAATAAATTTACTATGTCAATAGTCATTAATGTCAAATGAAAATTAATGTTGAATAACAAAATCAATTTTCATGTCACTGTTTCAACAAGTAGTTAACAATAATACAATTTAAAGTCGAAAAAATGTTTTAATAAAACAAACAAATTGTATAAATACCCACTGACCTCACCACAAAGAAGATATGGTGTTTTGGTTGTCTAGAAAATACATTGTTTCTAACTGTGCTGGAGGTCAACTATAGCTGTAGCCATATGCTTTGGTTTAGGTGAAAAAGGACAAAATACTCGATATATAGAAGAGTTGGCGGCCAAACATATTGAACACAGACTCATGTCTAATAAGACATAGGTTAAAATTCCCTGGTGTGTGATAGTTTATTTTTTCTAACTAGGATCAAGCAAGGAACTAGTCTGCACACTCTATAGTGACTGCATGTGCAAGTGGCCTTTATTCCTCAGCCCTTTTAATCCCCTTCATAACCCTAGCAATGGAAATGAATATTTTGTTTTAATTCTTTACTCCTTTGACCAATTGCATTCAAATTTCCAAGGCATATTTTTAAAAAAACATCCACTTGACTTAACAAGATATTGTTAATTTGAATTTAGAGTCAGATGGCCAAGCACATAAAAACAGCCATGGAAGACTCAGAAAAAATATCTGGGATGAATCGCAAAATACTTTAGGGAAAAAAATTAACCTGTCACTAACCCAGTCTGTTTGCAGTGAGGGAAATGAGTTCTAACTGCTTTGCCACTTTGATGCACAACTGTAGCATTTGAAACGTAACTGTCAAATAATTTATTTGCTCAGCAAACACAACAGTAAATTCCTTATTCTTTATTTCAGTCATTTACTACATTTCCATGGTCACTAACAGAGTACTACAGTTAGCAAAAAAAAAAGTAATTTTTGTTAAATAAGCAAAGCAACAAATTATTGAACTAAACATGCAAATTATCCCATGACTCAAAAGAAGAAATTGGCAGTCAAAAAGGTCATGGTAAATTATTTACAAACATCGTAATGATAATTCAAGTCAGGAAATAAAGACAATATTGGAAACAAATATGTTGACACAACACAATACCAAAGGAGGAGCTTAAATTGTCTTTATCCATATTCACTCCTTGCTTTTGTTTTATAATAATAATAATAGCTGTCCATCGTTGTCGATGAGGACCGCCGACATCATCCTTGTCACAGATTTCCCTGTTGGGTGTGGGTGCGCATGTGGCTGAACAGGCCAATGCGAGCACGAAAACATCTGCTACATATCGGGCACACGAGGTTTGTAGAAGGGGATGGTGTTCCCGCTGTTCGGGATTTCCGCATCTCTCGTCTGTTCTGGGCTTTCACAACACGGTCATCTTCATCGGCAGCTACACCCGATTTGACTGCGCTTCTCCAGTCAGATCTGTTTTGCGCAAGACATTCCCAGGTGTCGATGTCTATCTGGCAACTTTTTAGTGAGTCCTTCAGACCGTCTTTAAAACATTTCTTTGGGCGCCCTCTCTTGCGCCATCCCTCTCTCAGCTCGCCGTAGAGAAGCTTCTTTGGGAGTCGCTCGTCTGACATACGGACGAGGTATCCGGCCCATCCTAGTCGTGCTTTTTCTAGCAGTGCATGGATGCTGGGCATGTTAGCCCTCGAGAGAAGCTCGATGTCAGTGACACGATCTTGCCATCGGATGTGGAATATTCGCCTCAGGCAACCTGTGTGGAAGTGGTTTAACCTCCTTGCATGTCCAGAGTATACAGTCCAGCTTTCGCAAGCGTATAGTAGGGTTGGAATGATGGTTGCACGGTAGACTTTGAGTTTGGTCTTGACGCTGATGCCACGACGTGCCCAGACCATCGAGTGCATTCTACCAAAGGCTGTGCTGGCTTTTGCTATTCTGCTTTTGTTTTATAAGTTCAATATTTCCATTTTTTTGGGTCTCATCATGGATGTGGTCCATAAATAAATATGCTGGATCACACTAAAAGACTTCAACAAATGCCTGGAGCTGTGCATGTCTAATTTATTTTCTTAATCATGTGGCTACTGCAATCCCATTTAAGCAAGCAAAAAGAGTGAGAGAAGTTGCTCATGGTTTCAATTAAGTACTCTGATTTGTGCATACATTTAAAAAACCTGCATCTGACCACATGACAATTAATGACATAAAAAATTGTTTAGTCTTCATTTTGTCTTTTAGCGTTAACATAATATTTGGTGTTTTAAACAACAAACTATTTTATCCTAACATGTCCAAAATAAACCATGAAACAGATATGTACAGTTATTATAGTAAGCTCTAAAGTGAACATAAAAAAGCATCCTTTGTTGACCTGTAGCAGACAGCAATTTCACATAGAAATGATTTTCTTTTAATCACTAGCATTTTCTTCCTTTCTTTCAGTATCTGACATTGTGAACAGCATTTTTTTTGAGAGATGAAACTAATTTTTTTAATAAATGGAATCCTTTTAAAAATAATCATGGCTTTTATCATTCTCAGATGAAGGTTATAAGCAAGAATGAAAAATGAGAAGAAAAGAGTGATAAATTAAATAATAGATTTGTTCAGACATGGGGAGTTGAAGAGGATGTGCATAGCAAAGTGGTTAGTGGCACGACTCGCAAACCAAACATTCAGCAAAGTAATGCCACTATGGGAAGTAAATCCATAGAAAATGAATGCTGAAGTCAAATGTATTAGGATGTAAGGTGCAAAAAACAGTACAGCTCATCTGCCTTAAGAAACAAGATGAATAAGGGGAGGCAGGGCTGAGACTCATCATCATGTAGCATGTCCTTTGCAGAACGTTGCTCTCATAACAGCCTGTCTGTAGGAAATGATCTTTCACCAGTCTTCCGGCCTGCGCCAAGGTCAAATCTAGCATCTCTTTTATGTCCTGGGTTCATCATCTTCTTGGTCGGCTCCTGCCTCTCTTTCCAGTGACCATGCTCTCCATAACCAATCTCTCCAGTCCATTGTGTCATTTGACGTGTCCAAAAAAACCTCAGTTTTCTGGTCATTACGTCATTTATAAGCCAATTCTCCTCTACATTCAGGTCTTGCCGGATGGATTTGTTTGTTTGTTTCTTTTTCCATGGGATTTTCAGGACTCTTCTGTAACACTGTGTTTCAAAAGCACCGATCTTCGCTATTATTGCTTTTGTAATCGTCCATGTTTCGCATCCATAGGAAAAATACATGTTCTTAGGATCTTTAGTTTTAGTTCCTTTGCATTATGCCATAGGTTCTGCATTCTCTTTATCTTCAGCATTGCCATAGCCAGTGGTCTTCTTACTTCTTTTGTACAGTCTCCATTGTTGTTCAGGATTGATCCCAGATATTCAAAATGTGCAACATTTTCAATCTCTTCGCCAGCTATGTCCATTTTAGGTTGGAGTAATGTCATATTAGGTGTCATTACCTTTGTATTTAGGTAGAGATTCTGGGCTTCACTATGTTTCTAGACTGATGTAAGTATTTGTTCTAGACCCTTGGCTCTGTTCAAGAGCAAAACTTTGTTGTCGGCATATCGTATCTCCGGTATCTCCTTTCCTCCTATTATCTGCCTTTTATTGGCTGAAACTACTCATAGATAAATCTTATTGCTGATAACAATAACGATGATGGTGAAGAATTCAACGATTCCCAAACTAATAATGATACTGACAAAATGGTTAAATATTCAGGACACACATGTCAACTTGCACAATACCCATAATATCTACTGCATTTTAGTATTTGCTTCTGAGTATGTTTACACACTTTACTTTGAAATGTAGGTTCATCTTACAAAAGGGGAGCAAAGAGCAATCATGGTCATGTGAAACATACTGTGGCAACAATGGATAGAGGTGACATTTTGAAGTTGATCAATTACTGTCTTTTGGATGAAAGCAAAGATTGCAGGGTTTTTAAATCATATGTGGGTCCAGCAGCGAGGGGTGAGTGAGCGGGCAGAGCAGGAGTGTGTAAAATCAGTGAGCTACAGGAACTATCAGTATTACTATCTACACTTTTCACTATTTGCTGAGAGGGACTAAGCACCTATGGGTCTACCTGGAGTGCAATGACATTAATTCTTCTTAACAGAACAGAAATATTGATCAACACCCCATCTTACATCCTTGTTTGTGCTCCTGGAAACAGGCTGTGTCGCAACAGTCTAGCCAACGAGGTAGGGATCGACACTGTAATCACCATAATGATAAGCTCACTGAAAAGTGTTACATTACACCACATTCTCAAATGTGCCTTGGGATGTAACAGGAGGCAATTTGACCTCACTACCAAAGAAACATCAAGATTTCACTTGGCATGAGTTGGCAAAAACAACATCTCCCAAAGGAGATCAATATACTTTATTTGATATCAAGTATCTCATCATATTTTCTAGAAACAGAGAAGTCAGCCATTAGAATCATCTAGAAGAAACAATGAAAATGGGTTTGCCAAATAATTTTTTCTCTGAAAGCCATTGAAAAATAATACTGTAATTTTTCTATCCAAACAAGATAACTGATAACTTTTTAACCTACACAATTTACAAAAAAAAAACACTCTTAATAGGGGACTCAATGGTCTTAAGGTAAGGTGTCCGCCTCGGTGTTGGAGGTCATGTGTTTGAACCACGGTGGTGGCGAAGATTTTTTTTCACGTGCATCTTCTGGTAAAAATTCTCCTGATTTCTGGGCAGTGAGATCAGGCTCCCGTATTGAGCGTCGAGCATGTTAATAATTCCTTGGCAGTTGGGAATCTAAAAGAGTAGGCTTAAAAATCTACCCAAATTATTTGTACCTATTCCCAGGTGGTTTGTTAAGAGCAGCTAAAGATAGCGACTAACCTGCTGCGGGTCTACTTATCTCTAAGCTCTATTTAGATGGACTTGCACATTGGTTGTAAGAAACTGGCTGTAAACAGACTCTGTAGGGACTTCTAAACCAGTATAAAGACGTTAAGTTAATTTAAGCTAGGTTAAATATTGGCTGAATTTATTTTCTAGTGCTGTCAAATACTGCAACACTTTTTTGATCAAATTCTGAAAGCAGCAATAAGAACTGCCACAACAAGTTGGAGTTCCCAGTCCACTACAACAGCTAATTGAGCAACACACTGTTCTACACTACAACACACTCTGCAGCAAGTGTATGCCTGTGTCAGAATCTCTCTAACAGGTACCCTACATCATCAGGTGTCTGGCAGGATAGGTTCTTGCTCCAACATTGTTCTGCTGCCTGGATCCCTAGTCAGCTGGAGATGCACTTCCCAGGAGTGATCATCGGACAGCTGCATGTGGCATAGATGACATAGTCATACCAGGCTCCCACCTTCAGGTGCCGGTTAAACCACCGTAGGACATAGAAGACCTTGCATCTAGATTAGGCCTTCGCATCTCACAAAATCTAAAATTTTAAAAACTTGGACTGCTGCCCCACGACAGGAATTATCATTCATCAAAGACAACAATGTCAACCCACTGAGGATTTCATTTACCCAAGTAGCAAACTAATCTCTGATGCATGATGTGATGCATGAAGCCATCCACACATTATCTAAAGATTCGGCATGGCTGCTGCTGATGCCTTTATGAATGTCATACATTGAGTGTAGAACCAGTAGAGGTTTTCACTGAAAACCAAGCTATGGATTTACATAACTGTGTAATGCTCACCCTGCTCTTTCATTCTGAAATCTGGTTTATTCTGCAGAACCATCAGAAGCGCTTTGAAGCCTTCCATACTCACAGCACAGGTGCATTCTTACTGGGTCACAAATGATGAAGGACAGGCCTCAAAAGCATATTCACCATGCTAAACTGTTTGACCAATTTTAACATGTGGCCTGCCTTGCCAAGGAATGTCACCAGGTCTTAAAGCAGGTCATGGGCATTAAGGATGGGAAACACCTCTTTTCATCACGGCCTCACCCTCTTGGCCATCCCCGCACAACCTGGCTTGGTAAAGTCTGAAAGACATCATCTTTGTTGTATGCAGCCTTGAACTAAGTCATTCATCGTGCTCATGGTTATTTGGGCAGACAGGCTCTTGTCGTCTAAACAGGCTACCTACCTATCTATGTACAGTATATTTTGGTCTAATACAGTTTTCATAATCATTGTTAAGGTCTAGTTTTTCTACTAGAAATGTTGACATGTATACTCTATGCAGAAATGTTGACATGTATACTCTATGCAGAAATGTTGACATGTATACTCTATGCAGAAATGTTGACATGTATACTCTATGCAGAAATGTTGACATGTATACTCTATGCAGAAATGTTGACATGTATACTCTATGCAGAAATGTTGACATGTATACTCTATGCAGAAATGTTGACATGTATACTCTATGCAGAAATGTTGACATGTATACTCTATGCAGAAATGTTGAAAGAAACTAGTTTCAACAGAAATTTGTTCTTGCTACTATTTAATTTTACTTCTAACCAAGATCACACCATCTCGCCACAACATAAAACTTGACCAATGCAAAACAAAAAAGACACATTAATATATAGAAACAATGCTCATAAGATACAGTAAATGGCAGCTTGTATGTTATTAACTGAATTTAAATGCAACAACTGACTTAGTAGAACAATAGCAATAACATGTCTGGAGAAATTTCACTACTTGCATGTCATTACGAACAATGCATGTAAGAAAAGAGAACTTTATTTACAACACATAATGAAACATTACAATAAAAAGAAAACAATTCATTTACTTAAAATGAGATTACGGTAGATGGAAAGATATTAATGGTTAGGGTCATCCCATAGTAATACTCTTGTTAGGGACAAATTTGTAATATTTCATTGTGCAAAAATATCAGTATATACTATGTTAAGTAGCATGTTCCCATCCTCGTTGCCTTGCTCTCCTTAACTGTAAGCCAGGTACCCATTTACAACTGGTTAGACTGGTGTATGATGCGGATGAGTGCAATAACTGGTAAAACAAATGACATTTCAGATACTTGAAACCATCATAGAAGAAGCAGGAAACATATAACAATAATAAAGAATACTGGATTACTGAATGACCTGTCTTCAGAACCGGTTACACCATTGCGGGTCCCGACTTTTCTTCCAATGGTCTCGATCATTGGTCAGTGGATGAGTCATCCATCTGTTGATTCCATGAATAAAAAATTGGCCTTATAATGCTAAAGATGGCTCCTAAAAAATAGAAAAACCTTACAGACAAATAAGTGTTTACAAAAGTAAGATGAAAGGTGTTGGCATGTTATTCAGAACCAATATTTCTCTGCGGACAATGAATAAAGCAAATAGAAAAACCACTTGCAGTTATAGATTTTTGGTTCATGAAGAAAATGCTTGTGCATACCAATAATATCTCAGAAATCAAATTAAAACAATTACAAGTGAGTTGATAATGAGCCTAAACTAACATGGAACAGATACCATGCCAAAGAGAAACAAAACTAAACCCATGATACAACTACAAAACCTTTATCAGGAACATGACAACATGTCAAAGTAAAAAACACTTAAGAAATCAGGAATAGGATCATAAGAAACTAACAGGACAAAAAATAGAAACTAAAGGTTTGTCCCATAGCAGTTACACTGCTGTCAGGGAATGAAGCTGTTAAGAGACTTCAGTATACTAAGCCACAGCTTGTATGAGGTAGGGTGGTCAGTTTCTTCCTCGCTGCTTTTTACTTCCGTAGTAATTTACAGCTGGGTTGACTGGAGCATGATGAATGTGAGAGTTGAGCCACGTACCTATGGTGGAAAAATTAAGTGCTCTACCCCTTTGCTAATCAGATGCTAATAAATAGTAACAACCATAAAATGGACTACGGCAAACATAAATTCAAGCTGCGGTGGTACTGAATGTCCAAAGTTGATAACAAAATAAACAAGTCTGGCTCAGAAATTAAACAAAAACTATATTAAGATCATAAGGTATTTATTCCCAAAGAACAATGAACAACATAAACCACCCAAATTACCATTACCATTGTAATTACAAGTAAACTTTAGTTAAGGTTAACTGCTTAATAAAATGACAGGAAGACAAGGCAATGTTTAGACAGTTACTTGACAAGGTGAGCCTAGAAATTTGCAACACCAGAAAAAAAATGAGTGTACAAGAAACCACGGAAGAGAGTGTGAAGATTTGGCATGACATGACAAAATGGCTGAAGAAACAATGAAATCTAAAATGTCGAGGTGCTCGAATGACAGGTGAATGTGGCAGGAATTGATTGTCAATGCCACTAATCATTACACATGATGACGAGGAGGTGTTTGTGCCAATAGATGTTTACTATGACTCAGAATGGGAATGGACAATGTCAGACACACGAAAACATGGACGGCGTGGGCTAGTGGTTAAGTGACACGGCTCACAACTGGAAGGTGCTGGGTTCGATCCCCATTACAGCACCCACCGTTACCCTGGGGAAGCAAACCCTTAGAAAATGCAGGAGGAAGCAGACCCTTACATAAAATGCATGTTGAAGTCGGATGCACTGGGCCGACAGGCGAAAAATAAAAACCACAGTGCAACGCACACCGCCTTTTTAAAACCAAAAAAAACACGAAAACTACACAAACACAGTTAGTATTTGCATGTGTAGATTTATGCATGTGAGAGACAGTAAGAGCATGATTATAGTACACACAAGATGGATGGTCTGGCTGGACAGCCTGTCATATTTATCACATGTCTTGATACAATAAACTGTGATATGGCTCATTAAATATAATTTAAAAAATATAACATTGCAATGATGACCAAATAAGGTACCCAGTTCAGTTCAGCATTTATTTCCATACCAAAACTCAGGGCCGTTCTATCCAATCTACCAATAAACTCCTGGAGTTCCCTTTCTGTGCCTGCCAATACATCAATATCATCAGCAAAGCGGAAGTTTGTGATTAGCCTGTCACCTATTTTAACCGTGCCAACATGTCCTTTTAAGGTCGTCTCCATTATTCACTCCAAGAAGATATTGAAGAGTGTGAGGGAGAGTATACAACCCTGTCTCACACCCACCGTCGTACAGAACCAATCGCCTAGCGTTCCCTCTACTGAGACAGTGCTGGTCGCCTGCTGATAAAGATTTGCAATTACCCTCACAATATCACTGTTGAACTTATACCTTATTGTTGACCATAGCGCCGCATGCCACACTCTGTCAAATGCCTTTCGAAAGTCAATGAAGGCATGGTAGAGTGGTTGATGATACTCTGAGTACTTCTCATTCAGTAGACGAAGATTAAATCTCTGCTCGATGGTACTCCTTCCCGCTCGAAAGCCCACTTGTTCTTCGGCAATGATACTCTCCGCCTGAGGATTCAGTCTGTTAAGTAATATCTTCAAGAGAACTTTACTTGGATGACTTATCAGACTGATTGTTCGATAGTTCTGACACACATTTAGGTTTCCCGATTTAGGCAGTGGTATAATGACTGATTTTGTCCAGCAGGTGGGCCACACTCCTGTCTGCCAAATTCTATTGCAGATGTAAGTCAGGTACCCATGTAATGCTAAACTGTTGGTGATTGAATAGTTCTAATTAATAGGTCTATTATTGATTAAAACAAAACATTATTTTTTTTACTTTTTATAAGCAGATCAACTCTTGTTGACTAACAAACATATTTAAGATAAATCATCTTCAGAAATGTTCTAATTATTTACTGAAAACAATATTTCTTGTACCATCTAGTGCTGTGCCTGTCCAAATGTATCAATTCCTCGTTAGATGGGTGATTCGCGTGGTTCAATCAAGATCTCATTGATAGCAACATATTGTGGCTGGGAGACTGCATATACAATAGCCTCTGCCACATTTCTAGGCTCAAGAATTTGACATCTACTACTCCCATCATATATGGCACTGGCCTGGAAATAAAATCAGTTTTACACAATTGAAAAAGAGAAACTAAACATTTGACTTAGACAGATATACATAATGACAGACATTTCTATCAATGAATGTATACAGCATAAAAAGAAACTAAACATTTGACTTAGACAGATATACATAATGACAGACATTTCTATGAATGAATATATACAGCATAAAAAGAAACTAAACATTTGACTTAGACAGATATACATAATGACAGACATTTCTATCAATGAATATATACAGTAAATATCACTGACGAGTGATGCAGTTGTTTACGCAAACAAGGAAAAACATTGGTGGTCAGACAACATCCACAGAAGACAGGATGAACGTTGGAATATGTTAACAGAAGTCGGATACCCTTGAAGTGTAAAAAGACTACAGGGCAGTAGATCTCCAGCACATTGGTCAGCCTCTCCTGCACTCCCCTACAACATATCTGATATGCCAAAAGGAAAGCCTATTAGCCCAGAACCCCCATAGCCCAGGGTAGAGATTGTTGGAGAGAAATGTGGGACACACAGCAGTACAACCACAGCAGAGGAACTGGTCCTCAAGTAAGTCAGTAATTCTTCTTCTTCTTCTTCGTTCTCAATCTCCCACTACCAAATCCTGAAAGGGCTTAAGTAGCAGAATGTAGTCCAGAGAACGGAATGCGTTGTGTCGTAGTTTACAGCTTGGCTGCGATATTTGCACCTATCGGTCCAACACATCCGACTTCAGCAAGCATTTTTTTAGTACCGGGTTAGCATTCCCTCTTTGATCCCTTCTCCTTAGCAAGTCTGCCCTGCTGGAGCCTGTTATCCAGGATCACCACGTGGAGGTGTAGAAGGGTCTTGGCAGCTATGGTTCGCTGGCCCTGACGCTAGCAGTTAGCTATGGATCGCTAACCACTGCAGCTCATCTGCTGTTCAGCATCTTGATCCCGTAAGTCAGTAATTTATAACAGGTAATGGGCATGTTTCAGTTGACCCAGCTGTATAGGGGTTTATTTGTAAATTTGTACCTGACCCTATGGTTAGAGAAAGTAAGACAGCGAGGAAGGGAACTGGTCATCGCACCTCGTACAAGCTGTGGCTTAGTGCAGTGAATTTAATATTTCATCCCTGATGGCAGTTTCTGCAATGGGACTTTATTTAATTTAATGGACAGTAAAAAAAATTTAAAAATCTAAATATAGGATATGTTTGCCTCATTTCATTTTGTTTTCATCTGGATATTTATAGTCAGCATGTATGTATCCGTTGGATTACAAATCAGAACCTTTATTGAGATAAACAAACAAAAATTAAAATGATAGTAAAAAAAGCATTATTTGGAGCATGACATATAATGATGAGATTGGTACACAAGATCTAGTCCAGTTGAACACTTTCAAGGTTTTCTTTATCTTTGTTTGCACTTTTTAAATATTTTTGTTGTCGCTGTAAAATATGTTGTGCCACTTTTTAAAATTGACTATGATTCTAGAGTTTAGACAAGTATGGTTCAGATACTGTATTTTTGCATCTGTTGTCACATCCATTCCCAATGTCTTTGTTGCTATTTGTTGGTTGGCTTGGCTTCGTTTGTTCTCAATCACCCGTTACCAAACCCTGAAAGGGCTTAAGTAGCAGAATGTAGTCCAGAGAACGAAATGTGTTGTGTCATAGTTTACAGCTTGACTGCAATATTTACACCTTTCAGTCCAACACATCCGACTTCAGCAAGCATTTTTTGAGTACCGTGTTAGCATTCCCTCTTCGATCCCTTCTCCTTAGCCAGTCTGCCCTGCTGGAGCCTGTTATCCAGGATCCCCGCGTGGAGGTGTGGAAGGGTCTTGGCAGCTCTGGTTCGCTGGCCCTTACGCTAGCAGTCAGCTATGGCTCACAGACCACTGCAGCTCATGCGATGCTCAGCATCTTGATCCCAAATTTGTTAGTTGTTTTCATTTATTGGTTGTTTCTGAAAAAGGCCCCGTGGCCGTAATGTTAATAATTGAGACATTCCTGTTTATGATTTTATCAACTATGGTTTATGGTCTTCCTATACCCAGATCATTCTTGTTTTAGGGTGCCAGAGACACGCATCTAACCCCTTCTCATACCAGTTTTAGGGTGGCAGAGACACGCATCTCACCCCTTCTCATACTAGTTTTAGGGTGCCAGAGACACGCATCTCACCCCTTCTCATACTAGTTTTAGGGTGCCAGGTCAGGTCAGGTCATCCCGTAACCGGTGAGGTCGTTGGGGCACACATGAAGACATCCTCACAAATCCACGCCATCCCTCTCTGTCAGATGCCGCTGCCTGTGACTCTTCTGGTCGGAGACTGGTCCATTCTTTTATGTTGTCCTCCCATCTCTTTTTGGGCCGGCCTCTTCGTCGTCTGCCATGCACCTTCCCGTGGAGGATTGTGTTTGTAAGACCATTTGATCTCGATATGTGACCGTACCAAGTGAGTTTCCTTCTTTTGACAGTTGCCAAGAGATCTTTGAAAGGCCCTATTGCCGTTGTAATTCTATTTCGTATTTCCTCGTTTGTAACTCGATCTTTGAACGTGACATTTAAAAGTTTTCGGAAACATCTCATCTCCAAGGCCTGTATCCTTCGTTGAAGGTCAGCTGTAACTGTCCATGTCTCACACGCATAGAGGAATATTGACAGGACCAGTGTTCGCATTAATCTGATTTTCGTGCATAGGGTGTCAGAGACACGTATCTCACCCCTTCTCATGCTAGTTTTATGGTGCCAGAGACACGTATCTCACCCTTTCTCATGCTAGTTTTAGGGTACCAGAGAAAAAACATCTCACCCCTTCTCATACTAGTTTTAGGGTGCCAGAGACACGTATCTCACCCTTTCTCATGCTAGTTTTAGGGTACCAGAGAAAACGCATCTCACCCCTTCTCATACTAGTTTTAGGGTACCAGAGAAAACGCATCTCACCCCTTCTCATATATGCTTGTAGAAGCAATTCTGCAATTATCAGTCTAAGTATTGAAAATGCCTTGGGAAAATTTTGTCAGAATTGAGAGCTAATTCTAATACTCTTTCTTGACTATGACAGCCATTTGAAACCATTCAAGATCTAATTGGAAACTTCAGATCATTCTGGAATTAACTGCCATCAAAATAATGCCATGTGGGTGCAAAGTGAAATCCAAGGGTGTTTTAGTAAACAAAACCACTTACTTCCTTGTCAGTAGAGGACTTGGGCAAGGTTGTCTTTACATCACCAGGTTGCACACATGTGACTTTGACTCCTGAACCTGCAATCTCCTGCCTCAAAGCTTGGGACATTCCTTCAATGAAAAACTTGGTTCCAGAATATACAGCCAAGCCAGCAAATGCCTAAGTTAATGTAGAAAGAAATAGCAGAAGTGAAAATGATTTATAAAAAGTTTGATGGATTCATTTTTGCTATTGTCTCCTAATGCATTAAAACAAAGAAAACAAATAAAAGAGTGCTTCAAATTAAAACCTTACATTTTTCCTCCAACATTTATTATAACTGACGTAATCTCCATTGTATTCAATACAAGTTTCCAAGCGCCTACAAAGTGCACGGAAACGTATAGAAAAAAAGTATTTTAACTTTACATATTTACACTGGTTGAGAAGACTCTACATATTCTGTATATAACCAGTGTCTTGGAGGGTGGTTTAACTGATGTGCGAGTCCATTTTAATAGACTCAAACACTAGAGCTAAGTCGACCTGCAGCCAGTTAGGCGTAATCTATAGCTGCTCTTAACAAACCACCTGGGAAAAGGTACAAATAACTTGGGTAGATTTTTAATTTGAATTTTGTGCTGGCAGCAGCTGTTAAACCTACTCTTTTTCATTTCCAACTCCCAAGGAATTTTTAACGTGCTTGACACTGAACACGGGAGTCCGATCTCACCAGTGATCAGGGGATATTTTACTAGAAGATCTATGTGAAAAAAATCCAGGTCTTCGCCTTGATTCGAACCCGCGACCTCTGGCACCCAAGGCGGACACCTTAGCTTGAGACCACTGGTCGCATGTGTAGCCTCTCATTAACTACCTGTTGCATTTTTTCCGCGAACCTGAAAATCTTTCCTACCATAACCTCTTTGAGTTGTTCAATGACATGGTAATAATTTAGAAAGAGGGCGAGATCTGCCATAGGTCTCATGTAAATAAAAAGAAATGACTGTAGCCAAGTCAACCGCACTTACTCGAGGCACCCCCTGTTACAACTAATGTGACACTGGCAAATGGCAAGCAACTGCCATCATAAAACCAGTTCCTTCAGGTTTATTGGGGTAGAAATTTACACTAAGGTTGAGGTAATGCTTCAGAAAACTCTGGCAGAGGTCCTCCAATAGATACAGCAGATGCAAGGTCTCCACTAACATTTGGACATGTTCTGATCCCTGATCCTCATCAAGATCTCACCCAAGGACCAGAGTCTGCTTCACCGAGAGGTGCACCACAACAATCAGGATGCCAAGCAACCGTGTCTAAAGAATCCAGTTAACAAGAGTACCCACTGACATATTTTAACAACTCTGTGAATGAACAGAGAGGGGCACTTGCCCTGACAGTCGGACAGTACTGTCAAAGACTGAGATCATAAATCTGCCCTGTGGATGTGGAAGGTTAGGGGAAACCACCACATGATTTTCCCAAGAAATCATGACAGCCAAAACTAAAGGAACTCAAAGACCTGACGGGGAGACCCCCATATCAGGCACATCAAGTAATTGTAGTTGAGATGAAGCCAGGTCAAAGACAAGTCATAAAAATGAAAGTCAAAAGCCAGACTGTAATACAGTGAAAAACTAACATAGGTCTACAAAAGAAATTAAGATTTGGAACTTAAAACACACGAAACCTGTAGAATGCTTCAGGAAATGAAAAGGACCAAATAACTTGTTATTATTGTCCATTGTTTATTTTGGTAATAAAAACGGTTTTTATATATTTGTCAACCTCCTTGAACTTTTTTCATTCAAATAGAAAAAAAAACTTGCTTGGGATAAAATGATCCTGATCATTAATTGATTGGTAATAAGTCCTATAGTCACTTCATGATTCTACATGCCCCTATAGTCACTTCATGATTCTACATGCCCCTATAGTCACTTCATGATTCTACATGCCCCTATAGTCACTTCATGATTCTACATGCCCCTATAGTCACTTCATGATTCTACATGCCTCTATAGTCACTTCATGATTCTACATGCCCCTAGTCACTTCATGATTCTACATGCCCCTATAGTCACTTCATGATTCTACATGCCCCTATAGTCACTTCATGATTCTACATGCCCCTATAGTCACTTCATGATTCTACATGCCCCTATAGTCACTTCATGATTCTACATGCCCCTAGTCACTTCATGATTCTACATGCCCCTATAGTCACTTCATGATTCTACATGCCTCTATAGTCACTTCATGATTCTACATGCCTCTATAGTCACTTCATGATTCTACATGCCCCTATAGTCACTTCATGATTCTACATGCCCCTATAGTCACTTCATGTCACTACACGCCCTTATAGTCCCACCATTAGAGATTATATTTCACATAGGTGTCCCATGGTTCTGAGCACTGCTGTCATACCTATGTCTCTGGAGACAAAACTTTTCAAATCGCCCTTGTATACAAAACTGACCTTTTTTCCTGCATCAGAAGAAATGTTGACAATATGACCTTTGCCCCGTTTCAGCATCCCATCCAGAACAGCACCAATACCATTCATCACACCCTAAAATGAATCAAATCTAAATACATCATAATCTGATTATTCAACACACTGTTGAATAATCTGACATGCAACAACAGGCAGTTTCACATTGTAAAATGCACAAAAACACTAACAGCAAAACATGTAGCAATGTATAGACATCCCACCTAACATGTAGAAGCAAGCACTTATAATAATTTGACGAATAGTAACATACAAATTATCAGACCCTGACATTGCAACATACAAACAAACAGAACCTGACATCGCAACATACAACCTATCAGAACCTGACATTGCAAAATACATACTATCAAAACCTGACATCACAACATACAAACTATCAGAACCTTCTTCTTCTTCTGTGTTTGTTCTCAATCTCCCACTACCAAACCCTGAAAGGGCTTAAGTAGCAGAATGTAGTCCAGAGAACGGAATGCGTTGTGTTGTAGTTTACAGCTTTACTGAGATATTTGCAACTTTCGATCCAACACATCCGACTTCAGCAGGCATTTTATGAGTACCGGGTTAGCATTCCCTCTTTGATCCCTTCTCCTTAGCCAATCTGCCCTGCTTATGCCTGTTATCCAGGATCACTGCGTGGAGGTGTAGAAGGGTCTTGGCAGCTCTGGTTCGCTGGTCCTGACGCTAGCATTCAGCTATGGGTCGCTGACCACTGCAGCTCATGCGCTGCTCAACGTCTTGATCCCCTTTCAGAACCTGACATCACAACATACAAACTATCAGAATCTGACATTATAAGGAAAAAAAGTTCAGAAAGGTCACAATAATGACAGAGCAGATGGGTCAGACTATTTAGGTAGTAAGATAATAGGTATCAACCTTAGGTTGCAGGTGATGTGTGCGGACATGCGTATGGAATTTATTGATGTGAAAGTAGACAAAAGTAAAATGCTAGACAGGAGAGGATTACATCTAAATGAGATAGGACAGCATGCTGTAGTAAAGTATATATTTGATCATTGCGTTACAAATTAAAACTAGTAAGGCCTATGAAGTTTGAAACTAAAGATAGGCCTAAAACAGGGTGCTATAGAGGATGCAGTCAAAGGGGAGAGTTGGGGTCAGTGAAGTGTGAAATAAGTAATGGAAAAGCAAAAATAAAAATAAAGCAAAAGCAAAAATTGGAAAAACAACAAAATTACAAACTAAAATGTTTTTTATGCAAATGTGAGAAGCATAGTAAATAAAAGAGAAGAATTGGAACTGTATGTAGAAGAAGAAAAACCAGATATAATAGGGTTAACAGAATCATGGACATATGAGGACAGATAGTTAACTAGTTAACTTGAAACAGAGGGATTTACAATGTTAATGAAAGGTAGGGTAGTTGGAGACAAGGCTAAGGGAGGTAGCATTTTATTATACTTTGCGAATTCAGCAAATATAAGTTGCCAAATGGATTGAAAATTGATTAATGGGAAGAAGGCAGAGAATGGGCATAAATAAGGAGTACTCTGAGTGGTGTGAAGTAAAAAGTGGAGTACCACAGGGCTCGGTTTTGGGACCAATTTTGTTCTTGTTCTCAATTTTGGACATTGTTATGGGATCCATGATTGCAAAATTTGCTGATGACGCAAAACTATGGAGTAGTGTCTATTCTAAAGCAGATATGAATATACTGATGTCGGATTTATATCAAATTCGAGAATGGTCTATAAGCTGGCAAATGGCGTCCAATGTAGATAAATGTACAGTCATCCACATTGGGTAGATCCAATGTAAAACATAATTACAGAATAGGCAAGAACAATATTAGAAAGATAGAAAAGGAAAGGCACCTAAGGGTTATAATAGTTCATAAAGGTAAGTAAAGTGAGTAAATCCAGATAGAATTGAAAAAGGCAAATGCAATGTTAGGTATGATAAAAAGAAATATTAAACATAGGAGCAAGGAAGTGATAGTTAAACTGTATAAAGCTTTAGTTAGACCTAGATTGGAGTACTGTGTACAGATGTGGAGTCCTTATCATAGAAGGGATATAATGATGGAAAGGATACAAAAAGAGTGACAAAGCTGATAGTGGGATTCCAGAATTACATATATGAGGAAAGACTCAGAAAAACCAGCCTATAGTGTCTAGAAAAGAGAACAATTCGAGGTGACAATACAGGTTTATAAGATAACCATAGGAACGGATAAAGACTATAACAAGTTTTACAAAATACAACCACCTACAAGAACAAGAGGGCATAGCTACAAATTAACTAAAGAAAGGTCCAGATTAGATATTAGGAAATATTTTTGTAGTCAGAGAGTGGTGAATATTTGGAATGCATTGCCACAGGAAGTAGTGGAGGCAGGGACAATTGATGCATTTAAGAATAGATTGGATGTGCATAACTTTTAGAGCAAGATAATGTAAATGAAACTGGTTGTATACAGACTCTGCAGAGTCTTCTAAACCAGTATAAAGTTAAGTTATAACATACAAAAAATCTGAGCCTGCTCTCCTAAAATGAAACTATTACAAATAGAAGAACATAATGAAACATTAAATGGGAAGTTATTCAAATGATATTTAGCAGCAAACAATTTTGTATGTCAATTACAACACTCTCTTGTATAACCATCTGTAACTTCCAGTTACAGAAGGCAAGACAGCTAGAAAACACACTACTCACACCACCAACCTTACAAAAGACAGTCCACGCAGTTAAATTTCAAACTTTTATCCCCGTAAAGTAATGTCTGCTATTAGACCACATTCCTTACAAGAGACAAAACTATCTACAATAAAATCTCAAACTCTTCTCCCACAAATGCTAGTGTCTCTTCGGATCAAGATGCTGAGCAGTGCACGAGCAAGAGCGGTCAGGTACACAAAGCTGACTCCTAACATCCGGGCCAGTGACCCAGAGCTGCAAAGACCCTTTTACACCTCCACATCATGATTCTGGATAACAGGCTGCAAGAGGGCAGACTGACTAAGGAGAAGGGATCAAAGAGAAAAGGCTAAACCAGTACCAAAAATCCAGCTAAAGTTGGATGTGTCGAACATAAAGGTGAAACTATCGCAGTTAAGCTGTAAACTATGGCAATGTATTCTGTGCTCCGGACAACATCCTGCTACTTACAAAGCTCTTTTCAGGGCTTGGTAGTGGGAGTTTGAGAATGAACAAAGAAGAAGAAAAGAAGCTAGTGTCTCCTATGGGATTATTTTTACTTTAAACTGCTGCACATCTTACCTTACAGTTCACATCAACCTGTTTCTCCCATTCATCTTCATGTAAATTTTTCATCAGCGTGTAGAACATAACCCCAGCATTGTTGACAAGGATGTCTACTGGCCCAAGGGCTGACTCCACTTGGCTCACAAGGGCTTTCATCTTTCAAGATGCCATAAAAAGAGGTTCCAATTTTGTAATAAGGTAACAAATAACATAGACGAACGATAAGCTATAAGAAAATTATTACAAAAAGTGTTGTAAAGCGAATGAAATGACAATGTTATTGTGAAGAATTATTTAGATTATGGTGGTATAGTTTTATTATAGTGCAATAAAGGTCTACAGGAAGAGAATGAGAGTTCAGTGAAGGTCTACTTGAAGAGAATTAGAGTTCAGTGAAGATCTATTTGAAGAGAATGACAATTCAGTGAAGGTTTACATAGAGAGTGATAGTGCAGTGAATGAAAGAGAATATGTTTATAAGCAAAAATGCAAACCGAAATAAGAGAGTAATAAAACTATTTAAAAGTTCAAACAACACACCATTAAAACTAAAAGAAGGTATCTAATATTTAGCAAATAGTTCCGGGCATGATGTATTCCCAGAGATGTAATGCATGAGAATGAGTTGCAAAGGATATAATAGATATATGGAAAATGACAAGAGCAAATAAAAGCAAGTCAGAAATGAGAATGGGAAAACAAGGCATTGAAAATGCAAGTAGTTTGTAGGAAGATAAAAAAAATGAAACTCAAAATTGAATAAGTGTGAGAAAGAGGAAATTAGTGAGAAAGAAAAGAGACATTTTCATTATTCATCATAATCATTTGTTTTTTCCCGGTTCGTTGTGTTTCCGAATGCGGAGTGTGTATGTGTGCCTTATGGCCCAGTGCATCTGACTTCTTGACTTACTTAGTCGCTCCTCTTCTACCTTGAGGTGTAGAGGTTTGCCAAAGAGAACGCCACACTGGTCTATACGCCGTCTTTTTCCTGGCTTCTTTCCAATCCAGCCCTCTATCACTTAGGGACTGTCGTATGTTGTCTTCCCAACGTACTTTGGGATGTCCTCGGGGTCTGCGTCCTTGACTTTTGATCTCCCATGACCGCTTTGGTATCCGATCTTCTTTCATTCTACAGACATGGCCAAACCACTGTAGTTGGGACTGCTCCCCTCGTGTCTGCAGGAGTTGAACTTCAAGATTGCTACGTATTGTCTGGTTACGGATCTTGTCCCTTTTCGTCACCTGAACCGCCTTTCTTAGGTACCTCATTTCTGAAGTTTGTAATTGCCTTTCTTGGGCTGTAGTCATTGCCCATGACTCACATCCATATGTCAGGACAGGCACATAGGTCGAGCGGTATACATCCATCTTTGTTTTCCTGCTTATTTCTCTTCTACTGAGGAAACCTCTGTTTATTGCATGGAACAGTCTACCTGCTGCTGCCCTTCGTGCAGTTAACTCCTCTTTGATTCCTCCCCTGCTGTCTATTACCACTCCTAGATATTTAAAGTTGCTGACCTGCTCCAGTGCCTTGTTCCCAGGGTTATCTGATGTCTCTTTTCATCTCTGGCGATCACCATGGTTTTTTTTTTTGGAGTTGCTGATGTGCATTCCACTCTTCTTCAACTCTTCTTCCCAGACCTGCAAGTTGATCTGGAGATGTGCTTCGGTTTTCGTGATCAGGGCCACATCGTCTGCAAATGCTAGTTCCGATATGTAACTTGGTCTCATCTTCCAGTACCCTACTTCATACTTTTTTGTCCGTTCCTTGCAGGCTTTGATGACTTCATCCATGAGGAGTATGAAAAGGTACGGTGATAGAATGTCCCCCTGTCTTACTCCGCTAGTGGTCTTGAACTCTCCTGACTTTTGATTTGATGTCCGCACATAATTTCTGCATGTTTTATAGAAACTCTGTATGGCAGAGATCATGGGTCCTGGGATGTTCTTCCTTGTCAGGCACTCCTAGAGTTTGTCCCAAGGAACTTTATCAAATGCATTCTCCAAATCCAAAAAGCAGAGATGCATCTCTTTATCATATTCAAGAGCCTTTTCACTTAGCTCTCTGAGTGTAAAGATAAGGTCTTGAGTACTTCTGTTTGCCCTAAACCCACATTGAGTTTCATCCATGTTTGGTTCTGCCAGACCTCTTAATCGCCATTCTAGAATCCTAGAGTAGACTTTCCCGTAGAAAAATGAGAAGTGAAATACCTCTGCGATTTTCACATTGTCGATTGACGCCCTTTTTAAATATTGGTATTATTATTGCAACCTCCCAGTCTCTTGGTATCTTTTTGTGGCGCTAAGCTGCCTTGAGAATCTTCATGAATAGCATCTCTCCTGCCGCTCCCATGTATTTAACCATTTCTGGTGTTATACCATCATGTCCTGCTGCTTTACCAATCTTAATTTTCTCCAATGCTGCCTTTAGTTCTTCCATTGTGATATTATCGTTTCTCTCCATGGCTCCCTCTTCTTGAATTGGGACTGTTACTTCCAGAGCTTGGTTTTCCTCCACTCCAAGGAGATCTGAGAAATATTCTTTCCATCTGTTCATTACCTCTTCTGGAGCGGTCAACAGCGCACCTTGTTTATCTTTAACAAATTTCAGGGGGCATTCCTTTTCCTTCCGCATGTTCTTTAAGGTCCTGTAGAACAGTTTCTGGTTTTCTCCAGCATTATTTTCCAGTTTCTCTCCAAATTCTTCCCAGGATTTATGTTTGGTCTTGAGCACAGTCTTCTTTGCTTCTGTTATAAAATTTACATATTCTTTATTTTTCTTTGTTTGTTCTTCTGTATTCCTAGCCCCTAGGTATTGCTTCCATGCCTTTTTCTTTTCTCGTATTATTGTTTTCACTTCTTCTGTCCACCATGGTGTACTCTTTCTCTTCCACCCTTCTTTGGTTTGACCGCATGCCTCTGCTGCAGCCTCTTTGAGGATGTCTTTGAATTTTACCCAGAGCATTTCCAAATCCTCTTCAGATTCCTCTATCCTTTCTATTGCTGTTGTTATGAGCCCTTGGTATCTCCTCTTAACATCTGGTTCTTGTAGTTTGTTTTTATTTTCTCCTCGTGTATTATGTTTCATGCTTGCTGATGGGTGTTGCCTGGCTGGATAGTGTTTTTTCAATTTCTCTCTATATTTTAACTAGGTAGTGGTCGCTTCCTATCTCTGGTCCTCTGAACACTCTAGCATCCTTTACATGCTTGAAATCAGTTTTCCTCCCTATCGCATAGTCAATTATAGATCTTTCATTTCTTGCCGGCTCGCATCTTGTGTAGGCATGGAAACGCTTGTGTGGAAACCTTGTATTTGTAATGACAAGGTTTTGTTTCTCTGCAGAATCTCAGCAGTCGTTTTCCATTGTCATTTAAGACATCTTCTCCATAACTACCGATCACTCCATCCCATCTAGAATAGTCATTTCCAACTCTTGTGTTGAAGTCTCCAAGGAGAAGTATTTCGTTATGGCAATCGTCAATGGTCCTTTGAAGGAGCTCATAAAATTCATCTTTTATGTCAGTGCTCTCATCTTCGTTTAGTGCATACACAGTGACGATATCCATTTGACTATCCTCCTCTTGTAGACTTCGCTGTAGTATAGCATGTTGCCGTCATGGTCCAGAACGCCCTGTACCTTTTTCTTTGTTTCTGTAAGTGCCAGGACTGTCAATTTTGCTCTCTTCATCTCCTTTATTAGTTCATGTTCTTTTCCGTTTATACTTCGTACATTCAATGCTCCGTAAATCGTGGTCCTTTTTTCACGCATGTTTGTCGCCGCTGAGGTCAGTCCGGTTTTCTCTAAGTTTTGACGTGTAATCGTTTTTTTTAAGACAAACAGGTGATTAGCCTGTTGTGTCTTTGCATGGTGGAGGGGCTGCCTTCTTACAGCCTCCATGCCTGCAGACCCGTTTTTGTCCACGGCTGCTTATTTATTCGCAGCTAACCTCCAAATTAGGAGGCCTTTCAGCAATCCACAACCCAGGTGACACCCCTGGTAGGAGGTAGGTTCCTCCCCCAGGTGACTTCTTGACACATTTTTTAAATCTTGGCCCCCTTTTTATTAATGGATATGCTTTCCATAGAAGCACTACATAGCTGAATCCAAACATTTGCATTCGTGGGTTGTGAGTCATGTCACTAATCACTTCGCTGCACAGGCTGCCCCCCCCCCCCCCCCCACCCCACCCTATCCCCTCCCAAATCACCTGGTTCCCTCTTGGAACATAGAGCTGCAGAATACTATACTGAGCCATCTGAATTCCACCCACGAGACTCCAGCTGCACTAATCATCCACATCCACCACCATTCTTCTTCACCAGGTATTCCTTGGCTTCCTCATTTATCTCTTTCCATGTGGGTTCCAATCCAGTGCAGGGCTGGATATTGCTGGGCTTTCTCTCTCCAATCTCCCGCTGTATTGGTTGTTGTTGTATTCTTTACCCCAGATCTGTGTTTGCTATTACTTCTGGAAATCTAATACAAGGTTTGCGATGAAGACATCTGTTGGTAAAGGTCTGTAGCCTTTAAGTGATACTCTTAGTCAGATGAGCTCCATATTCAATTAAGATGAGTTGAAAGCAAATCTAGTTTTGTTAATCTTAGCATTAACATCTTGATTTGTGTCTTTATTTTTTTTAAGTATTGTCTTGCTGCTTATTCAACAGCATATAAAATCAAGATCTTCTAGTTGCATTGTCCATTGTATTCCCATGTTCATGCCATCTCTTGTTTGTAGCATCACCCAGTCCATAACCATGACAAAGATTGTTGAAATTAGCAGCCATATCTGACTCAGGATTGTAAATGGCTCAGATAGCTTGCCTTTGTGGACTATTCTACAGGTGACTTCTTCATAGAAATCATGTAAAATTCTTATAACTTTCTCTGGCTTTACATGTTTCAGTATTTTCTAAAACACTGTGCTGTCTCTATTATTGAATACCTTTTCATATAATATTGAATACCTTTTCATATAATATTGAATACTTTTTCAAAGTCTATATAATTCATATATAAAAGGGCTTGTCATTTATTTCATTACTCTATGGTATTTCTGAATGTGCTATTTGATCTGTGCAAGGAAGAGACATCCTTGTTTTGTCCCTTTTTCACGCCAGTCAGAGCACAGGGTACTATTACAATTGACCTCCTTCAGAAAGCCTGCACCAAAGCAATTTGCATGCTTTTTAAGTGGTGGTGTCTGAAGAAATTTATTTTACATCATGAGGTTGCTAACCCTATGCACTACTATCTTTAGTAGCATTGTATGAATGCACGAGGGTAGTGGTCATATACGTTCCTCATTTTGCTTTTGTTTACCATTCTTAATCAGTCTGCTGTCTGACCCTAAGATGACTTACCTGAGTTCTATCAGATCAGTCTGCTGTCTGACCCTAAGATGACTTACCTGAGTTCTATCAGTGACATCAGTTTTGATCCCGATAGCTTCTCCTCCCGCTTCTTTAATTGCCTTGACAGTTTCTTCAATCAGATCAATGCGACGTGCTGCTAAAGCTACCTTGGCTCCTGCAGATACCAATGCTTTAGCAGTGGCCAGGCCAATTCCACTTGAAGCCCCTGTCACTATAGCCACTCTATCCAACAATGGTTGACTAACTGAAAATCCAATTATCACAATTTTTGAGTTTATAAAATAATTTATTATTATTTACGGTCTTTCAGCCATTCACATCACTTAGTACCATTGGTTATGTACAATTTTGAAAATGATGAAATAAGCACCAACAAATATTGTTAATGAGCATTATTATTAACTCTATACCACTCAAAAACCACATTTTCATGAGCTCATTTTAAGGAGTAACTTTTATACTTGGCTGCTGTTACTGATTTTAGATTAATATACTTATTTATAAGGATAAACTCAAATGTTATATGTCAAAATATGCAGAAATGAAAGACCTATTATTTGAACATAGTTAAACATATAAACAGTTTCAAATATTTATGAAAGATATTTAAAGATTGGAATAGAACAAATGTAAATTTACAAAACAGCACAAAAGATATTGTACTTAAAATAATATTTAAATCCTTCGGCAACACAGAAACTTATAAATTCAGGATCATTGTAGAGTATATCCATATGTATATTCACAGAAGTTAGGAAAGTTTTATCTGTGTCTTGTTTTAAATAAACATTCTGCATGCATTTTGAAATTGGTTGCCACAATTTGAAAAAATCATAATTTACAACCAAATGTACACTTTCTATTTTAGCATTTGCATTTCATATTTTAAAAATAAAACTATACTGCTTCAACATTTCAGGTGTACTTGATCTTAAATTTCTAAGTTCTGATCTATCTCAATGTTCTACTTGTTACTGGAACATGATTTGTTCCTCTAGTAAGTAGTAACTAGTCACTAGGTCCAGCCAGGGGAGACACCTCCATGTCTTTAGAATCTGATAACTTTTTCAACTACAATAATTTTCTGGATACTAGTCATACGAACTATCTCCACTTGATATATCATCATCCTCTGATTAAATCCATGAATGAATAAGTGCAAATGCTTGCTTGGCTGAAAACCTTTGCTTGCAATAATTTGTCTTTGAAGCCATTTTTATTAATGAAAAAGTTTACCAAAAAATACTGATCACAGAACATACATACCATTGTATTTCAAATGAATGTTTATTCCCACACAAGGTTTTACGGAAATGTGATGCAAATGTCTAGTGTTGATTTGATTGGGCAAACTGGCTGTAACTCCACATAAAAATAGTGTTAGAGAGGCAGTGGGTTTCTGTTTTTTTTCAGAGGGAGCTTTAGGAAAAAGTGACAGCGGAAATGGTTTCTGAGTGGAAGGCTCGGATACTAGGAGTTAATTCATGTAGTTTTTTCGGTTTTTCTCAATCTTGACTCAAATTATTTACCAATGTGCACTTCATTAATAAAATTATTATTTCTGACATAAAACCAACATCCAAAGCACACTCAGAGCAGATCAAATCACTCTCTTACCATTTGTATTTTTTCTTGGGCTGATTACACTTCGGATTGACAGTTCAGTAAAATAAGTATTTAAAAGTCTGGTATCTATATAGGGATACAGCATTCCCAGCTCAGCAAGAACCTTCTGGAGGGAGTTATTGTTAAATGTGCTCAGACTGGACAGAAAGTTGGCATGACTGAAATGAACAAGAAGGAATTACGCGCAGGTTAGCAAATAATTTAGCATCAGGTCATAAGTATGCCTTAAAGAAAAACAAAATTGTAAAGAAAAGTGGTTACTACTGGGGTTTTAAAAATACAATGCAACTTATACTCCAAAGGTGGTAGAGATGAACGAAAACAAAATATCATTCTACAGACCTCTAAGAAAAACCCCTGTAAATATCAATGGAGAACTGATAATCCTGTATCAAACACAGAAGAAAAGATCTTAATTTGTTTCAGTTGCACAGACAAGTACAATCTGAGACAGGCTATCTCAATGCAAAAATTGTCCAACATTAGCAATTGGAATGGAAAGATATTAGAACAAGTTACAAGTTTTTACAATTTTAGACACATAATAACAAAAATGATGGCATTATAAATATTGTGAGAGCTACTCCATCCATATGTTGAATACACACCAGGACAGAGAATACATTGTTTTGGTCACTTATCTCATGAGAATAAAACAAGACCAACTATCACCTAACACAATAAGCTCTGGTTATAAAGCATGAAGAAGATCTGGTGGCAGATAAATAGATAATATAACAGAAATACCACAACAATACAGACTTACAATGACCAACACAACGCAAGAAAGAAAGTTGACTTCAGCTCACCATGGCGCTTAATGGCCCAAGGAGGAAAAAGTCAAGTAAAAATGATCACAGAAATAAAATATAGAGCCCCAAGAACAACATTAACATCAAAATGAAGTTGAAAGGTACTATATATTAGGGGTGACTAAAAACACTGTTTGCACAATTTCTTTGGTGTAATTCTCATGGCACATTTAAAAGAACTTTTAAATGTAATATAAAAAATGAGATGCATAACACTGAACAATGTATAAAGTAAATATTTTGAAAACCTTTAACTATATAAATACTGCACAAATATTATTAGGCAGGTGGGATGTTAGTTTGACTAAAATTGTTTAGAAACATTTAAAGAATATATTTCTTATTAAGTTAACTCATTCACTATTGAGTTAAATTTTCTGACATAACGCTCCAACACAACATTATTTGGAGTAAGGTTTCATAAACAAATCACATATTATATACTAGAATATTCACAATTGAATGATGAATAGAAGGGACTAAAAAAATCTAATAGGTGGGGATGTAGGTTAGTGTAAAGGATAAAAGAGATTGCAGTGGCATAGTTTTTGTTATCAACCAAAACACAGTTCAATAATTCACTTATATTCATACATGAACATAAATTGCTTTTTATTGAAGTGTTCCTGAAGTTTCCCCTATCCAGTGTAATTATTTTCACAATGTTGATATTTTACTGAGTTATGAAGTTGAAAATTCCAATTCTATTCAGCAAAATTATATTTGTGTTTCAACATGTTTGAAAAATATACATGTAGGGTACTCACAGAATCTATTTTAACTACAGACCAAAATAGCAACACTTTCAGCATAAACAGAATCTCTAATTTTTTGAAAATTTGAAATTGAAACACAAATTGTCAGTGGGATGAGAAGTGGATACATCGGCTCTACATAGTGAATCAGTTTCACTCATGTATTCACTGAATACTATATTATTTTTAAAAATTGTTTCCATAGCTCACTTTCTAACTTATCAAGGTTTCGACACTCTATGAGCTTCACTACTCTAATGGTTTATAATGAAAGTAGCATATCCTTTGCGGAACTCATTTCTTACAACTGCCAGTCTACTTGGCTGTTACAAGTTTCTTGTAGGTATGCAGTATGGTAGGTTGTCATTATATTCTGTACACCAAGAACCTATCACATCGAAAGAAAAAAACCTGTTTTTGCCAAACTGGCACACGGCAGAATTCAAACCCAGCACGTTGACATTGTGAAATCGACAAATCAACCCTAGGTCACGCTGCCTCCCATTCTTATTGGATATGAATTTCAGTACTTCCTGCCTGTTCACAGACTGCAATTACACAGGTGTGTGAATGTGTTTTTGTATGTCCAAAGTAAAAGTGTCTCTCTGTACATTGTTTTGTTCAGTGAAAATAAAATAATTTTTAGCCATCTGAAAATTTTGCTCAAATCATCATCACCTGCTTCTTTTCCTTTGTTATTATTACTTGGTAACCTTTCTTTTTTTTGTAAACATATTTTTCAAAACCAATTACTGAAGTTTGAAGGATATATACAGCTAACAATTTTTTGATAGCTGATAATATACAGTTTCCTTACCTGATATAAGTGTCAAATACTCCAGATAATGCATCAACACTTGGGCCAGTTGAACCATTTGTTGATGACAATTCCTCAAGTACCCTGATCACAGGATAGAATCAATCTTTAATTTATGCTGCATTAAAAATATAATCTGAGAAAAAACACCTAAGTAATCTCTTGTAATAATGTTTGATTTTAATGATTCAGTTTTGAATTGTACATTTGAAATAATTTTTTTTAGGAATAAGATGTTTTGGTGCGGGATTTTTTTTCTGATCACAAACCAGCCCCTGTGTTTGACCCAGCCACAGAAATTGGGTACCAGAAAATCTGGGAAGTAAAGGTGGCTGGCGTGATGCTGACAACATCATCTACTATGTGCGGTTGGTTACAAAATAATATGGGCCTAACACCATATTTCCTATGCGCCACATGGCGTGACAGGATCTTTCCTTTTTTTTAAATTGTTTAAAAAAAAATTTCTTTTGAGTGCTCAGCCATGCACCAATTTGTAGGAGTGTTTTCCCTTTAAAAAAATGTAGTAATTATAAATTATGGAAATATATTTCTTCATCTTCAGATGTGTCTCAATGTCATTTTTTTTAAATCAAGAATTCAACCATTGTATTCTCCTAGAACAAAAAGAAAACGGGTCTTTGGATATTATTTTTTACAGCTATTGAAAATAGCTCATAAAAAGGTAGCCAGCAGATTTCCATGTCATTAAGTTACACATTTTGAGAAATCCACTGTCACTGATATTTTTAAAAAAAGTGTTTGATTTATAGTTAGAAATCCAGGTATTTGACCTGACATATTCTTTCAGTTCTCCTCAAAATAACTTAAGGCTCTTGTTTATCATTTACATGTTCTTTTCTGCTCTAGTATTGTGTTTAGCAGGTCTGCTGTATAAACGTCTAATGGCTGCTATTGACGTGTTTTGATATGTAAATATTTGTTTAAAGCACTTCCTCATTTAGCATTGTTATTGTTATGATTGCAAGCTGTCTAAAAGTAAAGAATAGACCAGTCAACATTGTCATACCTAGTTTTCCATTCATCAAACTGCACAAATTCCATTGGGTAACCATGGCAATTCATCCATTGAAACACTTTTCTGAAAACATAAAATATATGCATTGTAACAAAATTAAATACACTGTAAAGATAAACAATGAACTATTCTGTCTTTTTGTGGCAAGCATTGTCAAAATTATAGATCTAAATGTCATGGCAGCTATTAAAGCCATAATGACTTTGTGCTACCATAAAATTGGAAAAATCCAATGTAATATTATGTTAGATAATGTGCCAGTTTCAATTGGGCACAACAGATAATAGAACAATCTAGATAATGATTACAAAGTCTTCATCAAAGACTAACCTAACTGAACTTAATGCATTTATACTGCTTTGGAAAACTCAGATGAGTCTGTATACAACCAGTTTCATTTACATTTCCTTGCTCTAAAAGCTATGCACATCCAATATATTCTTAAACGCATTAATTGTTTGTCTCCACTACTTCTCGTGGCAATGTATTCTAAGCATTCACCACTCTCTGACTAAAAAAAAATTTTGTAATATCTAATATGGACCTTTCTTTAGTTAATTTATAGCTATGCCCACTTGTTCTTGTAGATGGTTGTATTTTGAAAAAACTTGTTATTGTCTAATTTATCTGTTCCTTTGGCTAAAAGCAACACAAATTAGAATATACAACGGGCCTGAAGATGCAGCACAGTGATTGAGCTGACAGCATCCAGTGACTCATGGCCAGCTGCTTGCATCAAGGTCAGCAAACCAGAGCTGACCAAGACCCTATCCCACCTCCAAGTGGCAGCCAGTGTAGCCTAGCTAAGAGAATAGGGATCACAGTTGGAAGGCAAACCGGATACCAAAACAAACCAGTTGTACATTGGATGTATTACAGCCTTGCTGTAAACTACAACATTTTCAGGATGAACACAGAAGAAGAATATACAATAAATACAAATGACTAAGTTGGTAACAGACAGGGAATGTGGTGTATCTGAAAAGTTATTATGTTCCTGCCATTCCTTGCTCATGTATTTATCTAGAACAGAGATGGCCAAGCTAAGGTTGGCAGATGGCCAGATTATGATAAAGGCTAAAACCAGAGAGCCAGACCAATAACATCCTTAAAAAATAGTGTTCTGAGATTTAGTTTTACATATATAATGAACCACACCTAACAGAAAGCAACGGTAAACTATTGTACTGCATATCTGCCAAGACATGTATACCAGTCTTCGGACTGAAATTCCTTTTTTTTTTAAAAATAGAATGAATCAGTTGTTTCATTTATTTTGTAATTTGTAATATGACATGTAATTATTTATTTCAAACATGCTTTTGTGTGTTATTTCATTGTGAAGAGCGTGGCTTATCAAAACTTTTCAACAGTGATTTGAAGTCTACTCTCATTTTTTGACGTAGAAATTCTGAGAACATGAGATAATACAGTGAATTAATTTGTTTCTGGTCTTAGATTTGATAAGCTTGACTGCAGAAAAGATTTTAATTGTACATTTTGGGGTTTTGTTTCTGGTGCCTGTGCACCAACACATATAATATATTTTTTTAGCACAGTGGTCAGAGTATACAGTAATTTTCAATGAATAATAAGAGGCCGGCAAAAATGGTTGGCGTCTCGGATCTGGCCCGCGGGACGTAGTTTGGCCACCTCTGACCTAGAAGATGGTTCATATAAGCCACATTCAGTATCCATTACTATCTTTCTTATTTGTCCTTAGTACCTACCAGATTTTGTTTCTTATACAATAATAAGTTTATATCCTTGTCTACTTCTACTTCTATCCAATTGTGTTGTTAGATGTCCTGGGGAGGTGTAGTTTTCTTTCATGTGCCAGACGTGACACAAATGCTGTTGTCGTTCCATATTTCTGTAGTATCTCCCTCACACTGTCTATCCATCTTTTTCTTGGTCTCCCTCTTGCTTTGTAACATTCTTGTCTGCTGTTATAAATCCACACAGTAGATTTAGTTGCATTCGGTTTTATTCTTGTGCTAGCACATTTTTCTGTCATCTTACAAAGATATAATGAGAACTGATTTCTTTTTTTTATTTTCAAGTGTGATGACGACTGTATCAATTCTGTTTAACTTCCTTACATTTGCATGATGTTAAACTAACCAGTATCACCACTAACTGGTATTCTTATGTCAGGATCCTTAACAGGCAGGAAAAAATAAGACTATTGTGCATGACCATACATGCAATAAATATAAGACAACTAAATAATGACTTGAAACAAGTCCAATAAAGTGTGAAAGAAACATCATTGCAAGAGCATATCAATGCTTCTACTTCTTGTTCCTGTTACTCTAGATTGTGGAATTTAGGTCCAACTAATCATTTGGTCGACACTAACCATCTTTTTGGGACATCTGAATCCAGTTATTTGCAGTGCAGTTCCAATAGCAATGGTTTATAACATGGTGAGGTTGCCAGCTTCATGCACAACCCTCCTAAACCAACTCTTATGACATGCTGGGAAGGAAATAGTGGCCCTATTCTGTTGAACCTCTAGGGTGCTTGCCTCATGCTAAAAGGCCAACTGTAGTTGCTCCTGTCCAAGGAGAAGAGGCAGTACAGTAATTATGTTATACTGTTAATATTTTAGGTTGCCATAACTTATTCTAAACCTCTAAACCTCATGGTAGAAGAGGAGCGACTAAGTAAGTATAACTTATTCTAAACCTCTAAACCTCACGGTAGAAGAGGAGCGACTAAGTAAGTATAACTTATTCTAAACCTCTAAACCTCACGGTAGAAGAGGAGCGACTAAGTAAGTATAACTTATTCTAAACCTCTAAACCTCACGGTAGAAGAGGAGCGACTAAGTAAGTATAACTTATTCTAAACCTCTAAACCTCACGGTAGAAGAGGAGCGACTAAGTAAGTATAACTTATTCTAACTTTCCTTTTCTCAATGGTCATTAAAATGATACTTTTTTTTTCTAAGTACAATATGATTGCACACTTGAATTTTTAGGAAAATCCACATATGTTTATAAAAACGGAAATGGTATTCTGAATACCCTTCTGTCACACACACTGATTGCATTGTTTGTTACCTTATTATCTTTAATTTTACTTCCTAAGAGCTACATGTAATCCTGGTTAAAATCAGAGGGGCTACAGTAACATTTTGGTAGGTTTTTTTTTGCCACATAGTAGAGTCTCTAGTGTCCAGATAAGTATCACACTCCTTTAGGAAACAAGCGAACCGATGCACTATCCAAAGCAGGTGGAACAATGAAACAATACACCCATAAAGTGCCATATAAGGAGACTAAAATCATCATTCGCAGCCAGTAAAAAATTTAATGGGAGAGAGTAACAGTCCAAACCCAATCCACCAGCAAACTGCAATCTTCTGCATGAGAAAGGGTTACAGCAGGCCACTGGGCCATCTATATCGGCTCAAAATCTCCCAAACAAATGAATGTCCTTGTGAGACCCAGATCCCTGAACACGTACTTCAAAAATGCCCGGTCTAAGAAAAAATAAGATGCCAGACCTGGCCAGATGGAACAGAACTGAGGTAAAAACTATGGGGTCACTGCTCAGACTTGGAAAGGACTGTGGACTTTGTCCTGGCGATAGGACTGAAGATTTAGCATGATCAGAAAAACCAAAACGCAGAAGAAGATCCTCAACTAATTGTAACCAACTTCATTTATTAGAATAGTTTGATATTTTCATTTATTGTGTCTTTAGTCCCTGATAAAGATCTGTTGGTTGTAACTAGATTGTTTTAATAAATGTGCCCTTGTACAAATTAACTATACCTCTTGCTATTATCTGAACTTCACTTATCCCAATCACTCCTCTTAAACCTAGGAGGTGTAGACATCTTTGTGTATACTTGCAAGCGGGTGTGCTGACAAATTGGTGATTGGTCTTTTACGTCTTTGCATTATGAAGGAGATACCTCCTTCTGGCCTTCATGCAGGCCATAATTGGGTAGTAATTTAGTTATCCTTAGAATTTTAGTCTGCACAGTGGCTAATGGCTTGTTCTTTCCTATTTTCAACTGTCAAGGGTTCTTTTAAGTGCACATTCTGTACATAGGATCTCCAAGTTTATTATCAATCTCTGACAGGACTATATGCTGTTTCCACTTTCCTGGATGCTTCAAACTTTGAAGATATGACCACTGCGCCATTTCACACTTTTATTAGTTTCTTAAGAGATTCAGCTATAGCAATCTCTTACAATTTAAACATAGCCTGTACATCTCTTTACATACAACGCGGAACTACAAAATGTAGACAACAAAATTGCAAAAAAATATACAGTAATATAACAATGCACAAGGAACTCACTTAGCCTTGATTGGCGTGTCATTTATCATGTGTAAAGTTTTGCCTAAGGCAGAATTTGGATTCTGGATTAGCTTGACCACAACACTTGCCACAAAATCCACAGGTGTAAATTCCATGCTCCAGTCTACATTTGGAGCAAGTCCAGTTTTAGCACAAGCCTGCAGTACCAGAAGTGTGAAATCTTGTGGATTCCAGTAGGCTTTCTTACTATCACCAGACAGATTACCTTGCAGAGAAAAATATTGGAAACAATCTGTCATAGATATTTCAGTATAGTACAATGTCTGCTCATAAAATCTATTTAATAATGAAATGACACTCAAAATAAGGACTTGATAAATACTATAAACATCTTCTTCTTCTTCTTCTTCGTTCGTTCTCAATCTCCCACTACCAAACCCTGAAAAGGCTTAAGTAGCGGAATGTAGTCCAGAGAATGAAATGCATTGTGTCGTAGTTTACAGCTTGGCTGCGATATTTGCACCTTTTGGTCCAACACATCTGACTTCAGCAAGCATTTTTTTAGTACCGGGTTAGTATTCCCTCTTCGATCCCTTCTCCTTAGCCAGTCTGCCCTGCTGCAGCCTGTTATCCAGGATCACCGCGTGGAGGTGTAGAAGGGTCTTGGCAGCTATGGTTCGCTGGCCCTGACGCTAGCAGTCAGCTATGGGTCGCTGACCACTGCAACTCATGCACTGCTCAGCATCTTGATCCCCTATAAACATCTAAAACATAACTGGGTGAAAATTTCTTTTTCTTCATATTCCATGACAATGTCTTCTACTTTATATAATCAAGATGCTGAGCAGTGCATGAGCTGTAACGTCAGCGAACCAAAGTTTACTGCTAGCGTCAGGGCCAGTGGCCCAGAAATGCAAAGACCCGTCTCCACCTTCATGTAATGATCCTGGATCACAAGTTGCAATAGAGCAGACTGGCTAAGGAGAAACGATCAAAGAGTGAAGGCTAACCCAGCTACCAAAAATATCATGCTGAAGTCGAATGTGTCGGACCGAAAGGTGCAAATATCACAGTCAAGCTGTAAACTACGACACAACCCATTCTTTTCTCCAGACTACTTCCTGCTTCTTGCAAAGCTCTTTTCAGGGCTTGGTAGCAGGTGTGTGACAACAAACAAAATAAAGAAAAATAATATGGCATGACAATGTCAACTTCATATTTCATGAAAATGTCTATTTTATATGTAATGACAATCATGAAAATGTCTTCATATGTCCTGACAATTTATACTTTATATTTCATGACAATGTCTACTTCATATGTTGTGGCAAAGTATTCTATTTATATCGACCCGCACTAGTCCCCAAAATGGCCACCAGTCTCAATCAAAATGAACTTCCGAAACATGCGTTTGTGTTTCGTGATTTAGTTTGCAGAATTTCATTTTTTTTATGGCTCTACGTGATGGTTGCATCCGCACATGTACAACTGACGTTTAACTGTACGTTTATTTCCGGTAAGTCGTTTACAAATTGTGATATGAGATTTGAAAGCTTACCAATTTTTTCTAACGAAAGTCAGGCTTCAAGACCATAGAAATGGTTTATTATTTATCGGTCCAATGATTGCGCATCTGGATTACTTGTAGATATTCAACACACCCGATTCAAATTTTGACTGGGACACATAATACAAGAGGTAGATATAAACGAATTGATGGATACATTGGCGAAACATTTGACAGATAAGTACAAAAAAAACATTTCCTCTCCGATTTCTGCCTCTGCATTAATGTCATTTCTGTTTCTGTTTCTAAGAATCGGCGTCACTGCACTCCGGGCATACCCATAGGTGCTCTGTCCATCACCAATGGGAGCCCATGAAGCCAAATGTCAGCTCTTTCATTGCCCTGAGCCTCAGCATAAGCAGGACAGTAGATCCAGGTCAGCGCTTGGAGGTTTGAGGCCTCAACTGCAGCTATCCACTCGTACCTAACCATCCCTTCTGTACTTTCTGAAGTACGGCTTGCGCGTCTGTCATGATGACTGCCTTTGTTATAGAAGTCTCAGATATCCATTTCAGTGTTGAGGTCACTGCTTCCGTCTCCATTCTCATACTGGAGGTTGTTAACATGTATGCCCTACTGCGCTCAGCAACGACCTCGCCTCTCACTCTAGCCGAGAAACCCCCAGCCTGATGTCCCACTGCGCACGATTGATCCGTCGGTGTATATGACAGCGTCACTCTCCTGGGTCTTCTCAGTTATCAGCTGATTTACCTCGTGCTCTGCACTCTCATTGTTCCGTTCTCTGCATTCCTTGCCTAAGGTTATGATGACTCTCTGGTACTCTATCATTCTATCACCAGTGTGGACCCATTCTTCCCCTTTGGCTATTGTCTCAGCTGGAGTGACGTGTCCGATTGTTGTCTCAGCCTGTGCCATCCATGACGACCTTCTCTTGATTCTTGATCCCTTGATGTCTGAGATACTACTGTGCAGAGGGTGTCGAGTGTCTGTGGTGACACGCATTAGGTTTTGACTTGTGCCAGTTTATGTCTGGATGTCACCGATAACAATCCCAACATGTACCGCATCATCACAACCGGGGTATCTCTAGTGCAGCCCAGAACCAGACGCATACCTTCATTCTGGATGCGGTCCAACCTTACACACTGTGTTCTTGATAGTGTGAGGATGCCTAGTCCGTAATCGATGACAGACAACACGACCTGACGAAATAGGATGAACAGGAGGTGTTGTTCCAAGTCGGCAGCAGCCATGGTCTTGAGTGCTCCTAACCCTCTCTTGCATCTTTGTACGATGTGGTCAACATGGCAGTTATAGGAAAGACTGCGATCAATTGTCACTCCGAGGTAGTTCTTCTTCTTCGTACGCTTTCAGACGTCAACTTGAATTTGTTCAAAGAAAGCAGCTGTCATCCTGAGGCTGTCGACACTGCCATAGAGCTTGTCTAGTGTTGCCACTGGTGATGGCCACATGTGCTTTCTCTGGTCCTCGCATGTCGGGCAATTTTGCAGCAGATGTTCAGCGGTCATTTTCCCTGTACCACAGGTGCATTCTTCAGTGCCACCTATCTTCAGTTTATTGAATAGATGGTACCTCAGTCTGTTGTGGCCTGTGCGGAGTCTGAAGACCACGACCTGCTCTCTTCTGTTCAACTGGTAACAGGCATCATTTTTGTGAAGCCAGTATGCTCTGTTTCCCATTTGGCCATGTATCTGGCCCTAATAAACCTACTACGAGGTGCAACCATCAAAAGTGATGCCCTTGAGTTCAGCCTTTACTATGGAATTATTCAAAGAGCACCACATCATGCAGGCCTTGTTCGGATTGATCTTGGAGCTTTTAAATTTTTTTTAAATTTTTTATTTAAAAAAAATGTTTTTTTTTAGTTCGCCTTATTTCTCTAATTCCTAACGCAGTGTGCGTTGCAATGTGGTTTTTATTTTGCGCCTGTCAGCCCAGTACATCCGACTTCAGCATGCATTTTATGTAAGGGTCTGCTTCCTCCTGCATTTTCTAAGGGTTTGCTTCCCCGGGGTAACGGTCGGTGCTGTGATGGGGATCGAACCCAGCACCTTCGGTGTTGTGAGCCGTGCCACTTAACCACTAGGCCACGCTGTTCCCTGATCTTGGAGCTTGAGTCGCTGCACCACTGTGAGATTCTTTGCAAGATTTCCTGGATGTCTTTGACCCACTCTTGGCTGTCTGAGCCAGTCCTGTACGTTAGGATGTCATCGGAAAATGTCAACGTTCGCCCTGTCCCTGTGAGCTGAATATTGGCCACTTTTACTGTGTAAATGTTGAACAGCACCGGTGAGAGCAGAGACCCTTGAGGCAGTCCTGGACATATTCGCCTCGGTTCTGATGTCCATGATCCCGTGCGTAGCACAGCTGTTCTTTCCATCAGGACAGCTGATATCCAACTAACCAGCCATGGGTTTATACCACACTGCTGCAGACAGGTAATTAAGGTCCCAAAATCGACACGGCTGTATGCGTCTTCCAGGTCAAGTGCCACCACGACTGTTTCTTGCTTTGACTGAAACCCCTCGTACACATCATACACAAAAGTTCCAGCGTTAGCCCAGGTCTCCTTCGCTGTTCTATAGCTGCCCAGCATATCGGGTAGAATCTGCCCCCGTTCAAGGTAGGCCATTATTTTCCTGGCCACTATCTTCTCGAGCAATTTGCCATATACATTTTGAATGGTCATTTTGTAATGTCATTTAACGCTTCACACTAATATATAATCTTTACTATGAATACTTCATGTCCTAGATAGTTTAATTGTAAGTCTTACGATGTTTAGAATATAATTTTAGCTCAATTTGTTAAATAATAATACTTTATTTTTAATAAAACTTTTGACATCACGGAATTTCAGCATTTTCACCCAGACTGAAAGACACAAATCGACAAAATTAGCCAAGACTGGAAAGTGTTAAAACTGTTTAAGGGTTTTTATTTACACAGTGTCTACAAGGGACCTATGAGCCTATCAACCATTTCCAATAGGACAAGGCACAGATCTTACCTCTTATGCGACAGCATATAGTCAGAGATTGATAATAAACTTGGAGATCCCATGTACACAATGTGCTCTTAAAAGAACCCTTGACAGTTGAAAATAGGAAAGAACAAGCCATTAGCCGCTGTGCAGGCTACAAGTTTGCTTGAAATTTGTTGGATTCCAACATCCCTCGTATTGTACTACTACTCACTAATTTGTTTAGAGACGAGCACCCTACTTTTCAGCTATAGCTATGTAATGACATAAGGATCTAATACTAAATGACAAATTACCTAGTCTATATATAGTAACGGGAAGTCCTCTATCTCTGGCTTGAGATACAAGCTGTTCAGCAACCCACTTGGATTGAGAGTAGCCATCGGTGAGCTGGTCAGCAAACTTAACGATGTCCTCCTTCTCCGAACAATCCTTAAGTCCATGTGGGAAAACACCATTCGTACTGTAATAAACATGTCAGGATCTTAAAAATGATATTTGGTAGTATTCAGTCAAGTGACATTCAAACTAAATCAGTCATGACTTTCTGGAATCTCTAACAGTTGGATACTATAAGAGAAAGGAGGTCATTTTTCCCTATTTTTTTTTTCTTCACACATCAACCAACTAATCAAAACCTTTCAGTTTCCTGTGGTGTACAGGTTTTCCGACAACTACTTGATAAATTCTCTATCCTGGGTCATTCATATCAGCTCTGTTCATATCTTCACTATTTTCTTTATGTTTGTTTCTATGTCTCTTGGCCATGTGGTTTGGTTTGCCTTCACTTTTCTTGCTTGGGATTTCAGAACAATGACTGTCTTTTAATGCTAAAAACTGCATGTCCTAACCAATGAGCTTTCTCCTCATGTCATGTTCTACTGACATCTGTTTGGTTTTGTTCCAACTGTTCCACATTAGTGATCATCATACCATTTGATCTCACTATTCTGTGTATACATTCATTGAAAGCATCCACGACTAAACATCAATGGAAGAATAATCAACAAACTGAGATATGCTGATGAAACTGCATTGATGGCTTAAAGTGAGAAAGAGTTGTAAGAATTTGTGTAGATAGTCAACATCAGAAGTATTGAACAAAATTTAGACATTAACATTAATAAAACAAAAGTTATGTTTTTTTTACCAAAATAAATGTGCAGCCCAAAACTAATATCCGAGTGAATGGCATGATACTAGAACAGGTAAACAGCTACTTGTATCTGGTACAGATATTTACAAGTGATGGTAGATGTGAAGGGAAGTGACGAATAGAATAGAAATGGTCAAAAACAAATTTAATATAAGGAATATATATTGACATCCAGACAAATAACCAATACATACAAAATTAGAATTATCTAGTGCTATATTTATTTAACATTATTATACTGTACATAAACATAGACTAGGAAGAAAAAGTTGGAGAATAAGATAGAGGCACATGAAATGTGTTTGCACAGAAGGATGTGTCCCATTTCGTGGAAACAGGAACAAACAAATAGCAACATCCTGATGCGAGTAGACATGGATGGAGAATTTGTGACTGACATTAATTAAAATTAAACAAGTCAAATATTTTGGACAGATAAAAATACCCGTTACTCTTTGAAAACAATACTGGAGGAGAAGGTTGAGAGGAGGTTGAATGTCGATGGATGGACAAGAGGCATACAGTGCTATAAGTGGGAGAGCAGCATCAAAAGATAGACTAATGTTAGTGTTCCATCAGGACAAGAGATTATTGGAGATCCATTGCAGTCAACCTTCATTGCAGAACCGGCATCTTGAATTTAAATTAATCAATTTATGGAAGTATGTACCTTTGTCATTATTTTTTTTCTTGTTCACCATTTTTCAGAGCCATGCAATATAATAAATGTTATATAGGAGTTGAAGATCTTTTTTTATTTCAATAAGTTTCCCAATGCAATGAAAGCTCCTCTCCTCTTTTGTATACGTATTTTGATAACTTTATTTATACCTTCTTCTTTGCCTATTAATAGTTGTCCATCACAAGTGATGAAGACCACTCTCTTTGTTCAGCCATGTGGACAGTCGTATCTCTTGCTGTGTCCGCTGAAATGGGTGACTTGCGCGGTTATTTGAAATTAAAGTGAGGAAGAAACTGCGCCTTTTGTCAACCTCACTCACAGAGCCTAAGCTACCTTTTGCCAGTGGCAAGACATTCATCGAGACGACTGGAGATAGCATATTATGCAGATTTTGCCTCAGGGTTACCACCGAAGCCTTTCCGTAAACATGTAACCTGCAGGATAGAAAGGTGGGATGGCATCTAAAGCAGTTTGTCGTGCCTTTTCGATAACCACAAGAGGTCGCATGGATAACACTCAGCGTGTGAGTGAGTCTGGCATCTCTCCCCAGCTGTATTCAGCTCATCATAGTAGCAACTAAAATTCCCACACGCCAAATTCGTGAAGGTGAACCGGCAGAACTAACCCGTGAAATACGTCACAGGTATAAGCGCATTGCCATTCAGCCGGCATCCAGACCAGGATAAACGGATGGAAGAAATCACAAAAAAACAACGAAATAACAAGTCCAGACGGAAAACAACACCACGTTTCCGTGAACACAAGTGTAAGCCGTCGACTAGTGTGAATTCCGGGCAAATTCGTGGTCTAGCGGCATCCATAATGATCCAAAACAGTAGAGAAATGTAGACTCGCAGCCAGTTATGGCGCCATCTTTGCCAGATATTGCTATCAATATATATGACACAATCTAATTGTTTTAGTTACATCTATTTCACAATCTTTATATTTTTCTGTGTATTCTCAGTCACTATTTCTGTGACCTCTCATCAAATATACTTACTTTATTTTGCATGTAATTGGGTTATGTGGTAGAAGAGGTAGTTCATTGATAAAGTCCAGATCATCAAGTTGTTTTGTCAAATTCCATTGAATGCCATTTCTGTTGGTTGACGTTGTTTTCAATAGCTAGCAGAAAGATAAATGGTAATAAGAGACATCCCTGTCACTCACCAGTTCTTATTTCAAAGGGCTCAGTAAGCTGATATTCATATAGAACTATACATTTTATATCTCCATACGTGTTCTTAATTATGTTGGCAAACTTCAAGAGAACTCCATGGTGACTGAGCAACTTCTAGAGTGATTCTTTATCGAAGTTGTCAAATGCATTTTCATAGTCAACGAATCTGATATTAAGTGATGAGGTCCATTCTACACTTTTTTCAGCTGTATGTCTCAGTGTAGATATCTTTTTTGTAAAAGATCCTGTCATGCCATGCAGCGCATAGGAAATATGGTGTTAGGCCCATATTATTTTGTAACCAACGGTACAGAATGGATCATGGGGTCAGAATCACGCCAGCTGCGTTTACTTCCCAGATTTTCTGGTATCCAATTTCTCTGGCTGGGTTGACCACAGGGGCCGGTTTGTGATCAGAAGAAATCCTGCCCCAACTTGGGATTTCTGTACAGAACCTATTTTGTTGAAAGCATGCCTGCTCTGGGCCTCTATGAAACTCTCTAGTATGATCCTGCTTTTTCCTAGACGGTGATAATAACATTACTCCTCTGTAAGTTGTATACTGTTGCAGATCTCCATTCTTTGACCACTTGACTGTATAGCCTTCTTTTCATTCTCTTGTATTTCTTCTCTTTCCAAAACTTTACCAAATAATTTGTATAATAACTCTGTTTAAGTGCCAATGTCTACTTTGATTTTGTGTCTGCTGAGATACCTACTATGATTGTATCTGCTGAGATACCTACTTTGATTGTGTCTGCTGAGATACCTACTTTGATTGTGTCTGCTGAGATACCACTTGGACCATACAAGCTCTCAGCTATATATATTTGTCAATGTCCTGGAAATACAATTCAACTCGGAAGAACAGTAAATGTTAACTAAAATGTAAACCTACCTAATGTAATGTACAGCTTTGACCTTTCCAGAGGATGCAAACTGGATTATGTTGGCTGTGCCCATGACATTAGGACCGTGCAGAGCCTGCAAATAAAAATCACAAACTAATGTTCTTAACTTAACGTCTTTATACTGGTTTAGAAGACCCTGCAGAGTCTGTATACAACCAGTTTCAATTACATCACCTTGCTCTAAAAGCTATGCGTATACAATTTATTCTTAAATGCATTAATTCTCTAGGATACCTCATTTAGTAGACCAAAGATTATCGAATTAGTCCATTAACAGTTTGGATTTGACTGAATTTTTCAGGTACCTCTTTGAATATAAGTAAATAAAGATCCTGTTAACATGCCAGTATGGTATTTTTAAAAATATGGTGTAAGTAAAGTAACCCATAGCATTACTGCCGTAGGGGTGTGAGGTGTTGGCGATCTCACATTTCAAAGGCTCGGCTATATGAGTGTGGTAGCGATCTCCTCTCCCTCGTCGCTTTTACTCCCCAGACTGAACTGGTACCCATTTAGGGCTGGGTCGACCCGGGAGCCATTGCGATCTGAAAAAACACTACCGCCTCAAATGGGAAATGAACCCAGGATCACTCAGATGCGAAGTCAGCGCACTAACCACTGCGCTACGTGGCTCCCTAATGTGGTGTTAGGCACATATTATTCTTGACCAACAGCATACTTGTGGTTATGTGATCAACATCATTAGGTGATCTTTACTGTCCCAGATTACTCTGACACCCAATTTTGTAGGCTGGGTCGACCCTAGGAGTTGCTTTGGGATCTGAAAAATTCTGCACCAACTAGGGACTAAACCCTAATCACTCGACTAACCACTACGCTAACTCAGCTCCCCTTGGAATATAAGGCTGAAGCAAATCCTTCACCTTTCAATCTCAAAATGAAGCATGCTTTAACTGCAACTGGTCTCTTTACAGGAAGGCTATACTCAAGAATTTGAGGTGGCTGATTATAATGGCAATGTTTTCTTACATGTTAAGGTTTTTCATGCCGAGCACACCCTCTTTCAATCAATCAGAACTTGTCAGCTCTCTGTGAAGCATAGGTCTTCAACAAATACATGCCAAGTCATTATATTCTGGTCCATTCATTTCAGCTCAGTCCACATGTTTCTTGTTTCTTTTGTGTTCAGTGATGTAGATGAATAGGACACAAATTACAGAAAATACTGATAGTATTATAAAGCAATAAATGTTATTCTGGAATCATCAGAAGAAAAGTAGGGGCAGACCTAAACACTCATAAAGAAGAGAGATGTGAAGTCAAGACAGAGCTAAACACTCATGAAGAAGAGAGATGTGAAATCAAGACAGATCTAAACACTCATAGAGATGGGAAGTCAAGACAGACCTAAACACTCATGAAGAAGGGAAGTCAAGACAGACCTAAACACTCATAGAGATGGGAAGTCAAGACAGACTTAAAGACTCATGGAGCAGGGAAGTCAAGACAGACCTAAACACTCATGAAGAAGGGAAGTCAAGACAGACCTAAACACTCATAGAGAAGGGTAGTCAAGACAGACCTAAAGACTCATGGAGAAGGGAAGTCAAGTCAGACCTAAAGACTCATGGAGAAAGGAAAAGGGAAGTCAAGACAGACCTAAAGACTCATGGAGAAGGGAAGTCAAGACAGACCAAATGACGGCAGGAAAGACTTGGGGGAACTGGAAATGATAGAAAGACTTGGTGAGTGTTTGTTGAGGACCTATGCTCCACAAGGAGTTGAAGAGTTTTGATTTATTGCTGCAGATTCCTTGAAGCTTTCTCTGTATTTAATCATTTGCCGTCTTGACAGAGGACTTGCTTCTCTCATGCATGGTTGGGTTGAATTTAGTTGACTTGTCCATATTTGCTGAAGTAAAGTTTCTACAGGATAGTTAGCCTGCACCATGCCCAACCTGCCTTAGTTGTCTTTTATGACATGTTTGGTAGGTTGACAGCGCTGCTATTCTCTGCTGATCTTTCATGTCCTAGCAACACGAGGAACAACCCTTTACAGTTGTAGTTTGTTACATGTTTGATAGTGGTACTAATTTTTGCTCTCCTTTCAGGTCCGTGTAACACTTGCAACAACCCTATATAGTTGCCTTTTATGACATGTTTGACAGTGCTACTATGGATGTTTACTCCCCTTTCAGATCCTAGCAACGCTCGGAACAATCATTTATAGTTGCTTTTTATGACATGGTTTTTTTTTCCTTCTCTAATCCCCAAGGCGGTGTGCGTTGCACTGTGGTTTTTATTTTGCGCCCGTCAGCCCAGTGCATCCTTCTTCTTCTTATGCTGTCAGACGTCAACTTGAATTTGTTCGAAGAAAGCAGTTGTCATCCTGAGGCTGTCGACACTGCCATAGAGCTTGTCTAGTGTTGCCACTGGTGATGGCCACATGTGCTTTCTCTGGTCCTCGTATGTCGGACAATTTTGCAGCAGATGTTCAGCGGTCATTTTCCCTTTGCCACAGGTGCATTCGTCAGTGGCACCTATCTTCAATTTATTGAATAGATGGTACCTCAGTCTGTTTTGGTCTGAAGACCACGACCTGCTCTCTTCTGTTCAGCTGGTAGTAGGGATCATTTTTTGTGTACCAGTGCATCCGACTTCAGCATGTATTTTATGTAAGGATCTGCTTCCTCCTACATTTTCTAAGAGTTTGCTTCCCCGGGGTAACGGTCGGTGCTATGATGGGGATCGAACCCAGCACCTTTGGGTTGTGAGCCGTGCCACTTAACCACGCCGTCCCCATGACATGTTTGACAGTGCTACTATTGTTTACTCCCCTTTCAGGTCCTAGCAACACTCGGAACAACTATCCTTAGCTACCGTTGATGACATGCATGTGAAAATGGTCATATTCTTTTCATCTCGAGTATCACTGCAGCAAATGCTTCACACCAATTCTTATTCTGAGGCATCTCCTTGACCTATGCGCATCAGACTCCATCTGTCCTGATCCCCCTCTTCCATCACTGTTTGCTAGTGTTTACAGGATGGTCCAACCTTCTCTTCGCCTGTTAGTTCTAATCCAGTGTATTCCTGGTTATACCAGCAGACTTTCTTTGAGAATGGGTTATATCCTCCTCCCCTTTATCTTCCAAAATCACTTCCAAAATTATAGCACTCACACTGTATGGATATGCCAGGTTAACAGAGGCTGCTGCATGGATGATAAAGTCTATATCCGTACACAAATAGGTGTAGTCATCCTCACTTAGCCCCAGTCTCATCAGAGATATATTGCCTGAAAGAAGACAATTAAGGATAAATTAATTTAAACATTATTTTTCATGCCTGTTAATGACTAGAGATAGTCAAAATAGAACAATATAGAAATAATACCAGGAAATGTTAATTTTCAGAACAAATCCCCCAAAATTGTAATAATTTCAAATCTGAATATTTGTCAATGATTTATTTGTTATATGAGCTGCTGACTGCTGTCAGTTCCTTGCTGTTGCACCTTTGGCAGCAAATCCATATCATTTAGGTTAGGAGACATGTAACCCTGCAGAGTCTTCTAAACCAGCATAAAGACGTAAAGTTCAATTAAATTAAATTAAGTTATTACAAGTGCATTCTTATATTTGCTAATTCTCAATATTACCCACTGAGAGTTTCCATAATGAAAATAATGAAATGGATATAGATAGGGCTATGATAAAATAAGACTACTATTACAACAACATTTATTCTAACCTTTCAGAGCTGTAGCTCTGGTCTGCAATGATTCTTGTATTAACCCCTGCTCCTCAGTCTCCACTGATCTGTCACTAGCAAGTATTCCATATTGTCTTAGTGTGTTGCATATCCGATCTAATGCAGATCTGTGTGGTAGCTCCCGGACCAGGCAGTAGACAACTAACTTAAATAGCAAGACACAAATTTTGAGACATTTTATTTTACATATTATACTTTATCGACAGACACATAAAGTAGTTTCACTCTTCAAACCTTTGACACCCATGTATAGGTGTGTGTGTAAATACACCATACCTCAAACAACTCATTGGTTAATGTTGGTGGATGGACCATTATTTAAAGACATATTTTGCGCTTTCCAGCTTGGATTTTGGCTATAATATAGTGACGTCTACACAGTAGACACATTTCCATAAATAAATATGGATTTAGATGATTATTTTGAAAAGGATGTGATTATTTGAATGACGACATGCGTTATTCAGATTATGATCAAGCTAGATCTGCTCCTTTCACTAAGAAGATCAGATTACTGTCCTGGGAATATCCCACATAATGTATCAAGAACATTTGGCTTGGCTTCATTCGTTCTCAATCTCCTGCTACCAAACCCTGAAAGAAAGAGCTTAAGTAGCAGAATGTAATCCAGAGAACGGAATGCGTTGTGTCGTAGTTTACAGCTTGACTGCAATATTTGCACCTTTTGGTCCAACACATCCAACTTCAGCAGGCATCTTTTGAGTACCGGGTTAGCATTCCCTCTTCGATCCCTTCTCCTTAGCCAGTCTGCCTGCTGCAGCCTGTTATCCAGGTTCACCACGTGGAGGTGTAGAAGGGTCTTGGCAGCTATGGTTCGCTGGCCCTGGCGCTAGCAGTCAGCTATGGGTCGCTGACCACTGCAGCTCATGCGCTGCTCAGCATCTTGATCCCTCAAGAAGATTTGATACACGGTGGTCTTCAATAAATATATTCCATAATCTACTGACATAACAAGCAGTAACATTAGAGATGATCAGGACAATCAACTTGAGATAGAATAATTAAATTAGAATACATAATTTTGTCATAGTTAATAACTTTCCTTAAATGTCTACCAAGTTCATATTGTATCAGGAGCACAGGAGAATATGAATTTACAGACCGGATGGAGAGAGGAAACTAACGTCTGGTCAGTCAAAACATACTGATTGGACTTTGACAGGATTAGACAACATACAATGACCAAGACCCCCACCTGACTTCCCTGGAAACATGACAGTTTCATAGCAATCTGGCTAATGAGATAGGGGACCTGAGTAATGTAGTAGTGAGTATCAGGCAAATGAAGTCAAGCATAGTATAAATTCTTAACTGAACTTAACTTAATATTATAATACTGGTTTAGAAGATTCATCAGTCTTGGAGAACCCCGACCATGTTTCATCAGCATGCTCAGGATAGCTACTGAGACATGCCATCTAACTCCTCCAGAATACACAAAAGACCTAGAAACATACTCACTTTTTACAATGAACAACAACAGGAACAACAGACCCTGAGGCCAGGATTCAAACAGTTAATAATTTATGATCACAAAATGGAATTAGACAACTCAAGGTTACAGAAGATGTTAAGACAGTCCCATTTTTTAAAAGAGTAATTCATTCTTGCAGGCTAAAGACAGAAGTAGTTGCAAAGTTCACACCTTAAGTAACAAGTAGTTCAAGTTGATAATCTTAGCTAGTTCAGGGTCCCAGATATAGCATGACAATTTATGTCAACATGTCTAGCTACACAACTAACACTCACTGAAGAAAGTCACCAATTAAGTTAACAGAAATAGCTGCAGGAAAAGTTTAGTTGACAGAAAAAGTTTAAAAGTTCTTGATAACAAAATTGGCATTATTACAACATAATACAAGTTGTCAATGAAACAACAATGAAACATTTTCATTGATTACACTAAGGCCTTCGACACGGTAAAACATCAAAATCTGTGGAGAATCATGAAGGAAATGGGGTTTCCTTTGCATATAGTCTATCTCATTGAAACATTATACCAAGATCAACAAGCCGCTGTCCGAGTATCTGGGCAAACATCAGATTGGTTTGCAGTACAAAAGGGAGTCCGACAGGGATGTATACTCTCACCTTATCTGTACAACATATATGTGGAATGTATAATGAGAAATGTGCGAGAAGATGAGAACATTGAAAGTTTCGACCCATTTACAATTGGGGGGTACGAGATTCCAGAGTTACGATATGCAGATGACACAGTGATACTATCAAGAAGTGCGGAAGGGCTAGAGCAGCTACTTTCAGCCGTTAATGGACATAGTAAAGATCAAAATCTGTTCATAAACAAAACAAAGATAATGACCACCGATAAAACACAATGTCAGCATACATTTACAGTGGGTGGTGAGGAAATATATCAGGTTACACATTTTGAATATCTGGGCTCCAGAATCGACAAAAATGGTGACTGCTCGAAAGAAATCAGAAGAAGACTAGCTATGGCAATGCAGAGACTGAACAGCCTGAAGAAATTATGGCAGGGCACCAACAAAACGATAAAAGTAAAAGTCTTGAGAGCCTGTGTTTTTCCTGTGGCAGCTTATGGCTGTGAAGCATGGATGATTACCAAAACTTCTAGACAAAGAATCGAATCCTTCGAGTCAAAATGTTACAGAAAGATCCTCAGAATACCCTGGACAGAGAAAAGAACAAATGTAGACATTCGGCAAGAGTTGAGCATAGAGGAGAACTAGTTTATCAATTCCATTTTGGCTAGAAAATGCAAATACTTTGGTCACATCAAGAGACACAACGGTCTTGAGAGGACGGGGATGGAAGGTATGGTGCCAGGCAAAAGAGGAAGAGGTAGACCAAGAAGACGATGGCACCAAGATATCGAGGAGTGCCTGAGTATGACAGTGGCGGAAGCTGGAGTTTTGGCAAGGGAACGAGTTTCTTTCAGACAGTCTGTGATGGGAGCGATGTTCTACAAAGGACATGCTACATGATGAATACAAGTTATCCACCAGTCTTACTTTGTTCAAAAAGTTAAAAAAATATATTGCTGTTTCTATTTAATGCCATATAGTTGTTATACATTTAACAAATTTGATCTTAATCTAAAGCACAAACTCTCTGAACTGTAAACAAGAGTTTGGGTTGAACATGTTCAAGTTGAGCATGACAGGGGAGGTAGTGGAGGCAGGGACAGTTAATACATTTAAGAATAAACTGGATGCGCATAGCTTTTAGACCAAGGTGATGTAAATGTAACTGATTGTATACAGACTCTGCAGGGTCTTCTAAACGTTAAGTTAAGTTAAGTCCCACAGCAACAAAATGTCACCACCCAAACAAATTTCTGCAGCCAGTCATCTGATGATAAAAGCTAAGCCATGATAAAGTTAGTTGCCCATTGCAAGCGATAATGCCAACATCATCAGATAATTTTTTTGTCTTGATAATGTAACTTGCGCTGTATTTGGATTATAGTGATGAAGAAGCTGTGCTGGTCACCAACTTCACTTTCTGGTCCCAAGCTACCTTGGACCAATGGCAACACATAAGTCAAGATGACTAGAAATAATTCAAGATGCAGGCATTCTGGTCCCACTTCTTTGAGAACAGGGGTGGCTGGAAACCTGCAGGGCTCACCCTCACTGTTTCTGATCATCGCTTTGAGAGGTGAGTGCCTTACCTCTCGACCACAGCAATAACTGTGGCTTTAACTAACAAATGTAAGAGTCAATGATGAAGTCTGATAGTATTTTTTAAAATTTGTGGCGGTTTGGTTATGTCTGTAGAATGAGAGAAGATCTGGTACCACAGCAATAATGGGAAGTCAAGTGCCAAGGATCCTGACCTCCCAGGATATTACAAATTATGCTGGGAAGACAGTTTGCAAGAATTTCTGAGAGATTGAGGACTGATAGATAGAACAACATAATCTCTCTGGCAAACCTCTACACCTCATGGTATAAGAGCATTGACTAAATAAGTACAGTACAAACAATCTAATTTATGAACAGTATATATCATCACTATTGTCAGAATGCAGTTATTAAATAAAACTATTTAGTTTGTTTTTTTATAATTTTTACTTAATTTTTTTATACCTTTCTGCACGTTGGCAACAAATAAGTTTAATTTCTTTTATGGTTTATGAGCTATCCATACGTAAGCCTACCTTGCTGAGGTTGGAAAGATTGTGCACCCCAATGGTCCAAGGAGCTATCCTGGCAAAAGTTTTACTCCTGGCAGGGTCACCCAAGCCGGACAGGTCCTTGGAGAGGGGCCAGACAAAGGAGCCAGTGGAGTCCTATAGGTGAAAGCTGCAGAACCCACCCGCGAGTGGTACATGTTCTGGGCTGCACCAATCCATCCCCACTTCATGGGTGAAATGCTTTCGTCTCGTTCTTTACTTTCTGTCCTCTATCATTTATCCCCATGGATGACGAAGAGATGCAGACCAGCCGACATTGCACCTCTGCCCCTTTTTGATGATCTTTCAGGTGGCAACAAGGAATGCTACATAAACCATCATTACAGATGGGCTGGCAAAACCAATGGAAGAATGATGAGATAGCTGACCCAGAATATGATATGTCCCTGACAGGATGAAACGATCCTGGGACACTGACACACTGGACTGTTTCCCTGTGGGAATTCTTGAAAGATACGTCCATAACCCCATTTCACAATTATTCTGTCTCTAAGACAACAGACTTTATACAAGTTTGGACGTCACCTCAACAATTGCTTTTGTCCAGGAGGCATTGGGCTGTCAAGAGCTGCAAGCTCACAGGCATCATCATCATCATGGTTCATGAGAAATCAATTTTTATTTAATATCTTTTTTGGAGTGTGTCCCAATGGCAATCAACAGTACTAATTCAAGTAGACACAAGTAAATAGGGGATTACTGTACATGTGGGGACAAAGATTCAGCAGTAAATGAGCTGACAGCAACTAACGGCTTATTGCTGGCTGCCTGCATCAGGGTCAGTGACCCATAACTGACCAAGACCCTATTCTACCTTCAAGTGTTGGCCCTGGAAACAAACTATAACCATGCAGCCTGGCTAAGCGATTGGGGATCAAAAAGGGAAGGCAAACCCGGTACCAAAAATATCATGTTGAATTCGGATGTGTCGAGCCAAAAGGTACAGATCCCTCGCAGCCTTGCTGTAAACTATGACACAATGTCACAAACATCTTTTTTCAGGACGAACATTGGCGATAAGAAGCTGTACATGAATATAAAAAGTTATACGGCATCAATTTAAAAATGGGTGCACATCTGCAGAAGAATGTAAAAGAGCTCATATACTCAGAGTCAAGATTACCCAGTCTGAAGCATTTACCTTTGTATGCAACAAGAGTTCTCTCAAAATAAAAGCTCCCAGAAAGCCGGTTGCACCAGTCAGTAGAACTCGGCCTCGGTTAAAGTGATGGCCATGATGAAATGTGCGCCAGAAAGCTCTGAGCTGCATGTCCATGCTAAAAATCAAAAGTGTCATTTTAAGCATCAACTCTAAAAGTATGTTAAACCCTTTGAACACGTGACACCTATATACTGGTGCATGTGCATAGATATCCCATTCCTCGAGCCAATCATAATACAGTGTGAGATGGACCATTATTTTAAGGTTTATTCTGGGTAAAACTGCTTAAATTTTGGACATAATATTATGATGTCTACACAGAGCCACATTTCTGGAGATAACAAATATGGCAGCACCCACAAACTTTGCATTTTCCCCAATGCTTTTGTAATTTTTGAGATGGTAATAGTTTTGAAAATTCAGGAAATGAGCATTCTAAAAAGCAAACAGCACAAGCTGTCGATAAATTGGGGGAGGGAACAAGAACCTTTTGAGTCATAAATCAAGCAATCAAAACCTTTTCAGCTACCAGTGGAGCACAGGTCTTAGTTCTTAGTCGACCTGTACTTCTACAGTGGCAGATGCACCTGTGCAGTTCCCAGCTCTGGTAGTATCTGGATGTTGCCATGCAAGTAAGAGGATTTCCTGCTTAGCGGGCTAGGCTCGAGCAGCTTATTACTCCGCTGTGTTGGAGACAAGTACCGCGGAAAGTGGTTAACTAATGTTCGAATCCATCTTAATAGACTCAAACACTAGAGCAAAGTAGACCCACAGCCTGTTAGGTGCCATCTATGCTGCTAAAAATAAACCACTTAACCATGACCGGTGTTATGCCATGTCACACAGTTAGTCGCTCTTACAACATGCACTCTGTAGGGCAGTGGTGCTATTCTTATCCTTGTCATACACAAAGACCCCAGCGGACCACTCGGCACAGTGGAGCATAGTGGAGAATAGGTCTTCAACAAATACTTACATAGTCATCAAACATTGACTATATCTGTCTATGTGTTTCTGACTTACAGTTTCTACACCATGTCCAACCCTTCTTAGATGTCTCATACAACATGCATTGCAGGTTACAGTGTTACTATTATCTGCTCCCATTTCAGGCCCTGGTAACATATCTGAATGTTTTAGTATTTATATTTTGACCAAAAACCATCAAAATAGCTCAATGTGATAGTAGTGGTAGTCCTATAGCAGACACTGGCATCAGTGATGAAGTTTTAAAAGGCAATGTGCCCACTTTTGTGATCAGGGATAGCTATGTCACATCTTCTGTCTTGCATACATGCTAAATACTTTTGTCTCATTTAATAACAATAATATGTAATAGTCCAATTATAATGGCAGCAACACTATTATTTGGTTTCTTCCTAGTTGCTTCAAGTTCTATATAAGCAATGTCTTGCTTATCAGACAGACAATGAAAACACAATGCTGTAAGTGGGAATTTAATATAAAGAGATTGAAGACTCAGAGCAGTTGATCTTTGCTGCGCAGATTGCAATTGACCTGATCTGTGATTATTATTGATTTAAATATAAAGCATAATTTGTGTGTGAAACAAAGAGAGGGATTTGGGAAGAAGGGAAGAGGGGGAAGGATCAGAGAGAAAAAGAGATAGAGAGAGAGAGATAGAGCGAGAACCATTGTCTGCAGGCAGTCAATAGCTCCACCTACCTAGGCAGCACCCTTACTACACAAAACTGATAGTTGGTTATTGAAATTAGTTGTGATGAAAGAGAAAAAACCTGCCAACTTTGTCTAGACAAGAGAAGAATTTGAGGGTATTTAATTAATTAATACAGGTTTATATGATGTCAAGAGAAAGGATAAATTACACTATAACATGTCTTTCAAAGTACAGCCACCTACAAGAACAAAATGGCACAGCTAGAAATTAATAAAGAAAGATCCAGATTAAATACTTGAAAACAATTGTTTAGTCGGAGAGTGGTAAATGTTTAGAATACATTGCCACATGAAATAATGGAGGCAGGCTCATTTAATGCTATAATTTAGATTGGATGCACTTAGTTTTTAGATCAGGTGAAGTTAAAGAAACTGGCTGTATACAGATTCTACAAAGTCTTCTAAACCAGTACAAAAAACTTCAGTTAAGTTAGTAAAGAGGTGTATATTGACTTTGAGATTAACAGCAGGATTGCAAATGCAAGCTATACTTTTGGAAGCTGCAAGCAAACATCTGGAGCCAACAAGACATCAGTGTCGCCCTCAAGGTTAAAGTGTATTATGATGCAGTATTAACCACATTAACACGCCTCGTATATGCTTCAGCAAACAGCCCAGATAACATGAACAGGACATATTCGCATGTCTGATGAGTGCTTACCCAAGCAGCTGTTATATAGTGAGCTCAGAACAGTAAGACACTCATTAGGAGGACAGCAAGAAATGCTACAGAGACTCTCTGAAAGTGTCTCTGAGAAGCTTCAACATTGATGTCTCCCCCTGTTAGTTGCTTGTACAGAACTGCTCAATCTGGTGTGGTAACATCACCAAAGGTGCTCGGATCGCAGAGCAATACTGCATCGAAGAAGATCAGAGCAGGTGTGCTGTCAAAAATGCAGAACGCATGATGACTCTACAATTATATATAAATAAATATATATATATATATATATATATATATATATATATATATAAACATAGAAAAAGTGAGAGTGAAAGCAAGACTCACTTTGTTACTCCCTGGTCATGACGTTGCACTTCAGCCAAAAGGTCAGGTTTGTGACCAAGAAGTGCCTCACCATTTCCTTGACCTCCAATGCCTCCATTGATGCTAGTCAAACAACTGTCAATAAACTTAGCCAAGCTTGCAACTGTTGGATACAGGAATAGGTCACGAACTGCCAGATTGATCTTGAATTTTCTTTTCACTCGTTGTAAGAGTTCTGTGGCCATGAGAGAATGTCTGCACAAGGACGTTAATAAAATATTAGCGGGGGCAGAACAAATTGCCAGCTAAACATGCTCACTTTGCTAAAGCTATACATTTCTAAGTTGTAATTGCTGAAACTAGACACACTCTCTAGTATGAGAATGTAAATAGTAGTAGTAGCTATTCAGCTCTGACTTGGAGCTAAGGAGCAGGTGACCAAGTGAATTGGACACTGATCTTTTGAGTAAGGGGATTGGGTTCCAAACCTAGGTAAGGCACAGATTTTGTTTCTAGTCAGTGGTTAAAATACTTTGTACACTGTGTGATGATTGCTAGGACAAGCAGCCTTTATTCCTCAGCTCTATAAATCATTTTAGAAAGCCACAATTGGAATAAATGTTAAAATTATATTTTTACTCTGCTCGAAAGTGGCTATGCGGTATCTGTGTCTTTTGGCCTGGCACATCTGGTGTCAGCTACCCTTTTAAGGGAATTGGGTTTGACTTCCCACTGCGATCCTTTTTCTCTTAGCCAGACTACATTAATGTAGCCTGGTTTCCAGTGTTGTTGCTTGGGGTTTGATTAGGGTCTTGGTCAGCTCTGATTTGTTGAACCTGATGTAAGCAGCCAGTCAGCTCTGAGTCGCTGACTGCTGTCAGCTCATTCACTGTGTTGCATCCTCAGCCCCAAGTAGCTATCTGAAACCCTATAAATCAATGCATGGGTAGATCCTTCTTCTTCTTCTTCTTCTTCTTCTTCTTCATACGCTGTCAAACGTCAACCTGTATTTTTTCGAAAAAAGCAGCGGTCATCCTGAGGCTGTCAACACTGCCATAGAGCTTGTCTAGTGTTGCCACTGGTGATGGCCACATGTGCTTTATCTGGTCCTCGTATGTCGGGCAGTTTTGCAGCAGATGTTCAGCGGTAATTTTCCCGGTATCACAAGTGTATTCGTCAGTGTCACCTATCTTGTGTTTATTGAATAGGTGGTACCTCAGTCTGTTGTGGCCTGTGCGGAGTCTGAAGACCACGAACTGCTCTCTTCTGTTCAACTGGTAATAGGCATAATTGTTTGTGTAGCCAGTATATTCTGTTTCCCATTTGGTCATGTATCTGGCCCTAATAAGCCTTTTGGACTCTTTGTAGGTCACACTAGAATCTGGTTGTGGTAGTCTTGCACCTTCTTTTGCCAGTCTGTCTGCCTCCTCGTTGCCTTAGATGTTACAATGGGATGGAACCCACTGTACCACTACTCTTTTTGGTGCGGTCTGCTGGCATAGTTGACAGGGTACTGCTATTAAATCATTAAGTTCAGTATTTTTCTGGTTTTTTAGTGCTGTGACTATGGCCAGGGCATCTGGCTTTCATTTCTTTTGCCTGTCAGCATTGCTTCTACTGCAGCCCTCAGTGCCTCTGCCTCCACTCTGAAATTGCTTGAGTATTTTCCAGTTGCCACTGACAGTGTTATTTTTCTACCATTTGGTAGGCTCAGGAATACCCCTGCCCCTCCATTCTGTGTTGTGTTCGTTACAGAACCGTCAGTGTATGCATGAATCCAGTCCATGCTTGGGTAGTTTTTCGTTATGTACCTCAAGGTTATGTCTCTTCTTTCTTTTTCAGTCTGGCTGTTCTTGTTTCCAATACCTGGTATATTTTCTACCACCTCCGGAATGATATGCTGCTTCCAGGTAGGTTTGCGTACAGTAGAGATGGGCTTTGGTGTTGTTAATGTGTTCATAGGGTCTTCGCTCATCTTTGCTTTGGCTATTTCTGCAAAGTTTCTCCGCTTTAGTTTCCCATTTCCAAATCTATTTAGTCTCTGGTGCATTGGATGGTCTGTCAGTCTTCTTACTTTCTCTGCTTGCTGCTGGGCTCTGCAGTCTTTCCTGATGGTCATGGATTGCAGATTTGTAATCTTTTTAAGTTCTACAATTGGCTTTAACTTCATGCCTACTGTTATAACTTTCATGGCTTGGTTTTGAAGTTTGCTAATTTTATCAAAGTTCACCTTTGCTGCTGTTGTCCATGCTGCAATGCCAGATCGTCTGCAAACATGGAGCTGTGGACTCTTCTTGGTATATTCTTTGAGATGTTGTTTATAGACACCAGGAAAAGTGTGGGTGACAGTACTCCCCCTTGGGGTACTCCCTGCTCAAGTATCACCTTTTTGCTCATCTGCCCTTGTACTTGAACTCTGGCTGTTCTGTTTTCGAGGTAGTGGCTGATCCATCTGTACATTTTTCCACAAACTTCACTTCTTCGTAGCTTGACTTCAAGTCCCTCTTTCCACACCTTGTCAAATGCCTTCTCTAAATCCACCCAAACCGCTACTGTGTGTTTTTTTCTCCTGGTAAGTATCTTCTATTTCCTGGGCTATGAGAGTGATTTGGTCCTCAGTGGATCTGTGCTGTTTAAAGCCTGCTTGCTGTGGAATTAGTATGTGTTTTTCTTCCAGATGCCACATCAGTCTGGTGTTTATCATTCACTCCATCAGTTTTCCTACATAGCTCAGTAGACTGATAGGCCTGTATCCATTTGGATCTGTTCTATCTTTTTCTTTCTTTGGTACTGGTATAAGTACAGCGTCTTTCCATGCCTGCGGTACAATTCCCCTCTTCTATCTTTGGTTCAGCACTGATAGTAACTTCCTCTTTGCTGTTTGGCCCAACCCCATCAGCATTTCGTTTGTTACCCCATCTTTTCCTGGTAATTTCTTTTTCTTTAAAGTTCTCATGGCCTCTTCCATTTCATTCATTGTTAGTTTTGCCATCATGTGCTCCTCTGGTGCCATATTGATGTTGTCGTGGCTCTTTTCTTCTTCACCAATGTATGTATGCCTGTCTGTAGGGACATCAATGTGGTTTGCTCTGGCATAATGTTCTAGGGTAGATCCAATATGAAATATATCTACAGGATGGCGGAGAACAATATTAGGAAGACAGAAAAAAAAAAGGGACATAAGTGTAAGGAAGTGATAGTCAAACTGTATAAAGTATTAGTTAGACGTGTATTGGAGTACTGTGTTTAGGTGTGGAGTCGTTATCAGAGAGGATATCAATATGTTGAAAAGGATACAAAGAAGAGCGCCAAAACTGATAGTGGGATTTTACAATTGATGAGGAGAGGTCAGAAAAACTGGCCTAGTGTCTAGAAAGCACGTACTCACACACACATATACACACCCACACACATATACACACCCACACACATATATATATATATATATAGTTGAGAATGGATACTTACCCGCCCAAATCAAAGAAACTTTCCTGAATGTCCACCTCCTTCAGCTGCAGAACCTCTATCCATATCTCAGCAAGAGTTACCTCTGTAACTGTGGATGGTCTTCCTTCAGCACCAACTGCTTCCATCTGTGAGTTGATTGAAGGTAGGGCAGCTTTATCCAGTTTGCCAGTAGCTGCCACTACAGGAATACTGAGTTGGAATGTGCAAAACCATCCTTAGTACAAAAGTATGTAATAACTAATGCAATATATTATAATTACTGTAGTCAAGGGGCTTACTTGCCTAACTCAACACAAGTTATTAATATTTAGTTAAGTTAAGTAAACGCAACTGTAGATTAAGAAGGCAAGGGCTTCTGTTACAGTAATGATCAGTGAGTAAACCCTTCGCCATCTACTCTTAAGAGAACGTGTAAGAGCCCTGCTCAGAATTCCTTTTTGTCAAAATTCTGTTTAACATAAAATAGGTGATCGCATTGTGTGATACAACATTAGCCGTAAAACTATCCGTTACTGAAATCTGCTTTTTAAATTACATTTTTTAAAACTCACTTCCCATATTGAAGAATGTTTTTTAGGACCTGGTTCAATAAAAGTAATTAATATTTTTTTTTTAATGGAAACTGTTTTTCCCCCAAATGCTTAATAGCCTAAATGAAAACAAAATTATAGATAAGACAGGGCTACAATGGTAGTGGGAGCCGCATAGCGCAGTGGTTAGCACGCTGGCTTCGCATCTGAGTGGCCCTGGGTTCATTCCCCAGTTGAGGCGGAAATGGTTTTTCAGGCCGCAATGGCTCCCGGGTCGACCGAACCTTAAATGGATACTGGTTCAGTCCAGGAAGTATGGGCCTAACACCATATTTCCTTTGCGGCGTATGGCGTGACGAGATCTTTCTTTTTTTTTCTTCTTTTTAAACAATGGTAGAGTGCACTAAAATAAAGTGTACAAAAACATGGTTCAAATAACGTACTGGAAGAACAAAACCTGCAATATGACTAACAGGTCTTTATCTGGGGCAATAGACAATGCAAAACAGTACCAACACATCATGGAAAAAAAAAAAAGATCAACACATAATGGAAAAAAAAAAAAGAGATGAACACATCAAAAAGAAATATTAACACATAAAATTTAAATAAAAAGGTACTTGGATAAAGTATGTCGACTAGTTGATTGTGGGAGCATGTGGTATGACTTGCCAGAATAGTGTACAAAGTGATAAAAGTAGGGAAAGTTAAGTCAATAAAGGTTAACAGGAAGTGACAAGAAATTGATAAGTGTACACACAGAGCACATAAATATGAAATAGAGAGAAGGAAGAGGGAGGAAAGGTTTCAGGAAGATTAAGTCTAAGAGGGAGGAAAGGTTTCGGGAAGATTAAGTCTAAGTAAAAGTATAGAAAATGTTAATGCCATGCATGAATTAAGTTTATTCTCATTTGGAAATTTATACAAATCATTCGAGAAGCAGGAAACAATGCTTGTGTCTCTTACATCGACCTTCCCCCCCCCCCCCCCCCCTCCCAAAGCCCTGGACCATTAAAGTTACTGGCAACCAGGTAACTAGCTCTTGTAGATGTTATTCAGGTGTTGCCACAAGCATGTACACATTTCCAAACCAGTCTCACCGATTCATGTTTCTGTTTCTAAGAATCGACATCATTGCACTCCGGGCATACCCATAGGTGCCCAGTCTCTCTCCGCAAATGGTGCAGGGTCTGGATGCTGATGGTCCCTGTAGCTAGCTGGTTGCACACTCTCCATGCTTGAACCTCAATTGATGTCAAAAGTTGACTGCTGATTCATCTATTGCGGTGTCATCTTCCGAATTGGCGGTTATTGATTGATTTCAAAACGTCACTTCTATCCATAACTAGTGTGCCCAAGATGGGAGCTTGTGAAGTCAAGATGTCAGCTCTTCCATTGCCCTGAACCCCAGATTGACCAGGACAGCATATTCATGTCAACCCCTGGAGGTTTGTGGCCTCAACAGCTGCTGTCATCCCTTCTGTACCTTCTTGCTACACTAGGCCTAGGCAAATAATTGCATAAATGAGGTTGCAAGACTTGTAGGTTAATCATACCTACCTGTTTTTTTTCTCAAACTTACAAGTTGAAATAAAGTTAGCAGTCACAGTAGAAAAACAGAGCAGAAGATGTATTTTTTTAAAGTAAAGTAAAATGCCTGTTTATATTCCCTGTGACATATTGGACACGTGGTGCTAGGCCCATATTTGCTTGACCAAAGACACATAAATGTGTGATGTAGTCAGTATCATGCCAGCCATCTTACTTTCCAAACTTGTTCTAGTACGCAACTTTGTAGTCTCTGGGTCAGCCCTGGAGTTGTTTGCAATACAAAATATATCCCACATCAATTGAGGATTGAACTGTGATTGCCCAGTTAAGCAGTCAGTGCACTAGCCACTGCATGCCTTGGTTACAACTTTTTTTATTTTATTTTTTTGCATTCAGGATCTTTGGTCATGCTATATCTGCAGGCCAGTTGCCATGATAGAGTCTGTAGTCTTCACCGGATCAAAGTGGCTGCACCCCAGCTTTTGTCTCAGCTCTGCACCCTCTGGCATCTCATTTCCTTATAGAGTGGGCATTCCTGTAGAATGTGTTCAGGATTCTGGCCCCCTGTTCCACATGGACATTCATCGGTGTGTGAGATCTTTAGTTGGTGTAAATGTTCTAGTAGTCTGCAGAAACCAGTTCTCAAGTGAAATAGGATATTTTTTTTTGTTTTTTTTCAGTTTGTTAATTAGGTCTGATCTTCTGCTTATGTTCATGTCTTCTCTCTATTGGTTTATTTATTGATTTATGAGGATGTTCTTAATCTCTTTGTATGGTACTCAAACAAATTGTGCCTTTCTACTGCTATCTTTTGCTAGAGTGTCAGCTCTCATTTCCTGTTATTCTGCAGTGGGAGGGTAGCCATTGTCGTGCTAATGTTGAGGATCTCTGAAGTGTACCTAGTTCTGTTCAATTTTCTGATAAGAACGATTCATTCTTTGTTTTCTGTATTGTTTCTATTAGATATCTGTAGTCTGTGAAAACAACTATTTTTGTTGGTGGTTGCTTTTCTGTCCCAAGTGTTCTTAGTGCTTGCAGGAGGGCCATAGATTCTGCTATGAGGTTTCTGGATGACTTTCCTGTTGGAAAAGCCTCTTCTGTTATATTTCCACTTTTTGTGTCTTATGAACATGCCTCCTCCCCCATTCCTGCCTATTTCCTCTGCTGAACCATCTGTCTACACCTGTGTACCTGCCAAGGAATGGACAGACTCCAACTTGTATGGTTATTCATAATTCAATATATCTACACCAATTACCTTTGTAAAAAGATCAAGTATGAAGGAATCATGAAGAATGGTAATCTTTTTTTCAGTTCAGCTCTGACTTCTTTCCTGGTGGTTTCCCTCTCACTGACAATGTAGGCCACCATAAACTTGTCCTCTCCTTCTTCGCCACACACCAGAACAACACAAGCTTTCACCATTGGCAATGAAAGAAGGCATGACTCAACAGCCTAAAGTAAGCAAACTAGTGCAGGTTTGTATCAAAGAATAAGATACCGTATACAAATGGGACCCTAACTAGAAGCATAGAATAGAACCAAGATATATATATATATATATATATTATTAATTGTTTGTTTGGGTTTTGCCACCTTTAGCCAAGGCAAGTATATTTCATTCAATCACAAGAGTGTATTTGGTTTGTTTCGGGTGTGTGTTGTTGCAACCAGTCTCTGGTCAGCTCTGATAATGTTCATTATGTTGAATGTGCCAGTTGGTCTAATCTAGTCTAGTGTGTGTCTAGTGTTCCTGGGCCTTAGAAATTATGAATTGTTTCATTGATAGTGTGGTGTATATATTCTATGTGACACACTTGAGCAACTATATTTTTTAAAAACAAATGCCACTACTTAACCTTTATGACTCGTGAGGACAAGCATTGCGGCTACGCCATTTTTATTGTCACCTGGTAGTCGCAATTTGACTTACGTTATCCGTGCATAGCAATGGCTGTTGAAACTTGAAAAGGAACAGCTACGTAGTAAATTTCTAAACAATACTGATCTTACGATTGTCGAGAGTTCCTTCTTCCGTAATGTATGGTTAGATATGAGCAATGGTGATCGTGGAATTAGTTTTAGGCGTTTGAAAATAATTTATTCAGTTTTTCATTGTTGAGAATTGTGAGTCAAGTTCATGTTTTTCTGAGGTAGATCTGTTTAGATTATTTATTTAGATACAGTAATTATGTTTATAGTCGAAGTGACAAAAACATCGGTAATCCGTTGTCTGAGATTTTATTTTTTTCAACCGACGGACGCTGGAATCTAAGTGTGCTGTTTTTTCAACACTATCACCTTCATTTTTTTTAATCGTAGAAACTAACACAAACAGAACAAAAACAATAACATCAACAGATTCTTCATTCATTTATTTCTCTACTCACAAACAAATCAATAAACCTTCAAATAAAAATGTTACAGGCTCTCAAAGTAGCAAATATTGTTAAAAGAACTGACATCTTGAAAAATTATGCAGTGGCAGAAAAATTGCGTAATTTTTAAAATTCAGAGTGGTTAAGGTTATTTTTTTAAAAACTTTAAAAAAAACACCAATAAAAACATGCACGCACACATACGGAGAGAGAGACAGAGAGAGGACAGAGAGACAAAGAGAATGCTGAGACAGACAGGCAGAGATAGGCTACACACAGTGGGATATTTACAAACACCAGAAACAGACTATAATTCTTATTAAATTTTATACATATCTTGCAAACAGCTGATGTAAACAAATTTCTGACAACATAAATAGAAAAACTAACTTTAACTAATTAGAAATGACCAGTCTAGTTACATTAACTAGATCTGCCCATGAAATCTCACCTGAACTTCAATTGAGTATCCTCTGATTTTAACCATGCTGTCCACTCGGCCACAAATCTCCAGACTTCCATCAGACAACATATAACCCCAGTCACCAGTCCTGTACAATCGCCTGAAAACAATCAAACATTAAGTGCTCAAAGAAAAACTTTCACCAGCTTTTCACACATTTTTGTTGTATGTGCTTTTTATGTTTATATTTATGTTTTTTAATCATTTGAATTAAATTCAATTCTCCTAAGAAAATAAGCAGGTAGTAATCTGAGGAAAGCTATTTACTATGACAAAACAATGTCCTCTAATTTCATTATTCTATCACATATTGACTGACCTGACCATCTCCAATGTTCCTGCTTGCAATGCCAGTAAGTTGTGGAATATATTGAATAAAGACCATTCTGTATCAAATTTACTTGAGGGATCAAGATGCTGAGCAGCGCCTGAGCTGCAGAGGTCAGCGACCCATAGCTGACTGCTAGCGTCAGGGCCAGCGAAACAGAGCTGCCAAGACCCTTCTACACCGCGGTGATCCTGGATAACAGGCTGCAGCAGGGCAGACTGGCTAAGGAGAAGGGATCAAAGAGGGAATGCTAACCCGGTACTCAAAAAATGCTTGCTGAAGTCGGATGTGTTGGACCGAAAGGTGCAAATATCGCAGTCAAGCTGTAAACTATGACACAACGCATTCCGTTCTCTGGACTACATTCTGTTACTTAAGTCCTCTCGGGGTTTGGTAGCGGGAGATTGAGAATGAACTAAGCCAAGCCAAGCCAAATTTACTTGATACATTACAATGGGATACCTCCTGAATCGTTCTTATCCTCTGAGGGACAGGAACATTTCTAGCTTTGACCAAATTCTGAATCACAGTGTTATCATTCAAATAATCACTTGTCCTTTTCAGAATAATCACAATATAAATCCAATTTATCGATCCCCAAATTCTTGAGAGTACCTTCAACAGCTTGTTCTGTCATTAGTGCTTTTGAATGGCCATTTTCTGAATTTTTAAAACTACCTTTTAATCACAAAAATCATCAAAATTTATAAGATTGTGGATGCTGTCATTTTGTTATCTCCGTTAATGTGTGTACTGTGTAGATATCACTATATTATGGCCCAAATTCTAGCAGCAAAGCCCAAAATACGCCTTAGAATAATGGTCCACCAGTCACACCGATTGATGGGTGGCGTAGGGAATGGGGTATTTACACACACTGGTGCATCTGTGTCATGGGTTCAAAAGGTTAGCCAACAATGTATTGTAAGTAAAACAGCCATCTTACCTGTTTTCTGAAGTAATAAATCTTTGCTTCTGGACTTCCGGTCTATTGATGTAACCTCGAGCCAGCGCTGGTCCACTGACGTATATCTAAAAAAGATATAATAGCAGATAAGTGAACAAAATTATTTCAAAATCTACAAAGTACTGACACAAAGTAGATAGATATTTGCATCCCAATTTAATCAATTAAGATGACAGCCATTTCTAGACCTGCACAGAATGTCTCCTCTGTGTGGACCCTGTGATGAAGGAGAGAATGGGACAAATAACCAATAAACAGTGACTTAGTAGGGTTGTGATTTCAACTAACAACTTCATCATGTAAAACAAAGTGCAAAAAAAAATCTTCCAAAGAGCAGATAACATCTTTGACATAGGCCTCCAGTAAAGCGGCCAACTATAGTAGTAGACCAATGCTCTTACTGGAACACAACAAATGGCACATAATGATGATGATAGTGAATGTAACTGTAATGTCATGTTGCATCACATCATGTCACAATATGCAGTATTGATATCACTACTGTTTCTTTAAGCAGATGGTGAAGGTTATAGATGCTGTTTCCTTTAGATCACTGCCTTTTACACATTCATGATTTAACACCTCTCAAGGCTTGCAGGTTAAACTACATTTAATACTAAACTTCTGCATTCTGTTCAGTTCAGCAGGTACAATCTTAAATGTCCTCTGTCTCTTGCACTGATGGTACAGTCTGCAGAGGCTTTCCCCTGTCCATCTTCTGGAGCGATGATGACAACAGCAGTCAGACATGTTGCGCTGCACCTCACCGGTGAGTCCAGAGGAGGTTGTATAGTCCAATTCAGGTACGGACACACTTTACACATATGTAGCATTTAAGGCCAGAATTGGACATGTGATTGTCAGTTGTTTTGTCTTTTTGCGAAATGTGTTTTCTCTATCAAAATATGATTCATATTGGTTGAAACAGATTTGTATGTGACTTGCTTGGATGTCAATATATGATTTACGTAGGTGAATAGTGATTTATGAGTGACTTGTTTGGATGTCAATATATGATTTACGTAGGTGAAAACAGTTTGTGAATGACATGTTTGGATGTCAATATATAACTCAAGTTCATGAAAACAGATTTTGTCATCCTTTTTCTCTTCCTGATTTAAATTTCCCATCTTCTCTTTTCTGTTATTTTATTATTTCCAAGACAGGAAAAACACTTGACCTGTTTCAACATTTGAGGATCTGTTTTTATCTGTAGAGTAGACGTCAAAAGTCTTTGCTAATTATCTTAACTTTAGCTTTGGGGAGGAAGACTAACGTTTGGTCAGGCCCAACATACTGATCAGACATGTTAGAGTCAGGCAAAATATACTGGCCAAGACCGTCACCTGTGCTTCCTCACAGCGCTCACCGGAAAAGGGCTGTTTTCATGGTAGACTGGATAACAAGGTGAGGGAATGACATGATCCTAGTAGTAGTGAGTGACACACAGATGAGGCCAAGCATAACATAACCGCCTGGAGGACCATGGTTCACCTTCATCAACATGCTCAGTATGTTAGGAAAGCTACTGCAACCCACCACTAAACTTCCTTTTCAGGGTGCACAAAAAAAGTAACCTACTCAATGTGGACCTTCACAAACAACAAGAATCTAAGGTTTTGTTTTCTTAGTTTTCTTAACACTGTTCCTTACTTGAATCGCCAATTCTTGTAGTCCTACCGTCTGAGGATTGCTGTCGTTAATAATTAAAGTGTCATCAGGTGGACCATTAATAAATGTAACCCACACTTACCTCTCCTGACATTCCTACAGGCTGACTTTTGTCTTCTTTATCCAAGATAATAACATCTACACCTTTTATGATTCGGCCAACTGGACAGAACTTCCGAGACATCAAAGAATCCTATAACAAATGTGTATAAAAATCATTTGCAGTATGCAAATTGTAACTAAGTGTTGACTATGGCTGTAGCTTACTTGTAACATCAAAGAAGTCACTAAATTTTATGTTCGCCTTCAGGTACCATCTTCAAGCTTTTTGTTTACTGTAATTCCATTCAAACAATGACTAATGTCACATGAATTTCTAGGATAGTCAGAATTGCTAAATTCACATTTATTAAAAACATATAGACCTGCACTATATTAATAAGGACTACAGTAAAACTGGAGACATATCAGTTCAGTTCAGTTCATCCCGTAACCCATCAGGTCGTTGGGGCACACATGAAGACATGAAAATCCCACGCCAGCTCTCTCTGTCTGTCGCCGCCTGACGTATCTCACCGGGACGAAGGCCTGACCACTCAGTGATGTTGTCCACCCATCTCTTCCTTGGACGTCCTCGCCCTCTCTGTCCCGGTATGGATCCAAAGAGTATCGAGTTGGGAATTCCGTTGGACCTCGCGACGTGCCCGCACCAGGCCATCTTTCGTCTTTTGATAGTTGTGAACAGATCTTCAAAAGGACCAATAGCGTCTTCAACTCTCTGACGGATGTCTACGTTTGTGACACGATCCTTATATGTAACATTTAGGAGTTTTCTATAGCACCGCATTTCCATTGCACGTATTCTGCCCTGGATATCTGCTGTAATGGTCCAGGTCTCGCAGGCATACAGAAATATTGACAGCACCAAAGAGCGCAGTAGTCTGACTTTTATGCCGAGGGCGAGGCGCTTGTCTCATATGGTATTACAAAAAACAACGAAAAATAAAATAACAAATGAGGGACAACGTTTCAGTCTTCTTCGTACGCTGTCAGACCTCCACTTGAAATTGTTAAAAGAAAGCAAGGGTCTTCCAGAGGCTGTCAACACTGTCATAGAGCTTGTTTAGTGTTGGCCCTGGTGATAGCCACATGTGCTTTCTCTGGTCATCATATGTCAGGCAATTTGGCAGCAGATGTTCAGAAGTCATTTTCCCAGTACCACAGGTGCATTTTTCAGTAACACCAATCTTCAGTTTATTGAATAAATTGTAGCTCAGTATGATGCGGTCTGTGTGGAATCTGAAGATCACCCCTGCTCTCGTTTGTTCAAATGGTAATAAGCATAATTTTTTTGTGTAGCCAGTATGTTCTGTTTCCAATTTGTCCATGTATCTGGCCCTAATAAACCTTTTGGCCTCTTCGTAGGTCACACTTGAATCTGATATATTTCATTCAATTAACATGGACAAGGGGAAAAAAACAAATAAGCTAAATGAATAACACAAGTGAAAAATGACAAGAGCTGTAAATAAGATATTCTGTAGTCAACGTAACAAAATTGCACTTTTTACTAAAATGTTTTTCCCCTGAGTTTTCACCGTACATTTGGTATTTAAAAACTGCAATTGAACCTTTTGTGCTTTTCAATGGCAAATTTTGGGCTACCTTAAAATCCCTGTAGTATTGACTGAGATCCTCACAGGCCACATCATGACATTCTGATATACTGTACAAGTTGATGAAGCGAATCCAAGGCAGCAAAGTGATGCAGCGAGCTATCAGAGAAGTTGTCACTACTTCACCACAGAACCAGATCTGGCTATGAGGACAAAATGATGGACATGCATGATCCAAAGTGCAATGTTATGTACTAAATTTCATATTCAAATAAAAAGGAGTATTCATACACTCTCGCTCATATCAATTATTTAAATTATGCTTATTTAGACACTGTGATTACCTCGTTATATGCAAGTTGTGCAGTTGTCAAAATTGTTGTCATCTAAATCTGATTGTCTGCTGTCATATAGTCTTATCATCTTATTTTTTTCATAACATTGCTCCAAAAGGTGTGCACATGCAAAATACTATATCTAAGATACATTTATACTGGCCATGGCATTATAACACATAGTGTCACTGCTACTATTTACACCCAGTACGGATGCATTCATTTCATAATTATATATATGGGGACGGTGCAGGCTAGTGGTTAAGTGACACGGTTCACGACCCGAAGGTGCTGGGTTCGATCCCCAACCAAGCACCGGCCGTTACCCCGAGGAAGCAAACCCTTAAAAAATGCAGGAGGAAGCAGACCCTTACATAAAATGCATGCTGAAGTCAGATGCACTAGGCTGACAGGTGCAAGATAGAAACCACAGTGCAATGTACACAGCATTGGGGAAATAGAATAGAGATATAAGGCGAACGCAAACAACAACAAATAATTATTATATATTTATGTCTTTAGTTAGACAGTTCTGATATACCTCATCTGATGAATCATAAATGATCACTGCTAGTTTGGCCTTTCCTGTCTTATTTTTTTTTTTCTAGAGCTGAGTTGAAAGTGAGTAAAACCTTGGTTCCCTTACAGTGTTCATTAGTAGTATTGGCATTTCTGTTTCTTGTAAAACTTGTTAATGTTTCCTACTATGTTTACCACTGTAGGGGCAACTGCTATTATCAATCAATTAGTTTTTTCTTATTAATTAAAATTATTTACCAAGTGAAAGTTTATAAGTTTATAAGACAGCTAAAAATTAATATAATGCAACTGGATAAAATATTATATGTAGCAAGACACGGATAAACTTCTGCATGATTTTGAAGTGCATTTTTCGAAAACAGTACATTCCATCTTTACCTTGCTGTCAACAATAATTATTAAAATATTTCTGGGCTAATGTGGCTAGATTAAACGATTTGGCTCCGTTCCACTGTCAGTTCGAGGGTCATCACTTTATCGTATTTAAACTAAGAGGCTAATGCCATAGATACGGCTGAACATACTGCTCTTTTGATTGCAGAGAGTTCCAACTTCTGCAATGTACGGCTAGAAGAGGAAAATGGCGATTTTGAAATTAGTTTTAGATTTTGGAAAGGATTTCTCCTGTTTTTCGCTTGGATTTGAAGATTCACCCATTATTGAGAATGGGAGAGTTAAGTTTCTGGAACGGATTTTTCTGAGGTAGGTTTATTTAGTTCATGTAGATACAATAATTACGTTTATAGTCAAAGTGGCAGACGTAGCCATTACAGTAAACCTTAACAGTAGTATCAGTAAGTTTTTCTGCAAATTTTTTTTTTTTATCCTAACCAAGGAACCTCGCTACCAGGTGAGTCAATATGTTTGTGCTATTTTTCACCACTATCACCTTCATCTTCTTTTATCTCAGAAACTAACATACACACAATAACACTAACACGTTCTTTATCAATATATGTCTCTAGACATACATATAAATATGAGGTTCTCAAAATCAACAACCATATCGGGATATGGCATGCTGAAAAAGTATGCAGATACAAGAAATAGACGTAATTTTGTAAACTAGGAATCAGAAGGTTAAGTTCTTGTGAAGGAGGACAAATCCTGCTTCTAAGTTATGACTAATGCCCATAATGTATAAATATTGCCAAATGCATCAGATTGTGCCAAATTTATTTGTCTACATGGTGCAAAATATTTTCAAGTGTAACAAAATATATTGTAGCACGACGATGAATCATCAGTATGTTTTTTTCACTCTAATATGTGCTTGAGGTCACATTTACAAGTTCTGTTAAACAGGTACATACTTTTGTAGACCCCAGTATGAACATGGAGTTAACAGTGGATAAAAAAGCACTTTTGACTGTTTTGAAGAACTAACAGGGAGAGATGCAAAGTATTCCTTTTCTCTGTGAGAAAAATAACATCCTTTCCTGTCTTTGAATCATTTAAGAGAAAACTGAAATACTGAATGCATACAACTGAACAGATTGGAGTGAACAATACCAAGAAGACAGAAGTCATGACAATGCATATATGAAATCCAACACCAATTAAAATTGGAAATGAAGAACCAGCAAAGACAGGCACATTTGCATTTCTCAGAAGCAAATTGACAACAGGCAAAAACATCAACAGCAAAATGAACAAAGTCATGTCAGGCTTTGATAAGCCTAAACATCATTTGAAAGTCTTTGCAGTACAGTGCAAACATCAAACTAAGAATTTGCAAGGGGTTGTCTACTTTTTATGCTTCCCTATGATGTGGAATGTTAGAGAGTTAAAAAACAAACTTCAAATTTGTCATCATATCACACAACCTGTTTAATAAGGATGCAGAGAATATTCTGATTGAACACCCTCATGAACTGCTTGTCGATGCAACCAAGAATACACACTGCATTACAACTGGTTGACGCTGGAACTGGATCAGCCATGTCCTAAGAACAGAGCCTAACAACTTCACTAGAACTGCCATGGTATGGACTCCAGATGGGAGATGAAAAAGAGGCTAACAAAAGCTGGGACACCATACGAAAAACGACTGCAGACTGGGTGAAGTGGTAGAGTGTTGCTTCCCTTTAAGGCCCCACCAGACATGATAGCCACTGACCATGAATCTAAGAAAAATATGTTTATTGAATTCTAAGATGTGGACGAAGATGAAGCAAAGTGAATAAGCTGACAGCAACCAGTGACTTGACTTCGTTCGTTCTCAATCTCCCGCTACCAAACCCTGAAAGGGCTTAAGTAGTAGAATGTAGTCCAGAGAACGGAATGCGTTGTGTTGTAGTTTACAGCTTTACTGCGATATTTTCACCTTTTGGTCCAACACATCCGACTTCAGCAAGCATTTTTTTAGTACTGGGTTAGCATTCCCTCTTCGATCCCTTCTCCTTAGCCAGTCTGACCTGCAGCAGCCTGTTATCCAGGATCACCACGTGGAGGTGTAGAAGGGTCTTGGCAGTTCTGGTTCACTGGCCCTGACGTTAGCAGTCAGCTATGGGTCACTGACCAGTGCAGCTCATGCGATGCTCAGCATCTTGATCACAATCAGTGACTTAAATCTGACTGCTTGCATCAGAGTCAGCAAACAAAAGCTGTGCAAGTCCCTATTCCACCTTCATGAGAAAACCCTGGAAACAGGCTGCACTAGTGTAGTCTGGCTAAGAAAATAGAGATCACAAGGCAGAGTCAAACCTGGTAACCACAAATGGCAAATGAATTCAGATGTGTCATGTCAAAACTACAACAATGCAGCAACATCTTTTTTTCAGGATGAACGTCAAAGAATAAGAATACTGAGATAAGATTTTCCTGTGTTTACTGTCAATAAGTTTAATATTTAACAGATGTAATTAAATGTAACATTCAAGTTACAATAGCAAACATTTTTCAATGAAAGAGATCAAGAAAATGACAGTGATTACCGAAAGCTCCGAAAGCTGTCCTTGAGCGTTTCTGTGGGTGTAGTGTTGATGATTGTTTCCAGCAAGCTGGGTGTAAACAACATGCGAGTAATTCCATGTGTGCGCAGAAATTCACAAAGCAAAGGGGGGTCATAAATGACTTGGTTGCTCACAATATACATCGGTACGCCTTTTATCAGAGGTCGCAGCATCTCCCACACAAAAAATATATTACACGCTTCCCTTTCCCCTTCTCCGTAAGGATAGGTCACATGGCGATGGTGATAGGAAAAGACTGCACCACGTTGAGGACACATAATTCCTGGCAAGAGAGAATGCGTCAACTATAGCAATAGTATCTGTGTAATTGTGCAGCAATTTTGTTTGAATCATGTTTTGCTCTCACCTTATTCTTTTGATAACAGTCCTCAAAATGTGTAGAACAGCTTATTTCTGATGTGTGAAGTAAGATTTCTTACAGAGCCTGCTGTGGGGCGCGACCGAGTACCCGAGGGTATAACTGGGCGGGCAGATTGGGCTCATTAACCTTGGTCGGCAGCCAATCTAAGAGAAGGTAAACTCTCTCTAAACCCAGGTAGACGTAGCTCGTTAGCCTGTTCAGGTAGTTCGTCTAGGAGAGGTGGAACTCTGATTTTAAACCCACAGGTCCCAGAGAGTGCTGGCTAGTCTTGGGACGATGAGAGTATCATCGGATGTCTCGAGTAACTAGCATCTGCGAACAACAACTCCACTGCCTTGTGGAAACTTTGGGAAAGGGTAGGCTACGGGAGTAAACCCAGACAGGAAATCCGGAGTGGTAGCACCTAATGTAGATGGTTTCAAAATTGCAAACTCATTCCGGCAGCTCCTGCAGCTGAGCTGGTCCCAAATTGTCATGCTTTGCATTCTTTTGGATTACACCAGCGAGGCCGAGAGGGGGATCCTGCAGTTTGGGCAGCCCAGGGACTCCATATTCGGCACCGAGGATTGCGCCCTGAGAGGCTACTCACATGGTGCCAGGCGTATGGTCTGCAAAGACTTAGACACCTATGAATGAATGAATGTAGTAAGATTCCCTCATATACTGACCATCTAATATCAACCCATTTAAATTATAATTTTTTTTTTTTATTTCTTCACAGGATTCTTCAAAATAAACTACATCTAAATGATCTACAGTGAACATTCTTGTTTTTTTATTATCCATGATTCACTTCTATATGACATAATTGGTCTACTGTTACTCTACAAAGTAGTCTGCTTGAATTAACAAAACTTTGTTTTAATATATTTTCTTTTAACCCTTTTTAGCCATCTGTTTGTCTGTGTGGTGCATGGACCATTATTTTGAGGTATATTTTGGCAGGAGAACCTCAGTCTATCTTTATCAGCATGCCCATGATGTAAGGAAAGCTTCTGCAACCCACCACTTCCTTTTTAGGACTCACAAAAATACTCATTATAGACATTAAACAACAATAATTTTTTACACATTGGGCTGTATATTTTCTGTTCTTTGATTTCTATTTCAGACTGGTTTTTGTTTTCAGTCCAGAAGATTTAGTTGCATTTGTTTTTCTTAAACAGTACTTTTTAGGTTTATTTGACCTTCTAACATCTCTTCCTTTGTAGGTTCCAGCCAAGGACACATCTAGTTATAATAGTAGCATGCTTTATTAGAATTTTTCTTATCATTCTGCTCTATCTTTTAAATTTGTTATTTGTAATTATTATATGTATTCTCCCGACCAAACAAAAAGCAAGTCTTTCTTTCTGGTAATAGAAGCCTTCATAGACAAGTAATGATTCGTATTAGCCTAGGTCTCCTTCATTGGCCTTTGCTCCCCATGCTTTCAGGAAGGATGTGTTCATTATCTCAATGAGACATTACTTTTGGGTCACTAGTTTCTTACATAATTTGCCAAAGGCGTTTTGAAACATAATGACTGTGTAACTGAGCAGTGCAGGATCTTTAATGGGTTTTGGAATTGATTTTAGATAGCTATGTAAAGGTCCTCATTTACTTTTGCATAATGGATGCTGGAGTCTGTAATCACAATGTTTGCGTGAATAAGCTGTTAATGTGGACATAATGAATTTCATCAGAACCCTTGAAACTGCGTTTGGAAGTTTATATCAATAATATTATAAACAGTAAGTTCTCCGTTTTTAGCGTTCCACTAATATGGTGGTTCTCAATTTTATCTTTGTTCATTATGTTTTAGTGCTCCTCCCCCTCTTTCAGCTGCTGCCGCTGTGATATGCTCATCAGATGATGTAAATATTTTAATGCATATACACTATATCCCATATAATTTTGTATCACATTTTAGACCCAGTTCAGCTAGGAAAAACTATAAGCCCTACTGGAATGATGAGTTGCAGAAAGTGGAAGATGCAGTAACAAATGCTAGGAACACGGCAGAGCGAGAAAAATCCATGGAGGCAAACATCGCCCTCAAAGCCGCCGCCGCGAAGTACAAACACACTCTCAAGCAAACAGCAAGAGAAAGCTGGAAAAATAAAACGGAAAGTCTAAACCTGGACAAAGACGGGAACAAGCTATGGAAGCTAGTCAGAGCCATGAACGACGAAACCCCATCAAATAAACAAATTACTATCAAGCAGGGCGAGAACTTGATCACAGGTAAGAAAGCCGCAAACGCCTTTGTCGATCACTATGCCAGAGCAAACCACATCGAGGTCCCTGCAGATAAGCATACAGACATTAGCGAAGAGCTAAAGGGACACGAAAACATAAATACGGCTCCTGAAGAGCACATGATGGCCAAACTAACAATGCGCGAAATGGAAGAGGCTATGAGAACACTAAAGAAAAGGAAATCTCCCGGAAAAGACGGGATAACAAACGAAATGCTGATGGGGCTGGGCCAAACAGCGAAGAGGAAACTACTATCAGTCCTGAATCAAAGCTGGAAAAGGGGTATTGTACCCCAGGCATGGAAAGACGCAATACTGGTACCAGTACCAAAAACAGGAAAGGATAAAACAGATCCAAATGGATACAGGCCCATCAGCCTACTGAGCTGTGTCGGCAAGCTGATGGAACGGATGATAAACACCAGACTGATGTGGCATCTGGAAGAAAAACGAATACTAATTCCACAGCAAGCCGGCTTTAGACAGCACAGATCCACTGAGGACCAGGTCATCCTCATAGCCCAGGAGATAGAAGATGCCTACCAGGCACAGAAACACACAGTAGCTGTTTGGGTGGATCTGGAAAAGGCATTTGACAAAGTCTGGAAGGATGGACTTAGAGTCAAGCTAAGAAGAAGTGATGTCTGTGGGAAGATGTACAAGTGGATCAACCACTACCTCAAACAAAGAACGGCCAGAGTCCAAGTACAAGGGCAGATGAGCAAAAAGGTCACACTCGAGCAGGGAGTACCCCAAGGGGGAGTATTGTCACCCACACTCTTCCTGGTATATATAAACGATATTACAGAGAATATACCAAGAAGAGTCCATAGCTCAATGTTTGCAGACGATCTGGCTATGTGGACCTCTGAAAAGAATCTCACCATAGCAAGAAATCGGATGCAGCCGGCCCTAACATCGCTAGAAGAGTGGGCGAACTCATGGCTGGTCAAAATAAACGAGGAGAAAACCACATGCACAATATTCTCGCTTTCATTAAAACCCCAAAGTACCAAATTAAGTCTAAATGGCAAATTCCTGCAGCCAAACGACAACCCAACCTATCTGGGAGTCACATTTGATCGACGCATGACATGGAAAAGTCAGATTGAGAGAAACCGAATGAAAGCCAGAGAAAGAATGGCAATCATGAGGAAACTTGCTGGCACAAGCTGGGGAGCAGACGAAGGCATACTAAAGAAACTATATACTGGAAGAGTGAGACCAGTTCTCGAGTATGGCATTGCGGCATGGACAACAGCAGCGAAGGCGAACTTCGATAAAGTTAACAAACTTCAAAACCAAGCCATGAGAATTATAACAGGTGGCATGAAGTCAACGCCAATTGTAGAACTTGAAAATATTACAAAACTGCAATCCATGACCGATAGAAGAGACTGCAGAGCCCAGCTGCAGTCAGAGAAACTCCGAAGACTGACGGACCATCCAATGCACCAGAGACTAAACAATTTGGGAAATGGGAAACTAAAGCGGAGAAACTTTGCAGAAATAGCCAAAGCAAAGATGCATGAAGATCCCATAAACGCACTAACAACACCAAAACCCATCACTACTGTACGAAAACCTACCTGGAGGCAGGATATATTTCCAGAGGTGGTAGAAAATATACCAGGTATTGCAAACAAAAACTGCCAGACTGAAAAAGAAAGGAGAGATACTACCCTAAGCTTCATAACGAAAAGCTACCCAAGCATGGACTGGACCCATGCATACATCGACGGTTCTGTAACAAACACTACACAGAACGGAGGGGCAGGAGCATTCCTGAACCTACCAAATGGCAGAAAAATAACACTGTCATTCGCTACTGGTAAGTACACAAGCAATTTCAGAGCGGAGGCAGAGGCACTGAGGGCGGCAGTGGAAGAAATGGTGACACACAGTGAAAATGAGAGCCATATAGTCCTGCTGACAGATGCTCTCGCCGTAGTCACAGCGCTAAAAAGCCAGAAAAACACTGAGCTTAATGACTTAAGAGCAGCACTCTGCAAACTGTGCCAGCAGTCCGCACCAAAAAGGGTAGTGGTACAGTGGGTTCCGTCACACTGCAACATCCAAGGCAACGAGGAGGCAGACAGACTGGCAAAAGAAGGTGCAAGACTACCACAAACAGATACCAGTATGACGTACGAAGAGTCAAAACGGCTTATCAAAGCCAGATACATGACCAAATGGGAAACCGAACATACTGGTTACACCAAAAACGATGCCTATTACCAGTTGAACCAAAGAGAGCAGGTCGTTGTCTTCAGACTTCGCACTGGCCACAACAGACTGAGGTACCACCTATTCAACAAATTGAAGATAGGGTGTACCGACGAATGCCCGTGCGGTACTGGTAAAATGACCGCTGAACATCTGCTGCAGAACTGCCCGACATACGAGGATCAGAGAGAGCAGATGTGGCCATTACCAGTGGAACTGCAAGACAAGCTCTATGGCAGTGGCTAGAGCCTCAGGATGACCGCCGCTTTTTTCGAAAAAATAATGGTTACTGTCTGACTGCGTACGCAGAAGAAGAAGAAGAAGACCCAGTTCAGCAGAAATAATAAATGAAAGTCCGAACATGGTATTTGACTTTCATGTTTTCATTGTTAAAATACATGTTCAGCTTGTTTGCAATTTTCACATCTCAGGATGAATCTGGAACCTAACCTGCCATATGAGTAGATGTGTTTTACAGTATCAACTTCTGGCAGAACAATTACATTTTAAGATCTGACTAATTATCAAAACATTGTCAGTGATGAAGGATCAAAATGTGAGGTGTTGGCCAGAATAGAACAGACAATAGCGGTCCTTGCACGGCTTAACAAAATCTGGCAAGATAAACGGTTAGCCCTATGCACGAAAATCAGATTAATGCGTACAGTGGTCCTGTCAATATTCCTCTATGCTTGTGAGACATGGACAATTACAGCTGACCTTCAGCAAAGGATACAGGCCTTGGAGATGAGATGTTTCCGAAGTCTTTTAAACGTCACGTACAAAGATCGAGTTACAAATGAGGAAATACGAGATAGAATTACAACAGCAATAGGGCCTTTTGAAGACCTCTTGGCAACTGTCAAAAGAAGAAAACTCGCTTGGTACAGTCGCACATCGAGATCAAATGGTCTTACAAATGCTTTACTCCACGGAAAGGTGCAAGGCAGACGAAAAGAAGCCGTCCCAAAGAGGTGGGAGGACAACATAAAATAATGGACCAATCTCCGACCAGAAGAGGCACAGGCAGCGGCCGCTGACAGAGAAGGGTGGCGTGGTGTTGTGAGGATGTCTTCATGTGTGCTCCACTGACCTCACCGGTTACCTGATGACCTGAATTATCATAATCAAATGGAAATTTGATCTTTTTCTTCTTTGATCAACTGATACTATGCTTCTAGCTTCTGTTCATGAAGGGGACTGTATGTTTCAGGTCTTCACCCGCTTGCTATACCAGCTTTTTGAGCATGGTGACTTCCCCGGACCAGACTGTCTCTGTTTGGCCTGCATAAGTGGGACAGTCCTGCAGGATGTGTGTGTTCTGGTGTTTACTTGGTTGCTCAACAGCCACATGTGGTGGTGTCTCTAAGACCCATTCTGTGGAGGTGTGTATTGCGTCTGCAATGTCCAGTTCTGAGTTCTGAAGATCTTTGTATGCTTATCTCTGCCAAGTTTGTTTATGCTGCCACTTTCTGTTTTGTATTCTTTGTGCTGATCTCTCCCTTCCGTCCTCTATGAACAATTTGATTGAGTGTCTTTGCTTCTTTATAGCTTTGTGGATGGTGAGTCTGCATGCTGCCACTTCCGGCTTTAGCGAGCTCATCTGCCTTCTCGTTTCAAACGATCCCACAGTAGGACAGAATCCACTGTAGCAATAGAACTGTTTTTTTGGAACAGCAAACCAATGTTATATTTTATTTCATATAAGTGTCGATCTTGTTTTGGGCTTGGAGTACGCTCCTGGATTCTGTTAAAATTATAATTTTTCTTCTTGTCTTTTGGCTGATAATATCACAGGGAAATTGAATAATACTAAAGAATAAAAGTATATCCTTAATTATGAAAACTAATATAGTAAACCAACCTTTAGGCTTGCCTGTGGTACCAGATGAGTAGACTGTGTATGCTAAGCTGTCAAATGTGACCCTTGGTATTTTAAAATGGATGTTTTTCTCCTGGTTTAATCTGTCCATTGAGGTCTGCCAACCATCGACAAGGGAGACAATCTGTTCAGCTAGAAGGAAGGCAACAAATTTTCTGTAAGTTAGTCATCTACAACAAACGATATTTTATATCAGTAAAATTCTCCAACATGATAATCTAACTGATTCATTCTGCTGAGCTGATGTATTGGCTCGCAAAATTTCTTACAATGCTGTAGAGCTGATATATTGGCTGGCAAATTTTCTCACAATGCTGTAGAGCCGATATATTGGCTGGCAAACTTTCTTACAATGCTGTTGAGCTGATATATTGGATTGCATAATTTTTCACAATATCACAGAACTGATATATTTGCTTGACAAGTTGTAATACTTATAATTAAAAGTTTCTCCATACCAAGTATTTCAAAATTTATAAATATATGTGTACTTGCTAGTGGCACTTTTATGTTGCAAGAATAAATGTGTTTCAGGGTGAATGGGTTAATTTCAATACACGGAGAAACTACACCACTAGAAAGGTAGAATCAAGCACAAAGAAAGCGAATGCAGATTCCTATCAGCTCTCACCATTATTAAGACACAAACATATTGCAATGAAGCAAAGAGACGGCTGATAAATATTATTTTTATACCAACTCTCTGCTATCAGTTTTCAGACATGAACTCTCACTAAGGCACAGAAAAGAAAAAAAACATGGTTGCGAAATGAGGTATTTGAGAAAATCTGTCTGGGTCACACGGCTGGACAGAGTATGACTGTGTTCAACACTGTGCATCGAATACATGGAAAGACAGAGAATACAATGGTTCGGACACCTGACAAGAATTCAACCACAATTATCAGCTGCTCGTATCTACAACACCAGATATCGGGGTTGCAGAGCAAGATGCAGACCACATAAAGATGGATAGTTGGTGTCAGTGAGACACTGAAGAAACACTGAATGACAACAACTTCGGTGACAAAGCTGGCACACGAGAGAAAACTACACCACCTCCCCAAGACGTCTAATGACATAAGTGGATAGAAGATGATGACGATGATTACACCACTGTTAATTTGAAGTTGATGGTAGCAAACTGCTATGAAGCTTAGGTTTACTTATTCAATTAGGTCCTTGGAACAGAGTATCAGCAGTCACTTGCTATTGATTCTCATTTTTGGCAATCCTCTTTCAACTTCAGTTGTCCTCGCTTCTTGAACCACTGTGCTTCATCATGTGTTGATTGTCCTATTCATTCATACTTGTGTTGTAGATTCCAACAATTATCTGGTCAAATTGTTAACTCTCTCCAGTAGACATTTTCATCTCTATAATGTCCAGATAAAGCTATCAAAATATTCTTTAAATCTATTGCTTTTGTACAAGCCCATTTAATTTCAAACTTGGATCATCTTTTTCAATTCACTCATTCAGAAGTATATATATATATCTTACATTCATCAAATATGATATATGGGATTCAATGGTGAATAGTCCATTTAGGTTACCAATTTACAACAAAATAGATTGGAGTGTGCAGAGAATTGGTTGAAAATCAGGTTCCTGTATGGCCATAGACAAGCCTTCAGACCTATATACCTAGCAAAGCATGTATTTCCCCTGTTAGTCATCTAATAATGATGATGATGTCAAGTGGACTGTCCACATCGAAGGTTGGTTGCAATGGATCTCAGACATGCTCTATTTCTTGTCTTGATGGTACACTCCGACAGACTCTTATTAGCCCATCTATTGATGTTACTCTCCCATTTATAGTGCTGTCTTCATTTTGCCCGCTTATGTCCAACATTTCTCTTCAGTATTGTTTTCAGCAGTGTATCATGTTTCTTTATATTTCCAAATAACTTGATCTACCTAATTTGTATGTTTTTCAGTATTTCCCTTCCCATTTCTAATCTTGCTACAACTTGCTTTGTTAGCTTTTTTTCTGTGAAATGCGACCTATTCTCCTGTATCTTCACATTTCAATAGCCTCTATTTTTTTCCTCCAACTGTTTATTCATCGTCCACATTTCCGCACTATGTAGTAATAATAGTAAAACATTCAAAGCACAGATGACATTGTAAATTTATTTGTTATTTGCCTGGGTGTCACTATTTTTCTTATGTTGTTAAATATACATGTATATTTGGCCATTCCTACACTTCTTCACTTCCTCTTCACATCAACCATCACTTATTATTATCTGTCCTAGGTACATGTAACTGTTTACTTATTCCATTTTCTCCCGATTTCCTTTGCTTACTGTTTGTTTTGCTAATTATCATCGTTTTTATTTTCCTAATGCTAATGTCCAATCCATATTTTTTACTTCTGTTAATGACTGTCTCCACCAGTTTCTGTAACTGTTGCTCACTTTCCATCAACAATACTATGTCATCAGCATAATTCAGGTTATTGATTATTCCTCCATTGATGTTGAGTCTTGGCATCCCTTCAACATGTCTGAAAATTCTCTGTGTAGATGTTGAACAGACAAGGTGACAACACACTACACTGCCTCACACTTCTTTTTATATCAATATATGGTGAGAAGAGGTAGAATGTGAGTAACTATTTCCAGATCTTACTATACCTACCAATACAGTTTACTTCTGTCTTTTCCATCTAGATTCATTTCTTGGAGGCACCCAATTAGCTCTTCATGTTGGATACTGTAACATGCTTTACTATTTTCTATGAAACATATATAGATACTCTTTTGTACTTCTATATACTTTTCAGCCAACATTTTCATTCTAAGTATTGCTTTGTACACATCTAACTCTGTACAAATATCTACTGAACTTTTTTGCATTTCAAGTGCCCAGAAACATTCTAGAATTCGTACAGCATTTTTTTTCTTTTTGGTGAATGATGAAAAAAAATTTCTTCAAGCATCAATATTACACAGGGAGGAACACTAATTTGAGTTGACAAGTTACAACATTCCAACATTCACAAAGTTACAACATTCACAAAAGTAGACTTGTACTGACAAAGATTATAAAGTGTACTTTTGCACAGTGTAAACATATTTACCGAACAACTTTCTTTTTCTGTTGTTCCATGTATTTGTTTTCGGAATGTCAAAATACTTTCCTTTATAACTTTTGTCACTACAAGTCTATTTTGTTTTACAATTTACTAGCTTCAAAGTTTTCCCATTTTCTTTAAATTTACTAAAGCAGCTGGCCCACGTGACATCCTCTTAATTTGATATTTTCCCTTTTTCTAAGACTTAATTAAACCATAACCTTCCAGTTGCCAAACTTACTTACCAGGATAACAAGTAAGGTTTGATGCAAGTGATGGACAAGTGATGACAACAATTGGATGTGAGTCACTGATGACAGCTTCCAGCATATGAGATGGGTAGGATGTGTCTACTGGCAGATATCCTCCACCTGTTTGTGATATTTATTAAACTTTTATTAAAGGTTTATTTAAGTTTTTTTGTGGGAGAATTGTTTCAATATTTATTAAGAGCGAATCCATACAATCCATTTTCCACTGGTGTCTAGCCAGTTATTTGTGACAGAATTATAGTTTTTATTAGAGATTATAATAAGTAATTCTGTGAGATTTGTATCAGTTTGTGTGAGAGATATTTGTATAATCTTCTGTGTGAGGGTTTGCAAAAGCTGTGTGAAATTTATACCAGTTTATGTGTGAGATATTTGTATGAGCTTCTGTGTGAGGGTTCACATATGTTGTGTGGGATTTGTATTAGTTTATATGGCAACAGCAGCAAAGGCAAACTTTGATAAAATCAAAAGAATTCAAAACCAAGCCATACAAATTATAAAAGGAGGCATGATGTCAACACCAATTGTAGAAATTGAAAAGATCTGCAATCAATGAACGATAGAAGAGACAGCAGAGCCCAGCAGTAAGCAGAGAAACTAAGACTGACAGACCACCCAATGCGCCAGAGACTAATTAGATTTGGAAAATAGAGTCTAAAGCGGAGAAACTTTGTAGAAATAGCCAAAACAAAGATGAGAGAAGACCCTATGAACGCCATATCAACACTTTGCGTACATCCCTACTGTACGCAAACCCATCTGGAAGCAGCAGGTCTTTCCAGAGGTAATAGAAAATATGCCAGGTATCAGATACAATAACAGCCAGACTCATAAGGAAAGAAAAGACATAACACTGAAGTACATAGCGGAAAACTACCCAAGCACAGACTGGACTGATGCGTACACTGACGGTTCTGTAACAAACGCAAGAGAAAATGGAGGGGGTATTCCTGAGCCTAACAAACAGTGAAAAGATAACACTGTCAGTGGTAGCTGGAAAATTCTCAAGCAATTTCAGAGCAGAGTAGAAGCAATGCTGGTCGGCGAAAGCAATGAAAGCCAGATAGTCCTGTTTACAGATGACCTATCCGTGGTTACAGCACTAAAAAGCCAGAAATATACAGCACTAAATGACTTAAGATCAGTACTCTGTCAACTATGCCAGTAGTACACACCCAAAAGAGCAGTGATACAGTGGGTTTCCATCCCACTGTAACATCCAAGGCAACGAGGAGGCAGACAGACTGGCGAAAGAAGGTGGAAGGTTATCACAACCAGATTCTAGTGTGACCTACGAAGAGACCAAAAAGTTTATTAAGGCCAGATACATGGCCAAATGGGAAACAGAGCATATTGGCTACACAAAAAAATTATGCTTATTACCAGTTGAATAGAAGAGAGCAGGTCGTGGTCTTCAGAAGCCACACAGGCCACAACAGACTGAGGTACCATTTATTAGATAAACTGTAGATAGGTGGTACTGATAAATTCACCTGTGGTACAGGTTAAAATGACCCCTGAACATCTGCTGCAAAATTGCATGACATACGAGGACCAGAGAAAGCACATGTGGCCATCACCAGTATCAACACTAGACAAGCTCTATGGCAGTGTCGACAGCCTCAGGATGACAGCTGCTGCTTTTGGAACAAATTCACGTTGACATGTGACAGCATACAAAAAAGAAGTATTAGTTTATATCAGACGTATAATTTTTAAAATATCTTTTTACATCTTTGTGAGATACTTGTATATGTATAACTTATCTTATGAAAGACTTGTATATGCTTTGTTTAGAGAGATTAAAACTTTTTGTTCTAGATTTATTTAGATTTGAGCTACTCATTAGGGCAATCTTTACAATTGAACCAGTCATGTGTGAGTTTCTACCAAAATATTTTACAAGGAAACACAAGCCCACTCCACAAACTCCCAACCTAACATTCAATTGACAACTCTCATCAGTAAGATGTCAAGTTATAAATTTGTCCTTTTTCCTTAATAAAAAATAATGGTTGTAATTCATGTTAAAGCCTACTATATGTTTGTTAAATGTCTATTCACTTATGTTTAACATTGAAATCATATTATTTTATACACAAAAAACTATGCTAATTACCAGTTGAACAGAAGAGAGCAGGTCGTGTCTTCAGACTTCGCACTGGCCACAATAGACTGAGGTACCACCTATTCAACAAATTGAAGATAGGTGGCACTGACGAATGCTCGTGTGGCACAGGGAAAATGACCGCTGAGCATTTGCTGCAAAACTGCCCGACATACGAGGACCAGAGAGAGCAGATGTGGCCATCACCAGTGGCAACACTAGATAAGCTCTATGGCAGTGTCGACAGCCTCAGGATTGACCGCTGCTTTTTTCGAAAAAATAAAGGTCGACGTCTGACAGCGTAAGAAGAAGATATTATTTTCAATATTTGGTCAAATTACTGATCCACCTTTTTATTTTACATTTTTTTTACCAGAGTCTTTAGACAACCAGTGTAGTTTTGTCACAAAGTGGCCAGCGGACGATTGGGATGTCCATGCCCCCCGAAGTCACCCTCAGGATCTGGACTTGTCATGTGGCCATACGCAATCAGATGGTTCGATCATCACGTGATTCCTTCAATTAACCAAATCCTGCATACTTTAACTGCATACAGGACATTTATTTATAAGGAAAGCAATTCATCAGGGCCAATATAAACATCCAAACATTTCAGTGATAAGTTTATGATGTTGCGTATGCATACAAACAGGTAATTGTGGCCTGTTGTGTCTTTGCATGATGGAAGAGCTGTGTCCTTTTGGTCTTCATGCAGGTCATGATTTTGGAGTAATTTCATTACCTCTAGAATTTTTGCCAAGATAACAGCCTACTTCTTCTGTGTTCATTCTCAATCTCCTGCTACCAAGCCCTGAAAAGAGCTTTGCAAGTAGTAAGATGTAGTCCGGAGAACAGAATGCGTTGTGTCGGTAGTTTACAGCTAGACTGCGATATGTGCACCTTTCAGTCCGACATATCCGTTTTTGGCAGAATCAGCCTGCTATTTTTTATTTTAAACTGACACAGATTCTTTTATGTGCACATAATGTACATGGGATCTCTGAGTTTTTCATCCATCTCCAATAGGACTAGACCCTGATATCACCTTCATTAACACACAAGGACATTTGAAACTTGCGAGATTCTTCTTCTGTGTTCATCTTGAAAACAATGTGTTGCAGTTTACAGCATAGTTGCGATATTGTGCCTTCCGGGCAAAGACATCCAATTTCAGCACAGTATTTTGGGAATTGTCGTCCCCCTTCTATCCCTATTCTCTCAGCCAAACTGAATGAGTGCAGCCTGTTTCCAGGGCTGCTACTTGAAGGCTTAACGGGTGTTGGTCAAACAACTAACCATAGTGTGCTTTCATTTCTTGAGAGATAAGCACCTAACCTCTCGGCTATAGCGACCCCCGTGAGTTTTTACTTTTACCACACCACCATTTGCCATGCAATAACTGAAAAAAATTCTTGTTTTTCGGCCACTGTCATTGCATGACAAATGACGCTTAATGACTACTATATCGTGTATAAACATCTGGGTTAATGTTATAGAAACAGCTGAGCATACAGACATTTGAATTTAAATACTTTCACTCCCTCTCCCATTTAAATCGGAAGCTGTGCTTGCAGTATTTTATAGATAATTTTGAAATGACATATTCTTTTTCACTCAGATTGGAAGATTTGCCCATTTTTGAGGATGATGAAGTTAAGTTGTTACAAACGATCTTTCTGAGATAGATCATTTAGTTTATGTAGTTGTAATAAATACGTTTGTAGTGAAAACTAACAGATATGTTGATTTGGTAAAAGATCATTATCCATCCTCTGTGGCAATTTCAAAAACCTGACACACCCAAACTACACCAAGAATAGGTGAGTCTAAATGTTTGTGCTGTTTTTCAACATTTTCACCTTTATCGTCTTGTATCTCAGAAACTAAAACACACACAACAAAAACAATAACACCAACAAGTCCTCTATTAATTTATGTTTCTACACACACATAAAAATCATATCTATAGAAAACAAATAAAAAGGCTCTCTAAGTTGTTTTTTTTTTATTTGCTTAGATGTTTGCCTCACTAGTTTCTACTGGCGGAGGCGCGCCATTTTCCACCCCAGACCGTAGTCAATTGGGCGATATCAGGACGCATAAACCAGTGCTTGGATGCATGTGTGCATCTGTATGTACCTATGCTAGGTTTGTGCGCCCTCAGAAGCTAGCCCAACCAAAGTGCAATGGAAGGGCTTTACCACGAGGGCGCATGTGAAAGTTGTGCAAGGGTGTGACTGTAGGACAGAGTCAAATGAAACAGAGTGAGGTGAGAAGAGAGAGAAGAGTTGCCCCCAGGGTAGAAGACCTGATGGCTCTCTAAGTCAACAACCACAGTAAAACATGACGCTTTGAAAACTAGTGTAGCTGCAGGGCAAATTGTATTAATTTTATATGCGCGAGTTACAAGGTTAATAATGCAACTAAAATACTAAAATTCAGAATAAAGATCTAAATGATCTAAGAAATATAAAATACTGCACTAACAGCTGAACTGCTAGAAATTACTACAGAAAGAACCCTCACCTGCTTTTAAAATAGCAATGTATGCAGCAGCATAATTAACTCCCTTCTCTAGATAGATTCCTACAGTTGTCTCCTCCTGCACACCATGAGCTTGAAGAGTGGCTGCCAAAATGTCTGTCCATGAGTTTAGTTCTCCAAATGTCACCTTCTGGTCTTCTGGATAAACAAAATGTCCCAATTTTAAACCATTACTACAAATGTGACCTATACTTACTTCCTTTAATCCATCGTGTCACAACTATCACTCAAACTGCACTGTACAACTACATCTAATGACTCATCAAACAAGTAATCACCACTGAAGCGACAACCATTGGATATGATTTTTCGCTAAGTAAAAGCAGCAACAAAAATCCAGATCAACTGATGTGACTATTTTAATAACATAAGATAATGAGCAGTATTACTTTATGAAAGTGAAGATGACCTGCAGCAACAACTGACTGCGCTCAACTCTGTGTGTGAGAGATACAGTATGAGAATTAACTCATTTAAAAACAAAAACTATGCAGATAAGCAGGTCACCCGTAAACATCTACATTTCAGTAGATGGGACCAGGATTAAACGAGTGCAAGAGTTCAAGTTCCCAGGCAGTGTTCTCATACAGGATGAAGGTCTAGACATAGAAATTGAGATCAGGTTACAAAATGCAAATGAAATTGCATACCAGCTGTCGCCATTATTGAAACACCCTAACATAAACATGTCTACAACAGGATATATTGATCAACAGTATATTCATGCCAACTTTCTGTTACCAGTGCTAAATGTGGACTAACAAAATCTCTAAAGAGAAAGATCACGACATGTGAGATGAGATGCCTCCGGAGAACAATCAACGTAACTAGGAGAGAAAGAATGCGCAATGAAGATGTGAGAGAAAGATCACGACATGTGAGATGAGATGCCTCCGGAGAACAATCAACGTAACTAGGAGAGAAAGAATGCGCAATGAAGATGTGAGAGAAAGATCACGACATGTGAGATGAGATGCCTCCGGAGAACAATCAACGTAACTAGGAAAGAAAGAATGCGCAATGAAGATGTGAGAGAAAGATCACGACATGTGAGATGAGATGCCTCCGGAGAACAATCAACGTAACTAGGAGAGAAAGAATGCGCAATGAAGATGTGAGAGAAAGATCACGACATGTGAGATGAGATGCCTCCGGAGAACAATCAACGTAACTAGGAGAGAAAGAATGCGCAATGAAGATGTGAGAGAAAGATCACGACATGTGAGATGAGATGCCTCCGGAGAACAATCAACGTAACTAGGAGAGAAAGAATGCGCAATGAAGATGTGAGAGAAAGATCACGACATGTGAGATGAGATGCCTCCGGAGAACAATCAACGTAACTAGGAGAGAAAGAATGCGCAATGAAGATGTGAGAGAAAGATCACGACATGTGAGATGAGATGCCTCCGGAGAACAATCAACGTAACTAGGAGAGAAAGAATGCGCAATGAAGATGTGAGAGAAAGATCACGACATGTGAGATGAGATGCCTCCGGAGAACAATCAACGTAACTAGGAGAGAAAGAATGCGCAATGAAGATGTGAGAGAAAGATCACGACATGTGAGATGAGATGCCTCCGGAGAACAATCAACGTAACTAGGAGAGAAAGAATGCGCAATGAAGATGTGAGAGAAAGATCACGACATGTGAGATGAGATGCCTCCGGAGAACAATCAACGTAACTAGGAGAGAAAGAATGCGCAATGACGATGTGAGAGAAAGATCACGACATGTGAGATGAGATGCCTCCGGAGAACAATCAACGTAACTAGGAAAGAAAGAATGCGCAATGACGATGTGCAAAAAAAAGTTGAAGCAAGACCCTGCACTGAATATATTGATGTGTAGAGAATCAAGTGGTTCGGCTACCTAATGAGAATGCAACCTGACCAACTATCCCAGTGCGCCTATAACACACAGCGTATTTTCACAACCATGGCAGATAAAGAACTAAATGAATTGAGAATATTGCGGATATTCTAAATCATCATGAATGATGACTACTTCAGTGGCTCATCTGGCTCTGGACAGAAAACTACAGCTCCCCACGATGCCTCACAGACAAGACAAGACAAGACTGGGCAGTGCATGAGCTGTAGTGGTCAGAAACCCAAAGCTGACTGTTATTGCCAGGGCCAGCAACCCAGAGCTGCCAAGACCCTTTTCCATTTCCACGTGGTGAGCCTGTGATGAGCATATGAGATGGGGGTCTTGGTCAGTACATTTCACTTGACCTTGACTTCTCTTTGCTTCCATTTATAGCAATAAATGGATTATTTTTTTATTAATTTTGTATTCATATTTTGTATCACAAATATGAAAGATGTCAACATCCACTGTTCGTACGACTTTGAAGATGTTTAAATAAGCCAATCAGCACCCTGAATTGTCTGTCACACTTTGTACAAGGCAATAGGATGCCCACTACCACCAGGCTTGAGAAGTGTTGATGTGAGCAGACTTGTGGAGTGATCATCTCATTTATTCTTGATACCTCAGCAATAGCGCTGTGCAAGTCTGTGGGATGTGTAGTGATTTTTTCCCAGTCGTCATGGTTAATACCACACTGGATAGTGATTTCTTAAGCATGCTCTTGTACCATTTCTGCATGCTCTCTTGCCATGCGGAGTTCGGATGTTCCAGGTCTCAAACGCATTTACAAGAACAGGTAGAACAACTGCAGTGTAAATCTTCATTTGTTTGAGTCCTGATCCCTTGTGGAACCGCGTAGCGCAGTGGTTAGCGCGCTGGCTTCGCATCTGAGTGGTCCTGGTTTCATTCCCCAGTTGAGGCAGTAATGTTTTTTTCAGACCGCAATGGCTCCCGGGTCGACCCAGCCGTAAATGGGTACCGGTTCAGTCCGGGAAGTAAAAGCGGCGAGGGAGAGGAGATGGCTACCGCCCTCATATAGCCGAGCCTTTGAAATGTGAGATCGCTAACACCTCACACCCCTACGGCAGTAATGCTATGGGATACTTTACTTTACTTTACCTGATCCCTTGCCTATCCCACACCCTACTACAAATACTGCCAAATGCAGCACTTGTCGTAGCTGTTCTTGTATTCACATTATCTATGTGAATAACCTGAGACGAGAGTACTGCCAAGGTATGTAAATCTGTTGATATTTTTTAGACAGTAATCGTGCACTATGATTGAAGGTTCTGAAAAGGCCATATCAAGAACAGGTTGATGTAGAACCTATGTCTTTGCAATTGAGGTAGTGAAGCCAAAATTTTTGCATGCTGTGGCGAACCGATCCATTCATTCTTGCATGTCAGCCTCCATATTTCAATTTAAGGCACAGTCATCTGTGTAAAGTTAATCACGCAGTCACTCTGTGGATTTTGGTTTTGGCCTTGAACCTTCTCAGACTGAATAGCCCGCCGTCCGTCAGTGTGATAGTGAAGACCAACTCCAATGTTGCAATAGCTTTAGGCATTCCACAGCATAGTAGAAAATGTCATACTGAAAAGAACCGAGGCCAGCACACATCATTGCTTCACACAGAAGTAATGAGATACTTCGCCACAGAAGTAATAAAATACATAGCCACAGAAGTAATATGATACTTAGACATAGAAGTAATGAGATACATAGCAATAGAAGTAATAAGATAGTTTGCCACAGAAGTAATAAGATACTTAGACACAGAAGTAATGTGATACTTAGCCACAAAAGTAATGATACACTTAGCCACAGAAGTAATGAGATACTTCACCACAGAAGTAATATGATACTTAGACACAGATGTAATGAGATACATAACAATAGAAGTAATAAGATAGTTTGCCCCAGAAGTAATAAGATACTTAGATACAGAAGTAATGTGATACTTAGCCACAAAAGTAATGATACACTTAGCCACAGAAGTAATGAGACACTTAGCCACATAAGTGCTGTTTTTCCATCACGTGTGATGAAGATCACTCTCTCTGAGCAGCCACGTGGACAATCTTTTACTGTTGCTCTGTCGGCTGAAATGGATGACTTGTCTGGTGATTTGGATTAAAGTCAGAAAGAAACTGTGCTGGTCATTAACCTCACTTTCTGGTTCTGTGCTATCTTTGGCTTGTGGCAAGACATTATCGAGACTGGACATAGCACAGGACGCAGATTTCTCCTCATTGTTTACTCCCAAAGCCTTTCCTGTAAACAGGCAAGGCAGCAGGGGTGTGACATCCAATAGGTTGAGAATATAAAATTACCAGGACAAAACCTCTGTGCACAGATGGCACAAGTAACTGTAAGTACCAAATAATGTTCCAGATATTCACAAAATATTGTCATAGAGGGAAAGTCCAAACTAACCCACATAGTGACAGACGCATTATGATTAATCCGGCTTTCTTGAAACCTACAGGAAGCAGCGAAGGAAATCCAGCCAAATTGTGATGATGTACGTGATCCAAATATACAAGTCACAAAGATGTCATCAGTGGCAATGACAACTGAATAACTAGTCAATCGTTACCTATAATCTATTTGCGCCATCTTGACTATGAAATGTCATACAATATATCACAAACAAGGTAATCAGCATTGGAGTAAACAACTGTCAAATCCACACAATTCATATGAACTTCTTGTAAGTAGTTGTATTTTTAAAAACTTGTTATAGTCTAATTGGCTATACATAGGCATTTATGCTTATGTAAGTGTCAAAGTGTCAGGCAAACAATGAACAGTGGTAGTTTCAAAGTAACTTTGGAAGAATAAAAACTGACAGTATTTTTGAGGATAGTAAATGGACCATCCTCTAAGATTTTCCTAGTTTCAACAATTACATTGTGTGTACTGTGTGTGTACACATTGAATGAAGTACGCTCGGCAACCAAAAGGCTAAAAATAAGGAAAGTCACTGGGGTGTGATGACATCCCAGCATAACTAACATGTAGGAGGGCAGACTAGGGCTCGTATTTATCATATACTGTGCAAGACGATCTGGCACAACCCAGAGTTGCCAAAAGCAAAAATACTGTCAGTTTTTATTCTTCCAAAGTTACTTTGAAACTACCACTGTTCATTGTTTGCCTGACACTTTGACACTTACATAAGCATAAATGCCTATGTATAGCCAATTAGACTATAACAAGTTTTTAAAAATACAACTACTTACAAGAACAATAGGGCATAGCTACAAATTAACTAAAGAAAGGTCCAGATTAGATATTAAGAAATATTTTTTTAGTCAGAAGAGTGGTGAATGCGTGGAATGCATTGCCACAGCACAGGAAGTAGTGGAGGCAGGGACAATTAATGCATTCAAGAATAGATTGGATGCATATAGCTTTTAGAGCAAGGAAATGTAAATGAAACTGGTTGTTCACAGACTCTGCAGAGTCTTCTAAACCAGTATAAAAACGTTAAGCTAAGTTAAGTATGGTTTATTACCTCTCAGACCTCAGACCTAAGAAGCAGCATCAAGAGAAAAAAAGGACTTTGGGTAGCCAAAACCTTGGGCTACCTGGTAGCAGGCATACACCTGTTTAAATACCAGGATTCTAAGTATGGTCTATGGCTGATGACTGGAAAGTTTTGAATCAATAGTCTATTGAATTATGTCTAAAATCTTTTATTGAAAATGAAGTACAAAAAGGGACAGACTAATGGCAATACTTTTTAGTGTTCAGTTGACAAAATTAGCAAGATGCAATTGGACCAAACACAACTCCATAGTGCCTATCACTTCAATTTCTTTCATATGTATAAGTTTTTCTGAGGGCCTAGAATTATACTTGTTTTTGTGACTATTTATAATGTGATGAGAGACATGTACCTGCAAGTTTGTTTCTATCAATGTCAGACTTACTGCCAATGCCTTACCTTCTGGGCTGACAACAGCCACAGCTGATGGAGTCAACAATGCCTGCTTAATAAACTGTTCATGCAAAAATCCTACTGTCTCATACTCCATCTTGCACGTTATTGACTGATAGCGACGAGAGAAGAGATTAATCTTTCTATTAACGTTCAGGACAGCATAAAATCTGAAAGATAAAAATGAGAAATATTGCTATTTGGTGAAATTTAGAATATTTGGTTCAGTTTTCCAAAAAAAATAGCTAGATTTACTTTCAAATTTCAGAAGCATTTTCTCAGGAAATTAATATTAAACTATTTAACCCTAATGTAAAACCAGACCTAATATGTCTTTTTTTGCAGAGGCTCAGAGTAGGCATGCCGCCTGAATGAGCAGAGCGCTCAACTACTGTAAAATAGAATGAGTGAGTTGGACTGAAATAAGATCCAATGACAATGTTCTCAAGGAGTAGGCACACAAAGACAAATATTGAAAATGATACAAAAATGAAGATGAGGTAGTTGGACACAATATGCAAAATGAAAGGCTATTATTTAATGCAAAATCCAGAGAAAATTAGAAAGAGGATGACCAAGACTCACCTGTATATCCCAGGCATGAAGAGGCATAAAAGTATGAATCTATGCTGAAATGAAAAGAGCTGCATATGATAGGGACAACCTTACAGCCTGATCAACCAAAGGATAGGGCCAAATGGAGAGACTTTGTCCAGACAACCTTACAACCAGTCTTAGGACTGACCAACCAGAGGATAGGATCAAATGGAGAGACTATGCTCAGACAACCTTACAACTAGTCTTAGGACTGACCAACCAGAGAATAGGATCAAATGGAGAGACTATGCTCAGACAACCTTACAACCAGTCTTAGGACTGACCAACCAGAGAATAGGATCAAATGGAGAGACTTTGTCCAGACAACCTTACAACCAGTCTTAGGACTGACCAACCAGAGAATAGGATCAAATGGAGAGACTTTGTCCAGACAACCTTACAACCAGTCTTAGGACTGACCAACCAGAGGATAGGATCAAATGGAGAGACTATGCTCAGACAACCTTACAACCAGTCTTCTTGTTTGCAAATGCCCCCAATGAGTAGGTTTACTCTTTTGAGCATCCCGAAAAGGGCGTTAAGTGGTAAGTTGCAGTAGCTTTCCTCACATCCCGAGCGTGCTGGTGAAGGTGGACCAGGGTCCTTCAGGTGGTTGTGCTATGTTTGGCTTCAACTACATGTTGCTCTCTACTACAGGAATCACGTCGATCCTTCACCTTGTTAGCCAGGCTGCCATGAAAAAAGCCCATTTCCAGAAATGACTGCAAGGAAGTCAAGGTGAGGGTCTTGGCCAGAATATTTTGCCTGACCCTTACATGTCTGATCAGTATTTTTTGCCTGACCAGACGTTAGTCTTCCTCCCCTACAACCAGTCTTAGGACTGACCAACCAGAGAATGATGATGACTCCTATTTCTGTAAAACTCTGTTAACAAAAAATATTATAAAGTTACTTTTTCAACACTCCTTCATACTTTGCTAAGGCTTTTTAATATACAAAACAGACCACAACAGACTTCTTCAATCAACTGATTCTAAGCTTCAAGCCTGGCGAGGTTCACAAAAGAGACTGTGTATTTCAGGACTTTGTCCGTCTCCCATAGATTTTCGAGCATGGTCGCTTCCCTGGACCAGACCACCTCTCTTGGGTCTTTTTAAGTGGGGCAATCCTGCAGGATGTGCTCTGGTATTTGCTTAGGTGCTCCACAATTGCATGTGGTGGTGTCTCTAATACGCATTTTGTGGAGGTGGGCCTCAAGTTTGCAATGTCTTGTTCTGATTCTGAAGATGTTTGTCTGCCAATCTCTGCCCATTTTGTCTATGCTGTCATTTTATGGCTTGTGTTCTTTGTGCTGGTCTCTCCATTCTATCCTCATGGATCGTTTTATGAGTGTCTTTGTTTCTTTATAGGTCTGTGGATGACGAGTCTTTTTGCAGTCACTTCCGGCTTTTGCGAGCTCATCTTAACTTAACGTCTTTATACTGGTTTAGAAGACTCTGCAGAGTCTGTATACAATCAGTTTCATTTACATTATCCTGCTATAAAAGCTATGTACATCCAATCTATTCTTATATGCATTAATTGTCCCTGCCTCCATTATTTCTGTGCTGTGGCAATGCATTCCACGCATTCACCACTCTCTGACTAAAAAAATATTTCTTAATATCTAATCTGGACCTTTCTTTAGTTAATTTGTAGCTGTGCCCTCTTGTTCTTGTAAGTAGTTGTATTTTTAAAAACTTGTTATAGTCTAATTTATCCGTTCCTTTGATTATCTTATAAACCTGTATTAAGTCACCTCAAATTCTTCTCTTTTCTAGACACTGTAGACCGGTTTTTCTTTCCTCATAACTGTAAATCTGGAATCTCACTATCAGCTTTGTCGCTCTTTTTTTTGTATCCCTTTCCAGCATGTTTATATCCCCTCTATGGTAAGGACCCCACACCTGTACACAGTTCTCCAATCTAGGTCTAGCTAATGCTTTATACAGTTTGACTATCACTTCCTTGCTCTTATGTTTAATATTTCTTTTTATCATACCTAACATTGCATTTGCCCTTTTCACTGCTACCTGCACTTGCTCACTCACCTTAACTGTTTGATCTATTATAACCCCTAGGTCCTTTTCGTTTTCTATTATTCTAAAATTGTTCTCGCCCATTCTGTAAGTATGTTCCATATTGGATCTACCTATGTGAATGACTGTACATTTATCTACATTAAACTCCATCTGCCAGCTTACAGACCATTCTAGAGTTATATCTAAATCCAACCTCAATATATCCACTTCTGCTTTGGATGAGACACTAGTGCCTTTTCATTTCCAAGGATTTCACAGTGGGTTGAAATCTATCGTTGGGCTAGATCTGTTTTTAGGGACAGAAACTCAATGTTATATTTTATTTCATGTAACCACAACATACTGAGATGCCATCTACTCAACAAATAAAACAGAAACTACCAGTGAGAGTAAACGTGGTACTGATAAAATGACTATCCAACATCGAAGGAACAGGTAAAGGACATATGGTTATCACCAATGTTTTTCCTGGACAAGATTTATGATAATACAAATAATATCAGAATAACCACTTCTTTCTTAAGATACATGCAGAGACCAAAGAAACAACACACACAGAATGAACTGACAACAGCCAGCGACTCATAGCTGGCTGTTTGCAACAGTGTCAGTGACCCAAAACTAATCTCGACCCTACTCCGCCTCAAAGTGGCAACCCTTGAAATAGACTGCAGCCATCCAGTCTGGCTAAGAGTTTAGAGATCGAAGAGGGAAAAATGCCATATTGATATCGGATATATCTGACCAAAAGTCAAAGTCACATATATCGCAGCCTCGCTGTAAACGACGTCGCATATCACAAACACCCTTTTCAGAATAAACATCAAAGAAAAATAAAATACATTCAAGGTGACGTCTGAAGGCATGCTATGAAGTTGATAGTTTAGCATTCCATTTTTTAAAGAAAACTTTTATGTGATTGGAACAATAACGAATCAACTGCTTTATCAACTGACCTATTTCCAACTACAACGACAGCCTTTTAACTATCTCACGTAACAGTGTTCAATGTCCTACTTGTTTGTCACCTCCTCACCGACATTTGTTTATCTTTAGTTAACTGTTAAAAACACGTACTGGAAATACATCAACTACACGTGGGCAACAGTATAGAATAAAATATGATAGACTATATATAAATCAGTTATCCATGTAGATACCAGGACACTTTAATGTGGAAGAAAGAATAGCACCACTGCATAGTTATATACATGTTATATACAATGTTGGGTAGCGTATGGGATTGGCAACCTCATCATACGAAACAATATGCCATAGAAACCGTCTCAATACAAGTCTATATTTCATTTGATGCAGATTATCTATGAGGAGACAAACTGGAGTGTGGTGCCATGTTCCTACTGGAATAAGAAGGGACATATGGTTATACATATCAGCATATCATATTAGTTAGTGTATCTTTCATTTGACACATGTCAGTGTTTTATGCTATAATATAAGGTAGTGTATCACATGTATTGTATGATAAAACATACACTTTAGTGTATCATGTCAGAACTTATATATCAGTGTATCATGTGTAAGTGTATTTATCATATGTTAAAACATACATATCGTCTTCTTTGTTCGTTCTCAAACTCCTGCTACCAAGCCCTGAAAAGGGCTTTGCAAGTAATCAGATGTTTTCTGGAGAACAGAATGTGCTTTGTTGTAGTTTACAGCTTCACTGCAATATTTGCACTTTTTGGTCCAACACATCCAACTTCAATAGGAAAACATACATATCGGTGCATCATGTCAGAACGTACATGTCAGTATGTCACATACCATATCATATATGTCAGCATAGCACCTGACAGTGTACTCTCTCTATATATATATATATATATATATATATATATATATATATATATATATATGTATGATATGACAGAACATAAATGACACTGCATCTCATGTCAGTGTATGACACAATAGAAGATGCATGTCAGTGTATGACACAATAGAAGATGCATGTCAGTGTATGACACACTAGAACATACATGTCAGTGTATGATTCAACAATTACACATGTCAGTGTAAGACACAATAGACCAAACATTTCAGTATATGACAATATGACACAATAGAACATGCATATCAGTGCATGACTCGACAATTACATATGTCAGTGTACGACACAATAGAACATACATGTCAGTGTACGACACAATAGAACATACATGTCAGTGTATGACACAAAAGAACATACTTAACTTAACGTCTTTATACTAGTTTAGAAGACTCTGCAGTCTGTATACAATCAGTTTAATTTACATTACCTTGCTCTAAAAACTATGCGCATCCAATTTATTCTTAAATGCATTAACTGTCCCTGCCTCCACTACCTCCCGTGGCAATGCATTTCAAGCATTCACCACTTTCTGACTAAAAAAATACCTCTTAATATCTAATCTGGACCTCTCTGTAGTTAATGTGTAAATATGCCCTCTTGTTCTTTTGGGTGGCTGTAATTTTAAAAACTTGTTATAATCTAATGTATCCATTTCTCTCATTATTTTATAAGCCAGTATTAAGTCACCTCGAATTCTTCTCTCTTCTAGACACTGTAGGCCGGTTTTTCTGAGTCTTTCCTCATAACTGTAATTCTGGAATCCCACTATCAGCTTTGTCGCTCTTTTTTGTATTCTTTCCAGCATGTTTATATCCCCTCTCTGATCAAGACTCCACACCTGTACACAGTACTCCAATATAGGTCTAACTAATGCTTTTTACAGTTTGACTATCACTTCCTTGCTCCTATGTTTAACATTTCTTTTTATCATACCTAACATTGCATTTGGCTTTTTCACTGCTACCTGCTACATATCAGTGTATGACACAATAGAACATTTGTGTCAGTATATGACTCGACAGAGCATACATGTCAGTGTATGACATAATGGACAAAAACAAACAATATTAAACTGCCTCAGAGACAGATGGCACAGAAAACATCTGGAGCGTGACATACTTACTTAGTCTTTCTTCTTCAACCCTGAGGGGAGGAGGTGGAGATTGACTCCGATATATGAAAGGAAAAAACAGCGTAAGAAGAATAATCAAGGATGAACAAGCCATGGAGTCGCAGATACCAATAATTCAACAAAGAAGATATACAAATTGTAGTACCTCTCCAACTTTGTTAACTCCATAAGAGAGCAAGGTGACAGCATGACTCTTACCAAGTCATATTTGGGATAAACTGTTAGATGTGAAAAGTCCTGAGACACATCACCATGTTTGTGTGGGAACGAGATATGGCTATGTGGAATGTTTGTGGTTATTTAGACTGTATGTGGTTATTTAGAGTGTATGTGGTTATTTGGACGATATGTGGTTATTTAGACTATGTGGTTATTTGGAATGTATGTGGTTATTTAGACTGTATCTGGTTATTTGGGCTGTTTGTAGCTATTTAGGATGTCAATGGTTATTTTGACTGTTTGTGGTCGAAAATTGTATAAAATGGTAACCATCAGCAGGCAATTTGGGGGATAAAGTCTTAGAAACCTCATCATAGTATCCAGGACAGAGTTCCATAACCCTTTAAACAATAACAGACCCCCCACCCAAAAACATTATTTCTCAATGGGCCCATGTTCAGTTTGCCAGAATGTCATGACGATCAACAATGCTACTACTACTAGGTAACAGTATCCCACATTGTAGAAACTTTTAGGTCAAAAAAAATTACAATAAATGTTATCAAGTCAATATTTGATGACGTGTATTTTTTAAAGACTCAGGCTCCACAGGAAGCTCCTATAAAGGTTTTGAGTGACTTATGACTTCAACAAATTTAGTAGGTTGGTTCAGGTTTGACTTTCCACTTTACATAATTCTACTCAACCACTATTTTTGTTCTTCCATTGTTTGTAAAATTATTTTGTTTTAATTGTTCGAATCCCATAACTGATACCGATAGCCTCATTGTTTGCTTTCCCTAACCCGAAGGAGTCTGGATATACCTCTCTCTCTCGTTTTAAAATCCTTGTGTTAGATTAATCTGATTTGTTATTGTATGTGTAATGACGAGTTAGACTACTAACTAGTTTCCTTTCTAGTCGGCTGCTTTCATGATAAATACAAGTCATGTTCCGATTTAAAGACCGGTAGACTGGATCATATCTTCACTAGAGCAGAGCTCAATGATGGAATGGAGTGGTCAAAGTATAAAGAAGTATTCAATTATTCTACAACCACCGATAAATCTGAATAAATCATTTCATTATCCGGCATTATCATACGTCAATATATTAAAAGAAAGATGTGAGTATTTGTGTGGAGATATCGCTGCGAGCATATTATTGTTGCCAGCAATAACATAAGAAATATGTGATAAGTAGCTTGGTTGTTTATAGAAACAATACAGATTGCTAGGATAGTTACAATACAAACGTCCCTGAATTTCCGGCAACTCATTATTAGCTACGCACACGTACTCGGTCACTCACCCTGCTGGCACAGACTGAGGTCAACACAACAGCACACGGACACACCTACAAATCGGAGCACGTGTTGTGGTTATCCTAAGCGTGACACAGATTCAGTTCATGTCTTTCACAGATTACCTAAATTAACTTTATTTTCCCGCTATCAGTGTGTACGGTTTTATTTGATCGGCTCGACACTGCGCAGTTTTAAGGATGTTTTTCTGACTGACTGACAGTCACTTTGTAACCTGACGTTGTGATTGGCTGCAAAACTTGAGGAAAGTGGGCTGTGCTTATTTATCAACGGAAGTAGTGGGAAGGCGAGACAGAGAGAGAGGGAGAGAGAGAGAGAGAGACAAAGGGACAGACAGATCTGGTTGTACTCGTACGATCGAAGAAATGACTTCTTTTTGTCGGTCCCAGGTTGACAGTGATCTTAGCCGCGTGGTTAATACAGTATGGCTACTGGGAACGTGAAATAGATTGTAGAAACGTGTAAGAAAATTAGAGATATGGGTGATTAGTTAATAGTATATTGCAAGTTGGGCATTTTTGAGTCCAGACACAATAGCGGTGGTGTATTGATCTGGATGTGGGCTTAAGACAAATAAAAACATGGAAATAGGATGGGGAGGGTACTTATTATTTGAAACACTTTGGTGATGAACGGGACTAGCTAAACGCCACTTAAAAGGGAAGAAGGGGGTTAACCTTAATGTTATAAAAGTAAGTTCCTAGTTGTTTTTTGGTTCCATATACCCCTTTGCCTGTCAGGTGAAGGTCACGGACCACTTTTCAGAAAAAAATATTTCTAAATGCATTAAATGGGGAGAAAGGAGGAAGACTAACGTCTGATTAAGCAAAACATACTGGTCAGACATGTTAGTCAGGGTCAGGCAAAATATACTGATCAGACATGTTTGTCAGGGTCAGGCAAAATATACTGGTCAGCACGCTCAACTCGGCTTTTCCCATAGCCCTTCGTGGAAACGGACTGTTTCCATGAGGTATCGACAACCATGAGGTATGGTGAGGTATCGACACGATCCCCATAGTAGTGAGCGGCACGCAGATGAAGCCAAGCACAGCACAGTTATCTGGAGGACAGCGGTCCACTTTCATCAGCACGCTCGGTATGTGGGAAAAGCTACGACAACCAGCAACTTAACGTCCTTTTCAGGGTGCACAAGAGTTGCTGTTGATTATCCCTAATGAGTAGGATTTCTCTTTTGTGCGACCTGAAAAGGACGTTAAGTTGCTGGTTGTCGTTGCTTTTCTTACATCTCGAGCGTACTGATGAAGGTGGACCGGGGTCCTCCAGACGGTTGTGCTATGCTTGGCTTCATCTGCGTGTCGCTCACTACTGCAGGGATCACGTCGATCCCTCTTCTTGTTGACCAGGCTGCCGTGAAAACAGCCCGTTGTCAATTAGGACTGCGGGGAAGTCAATGTGAGGGTCTTGGCCAATATGTTTTCCTGACCCTGACTAACATGTCTGATCAGTATGTTCTGCCTGACCCTAACTAACATGTCTGATCAGTATGTTCTGCCTGACCCTGACTAACATGTCTGATCAGTATGTTCTGCCTGACCCTGACTAACATGTCTGATCAGTATGTTCTGCCTGACCCTGACTAACATGTCTGATCAGTATGTTCTGCCTGACCCTGACTAACATGTCTGATCAGTATGTTCTGCCTGACCCAGACTAACATGTCTGATCAGTATGTTCTGCCTGACCCTGACTAACATGTCTGATCAGTATGTTCTGCCTGACCCTGACTAACATGTCTGATCAGTATATTCTGCCTGACCCTGACTAGCATGTCTGATCAGTATGTTCTGCCTGACCCTGACTAACATGTCTGATCAGTATGTTCTGCCTGACCCTGACAAATATGTCTGATCAGTATGTTCTGCCTGACCCTGACTAACATGTCTGATCAGTATGTTCTGCCTGACCCTGACAAATATGTCTGATCAGTATGTTCTGCCTGACCCTGACTAACATGTCTGATCAGTATGTTCTGCCTGACCCTGACTAACATGTCTGATCAGTATGTTCTGCCTGACCCTGACTAACATGCCTGATCAGTATATTCTGCCTGACCCTGACTAACATGTCTGATCAGTATGTTCTGCCTGACCCTGACTAACATGTCTGATCAGTATGTTCTGCCTGACCCTGACTAACATGTCTGATCAGTATGTTCTGCCTGACCCTGACTAACATGTCTGATCAGTATGTTCTGCCTGACCCTGACTAACATGTCTGATCAGTATGTTCTGCCTGACCCTGACTAACATGTCTGATCAGTATGTTCTGCCTGACCCTGACTAACATGTCTGATCAGTATGTTCTGCCTGACCCTGACTAACATGTCTGATCATTATGTTCTGCCTGACCCTGACTAACATGTCTGATCAGTATGTTCTGCCTGACCCTGACTAACATGTCTGATCAGTATGTTCTGCCTGACCCTGACTAACATGTCTGATCAGTATGTTCTGCCTGACCCTGACTAACATGTCTGATCAGTATGTTCTGCCTGACCAGACGTTAGTCTTCCTCCGGGCACAAAAAAGTAATCCTACTCATTGTGCGTATTCAACAGGAAATGCTTACAATAAAATGACAAAGAACCAGTTGTATAGAAATAGTTATCAGAATAAAAAATACATATAATACAGTAACATATTCGTACCTTTCATAACACATTCAATAACAATACAATGCATTGAAAATACAGGAAAATTTTACTTACCGGCGATGTAAAATATATACACGTCAGTGCGATCCAACGATGGGTCTATTCACTGGTGAAATGTAAACGTACTGATGAGCGTTAGCAATATTTCGAGAGATGCACCAACTGTAATATGATATGAAAATATGTGTTACGTGAATTGTTAACGCAGATATAGCTAATATTACCGTAAGTAATTCACAAGTTTTTTGCATGATTTCATAAGTGAAGGACATGTTAGATTTCAGTTAGAGATTAGTTAGGTATGTTAAGTTGATTTTTTGTCCATTTAAAGCTCACAGACGCATTGAAATCTGTCCACGCACTCATTAGGGGCCCATGCTCGCTCCACCTTTTGGATCAGTATGTACGGCTCTAGGTGGTCCACGTGGCGAGGTACGAATGGCACTTCCACCTCTGAATCACTTGGGTTGGGAAGGTCATGGAAGTGTTCCTTTCTTTTCTATTTCCGCCTGGGTGCCTCGAGTAGAGGGAATCCTTTGCAATCATTAATAATTGATGTTGGGTGATACTTAACCCCCCCCCCCCCTCCCTCCCCCTCTCCAGTTTCATTGCGTTAACACTCTAAGAAATCTTTCGTGTGGGACCTGCTAATGTTTGAGAGATATTTCCCATACTTAGTCCAGGCTTCCTCCTTTTTCCTCTTGGTTATTTATTTGTAATGTTATCTGGCAGTCTGGTAAAAAACATAATCGACTGTCTTCCTTGAAGTGAGCCCTGTCTTGTACCATTTATTGTAGATTTTTTCATTCAACCAGGCTGTTCGTTTTTGTCCCCTGCTTTGCCATAAGGATTTAATTCCAGATTTCTTACATAGAGCGTTCGTCATATCCGGTCTGAAAGAGGACCATTCGTTGTTTATAGTGGTGGCATTTCCGTCAAGTGTCTCATTCCCTTTGATCTCATCATCAAGTGCCGTCTCTGCAACGGAGGTTGTCTCGCGCCAGGCTGGTACACGCAGTCAAACTGTGTCCCGGGATCAAGATGCTGAGCAGCGCATGAGCTGCAGTGGTCAGCGATCCATAGCTGACTGCTAGCGTCAGGGCCAGCGAAACAGAGCTGCCAAGACCCTTCTACACCTCAACTCGGTGATCCTGGATAACAGGCTGCAGCAGGGCAGGCTGGCTAAGGAGAGGGGATCGAAGAACGAATGCTAACCCGGTACTAAAATAATGCTTGCTGAAGTCGGATGTGTTGGACCGAAAGGTGCAAATATCGCAGTAAAACTGTTAACTACGACACAACGCGTTCTGTTCTCTGGACTACATTCTGCTACTTAAGCCCTTTCATGGTCTGGTAGCGGGAGTTTGAGAACGAACGAAGCCAAGCCAAGCCAAACTGTGTCCCGACCACATTCTGATGTCTGTCCATCGGTACCTATGTCGGCATTTGACTCTCTTGTCCTCTACTCTGCCTTCCAAAATATCTTTCAGCAGACTGTCATGGCGCTTGACATGACCAACACATTTTATTTTTCTGATTTTTATTTCCTTCAAAAGTGTCTGAGAACCTCATTCTTGGTTTTCCGATCTTTCCAAGAATCTCGTCCAAGTTTTTTGAATACCCATATTTTAAAGGCCTCAGTACACTTCTCCATTTTCTTCGCCAGGGTTCAGGTTTCTACTCCATACAATTGCACTGAATGCACATAGCATTTAATGAATCTCATTTTTAAGATCTGAGATATCTGCTATGACAGAAGTGTATCTCTCTAAGATCTGAGATGTCTGCTATGACAGAAGTGTATCTCTCTAAGATCTGAGATATCTGCTATGACAGAAGTGTATCTCTCTAAGATCTGAGATATCTGCTATGACAGAAGTGTATCTCTAAGATCTGAGATATCTGCTATGACAGAAGTGTATCTCTCTAAGATCTGAGATGTCTGCTATGACAGAAGTGTATCTCTCTAAGATCTGAGATATCTGCTATGACAAAAGTGTATCTCTCTAAGATCTGAGATGTCTGCTATGACAGAAGTGTATCTCTCTAAGATCTGAGATATCTGCTATGACAGAAGTGTATCTCTCTAAGATCTGAGATATCTGCTATGACAGAAGTGTATCTCTCTAAGATCTGAGATATCTGATATGACAGAAGTATATCTCTCTAAGATCTGAGATGTCTGCTATGACAGAAGTGTATCTCTCTAAGATCTGAGATATCTGCTATGACAGAAGTGTATCTCTCTAAAGTCTGAGATATCTGCTATGACAGAAGTGTATCTCTCTAAGATCTGAGATATCTGCTATGACAGACGTGTATCTCTCTAAGATCTGAGATATCTGCTAAGACAGAAGTGTACCTCTCTAAGATCTGAGATATCTGCTATGACAGATGTGTATCTCTATAAGATCTGAGATATCTGCTATGACAGAAGTGTATCTCTCTAAGATCTGAGATATCTGCTATGACAGAAGTGTATCTCTCTAAGATCTGAGATATCTGCTATGACAGAAGTGTATCTCTCTAAGATCTGAGATATCTGCTATGACAGAAGTGTATCTCTAAGATCTGAGATATCTGCTATGACAGAAGTGTATCTCTCTAAGATCTGAGATATCTGCTATGACAGAAGTGTATCTCTCTAAGATCTGAGATATCTGCTATGACAGAAGTGTATCTCTCTAAGATCTGAGATATCTGCTATGACAGAAGTGTAACTCTCTAAGATCTGAGATATCTGCTTGGACAGTAGTGTATCTCTCTAAGATCTGAGATATCTGCTATGACAGAAGTGTAACTCATGCTGTTAAATGTATATTTGGCCATTGCAATTCTTTTAATTATCTCCCTTTTACATTTGCCATCAGCTCAAATGAGTTAGCCAAGAAATACATTGCTCGACACATGTTCCAGAATTTCTACATTCCTGTTGATGAAAGTTTTTGACTTTCTTTCTTTTTGATGAACACCTTTAGTTTTTTTTATGTTGATTTCGTACCAATATTGCTGACTTTTGCTGATTATCTTATCCATTAAGTTCTGCAGATGTACTGAATCCTAACCTTTTAACATTATATCATCAGCATATCTTATATTATTGATGCTACTTCCTCCTATATTCAATCCAGGCATGCCATCTATGCTTTGAAAATCCTCTCTGTTTACATTAAACAAGCAAGAGGAGAGCACACACCCCTGTCTAACCGCCATTTTTAATAGCTATACTAGGCGACACCTCCTCTCTAGTTCTCAATCCTACTGATTGATCCCAAAACAAGTTTGTGATAAGTTTGATATCCTTACCGTATAGATTTATATCCTCCAGATAAGTGTAACCAATGAAGCAAGCATTTACGTCCTTTTGCATCTTCTTGTGTTTTTCTACAATCATTCTCAAACAGAAAATTCCTTCTCTTGTTCCGTTGTTCTGCTTGAAACCTAACTGCTCCGTACTGACCTCTTGGTTAATCTTTCCTTTAATTCTTTCCTGTGCGATTTTAAGAAGTATTTTGGTGATATGGCTCATCAAACTTATAGTCCGAAAATCCGCACAACCTACTTCTGTGGTCTGTTTAGGCAATATTATGAACTCAGAAATTTGTAGGTCTTGTGCTATGTGCCATACTGCATATATTTTGATTGCAAAGATTTGTAACTCGATCAACACCAAATTATTTCAGTGCTTCTGTCATTTCTATGGTTAATGTCATCTGGTAAATTCGCTTTCCTTTTCTTCAATATTCTAATATCTCTTTTAACTTCTGATTTAAGAAGATGGTGCTGTATCTTTTACTTCAGGTTTACTGCATCTCGAGGAGCGCGTGGCAGAATGGCTTCGAGGCCTGCCTGCCGACAATGAGGGCACATGTTTGAATTCCCGGTATGGCATATGTTGTTTTTCTGTTCGGGGTGAAATAAACAAACTTAATTAACCAGCAACGACGTGGCGACAGTAGTGGCGAAGCGGTCTATAGTCCCCAGCCTTCAAAACCCCTCGACTACCCCAGTAATGGGGAAAATGTCGTAAGACAGTTTTTTTTGGTTTTTATTTACTGCATCTTTTATCATGAACGAGAACGTCAATATATTCCGTCCATCTCTTTGTTGTTTCCATTGTCTCAAAAAACATATGTCCTGAATGTCCTCAGACATCCATACTTGTTGTGTATTTTCTTTCTTATTTGGTAGAATGCAGTTTGCTTTCCAAATACTGTTTTTTTAAACATTCTCACTTTACATCGATTTTCTTTTGTAAATTTACGCTATTATTCTGTTCTGTGCCTTCAATTAGGAGACTTTCATATATGTCCTTCACTTTCACTCTATATCGTTCTTGTAAGTCCAGTTTTTTGTTAACAGGCTGCGGGTCTACATCGTTCTAGTGTTTCTTCTTCTTCTTCGTACGCTGTCAAACGTCAACCTGTATTTTTTCGAAAAAAGCAGCGGTCATTCCGAGGCTGTCGACACTGCCATAACGCTTGTCTAGTGTTGCCACTGATGATGGCCACATGTGCTTTCTGTTCTAGTGTTTGAGTCTATTAAGATGGACTCGCATATCGATTTTAACCAGCCTCCGTGGCACTTGTTTCGAGATTAGCCTGTTAAGCAGGAAATCCGCCACCTGGCTACATCCAACTCACGCCAGAGCTGTGACCTATACAGCACTCGCCCTTGTAAAAGTACAGGTCGACTCAGACTATATGTCCCTGGTCTGTTCCAGTTTTACATCGTCTATTTTTATTTGTAGAGCACAAAACGAGTCTACTTTGTGACTATCATAGTATATGTTGTCTCAGTGCTAATTCTTAATCGTTGTATGTAATCTGAAATCCATATACTTGACTTTCGTTCTTTACTTGAACCGCCAATTCACATAGTTCATGCTCGCTTTCAGATAACAGAACTGTGTCATATGCATACCTTCGATTATTTATCAATGTTCCACCGATAATGAAGTCCTGCCATGTGCTCCATCTGGTAACACATTTGTTTTGCGCAAGTATTAAGCAAAGGGACGTTAAGCAATCTTGTCGCACTCTTCTTTTTACGTCTTCACATGGCGAGCAAAAGTAAAGTCTACCAGATCTTACAGTGATAGCTTGCTTCTGGTATAGGTTACTTTGTACTCTCGTTTTTTTTCTATCTTTACCTGGCTGGGCTTGACTTGGCTTGGCTTCGTTCGTTCTCAATCTCCCGCTACCAAACACTGAAAGGGCTTAAGTAGCAGAATGTAGTCCAGAGAAAGGAATGCGCCGTGTCGTAGTTTACAGATTGACTGCTATATTTGCACCTTCGGTCCAACACATCCGAATTCAGCAAGCATTTTTTGAGTACCGGGTTAGCATTCCCTCTTCGATTCCGTCTCCTTTGCCAGTCTGCCCTGCTGCAGCTTGTTATCCAGGATCACCGCGTGGAGGTGTAGAAGGGTCTTGGCAGCTCTGGTTCGCTGGCCCTGACGCACGCTAGCAGTCAGCTAACCAATGTAGCTCATGCGCTGCTCAGCATCTTGATCCCCTATAATTACCTTTGTTTTCCAAACTAATTAATAACTCATGCTGTAAATACATGCTCTATCGGATGTCTTTTTGTAGCCTATGAAACACATAAATCTTTTTTTTTAAATTTTGTAATTGTGTTTTTTTTCTACTAGTGTAATTATATATAGTGAGACAGTGTGACATATGGGCGAGACGTCAGTTTCACAATCCTAACGCACCGGGAGCCTTAGGCCGATCGATCAATAACCAACGCACCAGGTTCGAGTTTCGCCATGTATAGTTTGGCATACACGGTTTTTGTTATTCGGCGCGATCTTTCCTTCGACTACGGAAAGTATGATAACCTACCGTACAGTACAAATGCCAAGAAAATTATAACAGACAACCTACGTACATCAAACATGCCAAGAAACTTATAACAGACAACTTACCATACAGCACAAATGCCAAGTAACTTATAACAGGCTACCTACCATACAGTACACATGCCAAGAAACTTAAAACAGCCAAATAGGTTAACAGTTGTGAAAAGAGACGCTCTGACAAGGATATTCTACTTACACAGTGTCAATAAACATTATATTTTTGTATCATGCATAATGACACCATATAAGTAGCATGTCATTTGTATAGCATCGCTTCTTACAAACTAAGCAGGACCGACCAGGCGGAGATTATCAGACTCCGCACAGGCCACATCAGATTACGATACCATCGATTCAATAAGCTAAAAATAGGACAAACCGATGAATGCGTCTGCAGCACTGATATCATGATTGCTGAACATCTGTCCCAGGAGTGTCCAACGTGCGAGAAACAGAGAAGGTATATTTGATCATCACCTGCTCCATTCCGAGACAAGCTCTATGGATATACAAATAACCTCATACGGACCACAGCTTTCTCTGGAGACATTCAAGTTGACGCATGAAAGCGTACGAAGAAGAAGAAGAAGAAGAAGAAGAAGAAGAAGAAGAAGAAGAGGAAGAAGATTATACATTATATTGTTTCTGTGTTCCGTTGTTCTATCTAATTTCAGATTGTTTACCCGAAGCCTTGCTGTTTACTTTACGCCTAATTTTCTCCTGTATAATTGTAACTCATCAGGCTGGTTGTACTAAAATTTGAACATTTGATTGCATGAGAGTTAATGGACAACACCTCTAAGTATTCGGGTACGTGTGTGTGTGTGCGCGCGCCTGTGTATTATATATATATTGGGAAACAATTGATCAGGATCAAGTTGCATGGAGACAGTCAGCTGGAGAAGGCGTAGTGGCTGCCGATGCTAATAGAGGTCTTCTGGCTGCAGAGAAAACTGAAAAGATAAAGGAACATTCCGGTTAGCCAGCATCCTCAGCATGGTTGCACGATCTGTGGCAGGGACTGTGACTGTGATCGGCCTTTACAGTCATAGCATACAGTAGCGAAATACAGGGGTCGGAGCTGGACAAAACTCATAGGACGCCACGCGCATGGTCTACAGATAGATACATATGATGATGGTGATACATATCAAGCATTTTCACTAAGGGCGCCTTTGAGGTAAGGATATCAGCTCGTTCATCACCATCAAACCCAGGTTGATACTAACTTACTTTCCGTGTAGGGAACTGAGACGCTAGACTAGTTAGGCACAACACACTGATTAGGACTTCGCGTCAGGGTCAGACACAACCCAGTGACACCAAGACCACAATCTCTCTTCCATGCAGCGTTCTCTGAAAACAGATTGTTTTCAAGGCAGTCTGGCTGACGAGATGTGGATGGATGTGATCCCGTAGTAGTGAGCGCCACCACGCAGATGAAGCCAAACGTAGCACAACCGCCTGCTCGGAATGTGAGGAAAGCTACTGCAACCCACCACTTAACATCCTTTTTCAGCGTGCACAAAATAGTAAACTTACTCATTATGGGCATTAAACAACAACAACTTCCCGTGTCCAGGGTGCCACGGCAGGCTTCATGTTTTCAGTGTTAGGCGAAGGTGTTGCTATTGACGCTCTCCGGTCGACTCAGCAGTGAATGGAAACCAAGTTTAATGTTATGGAAAGTAAATCAGTGGAGAAGAGAGCAGGAAACTCTCACCTCATAAAAAAAGACTGAATGCTAGTACAATGACTTTTCTAACACTTCATCCCAGACAGGAGTGTCTCTATGAGACTTATCTTCCTCAACCTTTAACTCCCTCTTACCTACAAGGTACTTGGCTTGGCTTGGCTTCGTTCATTCTCAATCTCCCACTACCAAACACTGAAAGGGCTTAAGTAGCAGAATGTAGTCCATAGAACGGAATGCGTTGTATCGTAGTTTACAGCTTGACTGCGATGTTTGCACCTTTCAGTCCAACACATCTGACTCCAGCAAGCATTTTGTGAGTACTGGGTTAGCATTCCCTCTTTGATCCCTTCTTCTTAGTCAGTCTGCCCTGCTACAGCCTGTTATCCAGGATCACCGCGTGGAGGTGTAGAAGGGTCTTGGCAGCTTTGGTTCGCTGACCCTGACGCTAGCAGTCAGCTATGAGTAGCTGACCACTGCAGCCCATGCGCTACTGAGCATCTTGATCCCACAAGGTACTATATCGGTGTCTCGCTTTCTCATGTCCATAACCTTCGATCTGTCAAGCTAGCGATCTCCGTCTGGCAGCTGTACTGCTCCAAAGATCAATCATTTTACCAAATAACCACCGGAAGCTCTAAATATTGTTATAATCTCAGATAAATTCTGGTTTTGAAATAGCAGAAGTCTGTCCGTAGTATGTTCTCTATTTTATTATGTTTACTTCCTGCGACTTTTTAGGCTTTGGAGAAGGTAGGTTGCGTATTGGGTAGGAAAGTCATTACTTTCTTTAGAATTTGTCCCGAACAGCGGCTAACAGCCTATTCTTACCGATGCTCAACTGCGAGCGGTTCTGTTATGTGCCCAGCTTGTGCAAGGGATCTCCGAGTTTACGCCAATCTCTAATATGACTAGACGCTGCTTTCACCTCCCCTAACAACAGGGAACGCTTGAAACGGGGAAATTCAAACCCATCGTTTCATGTTTCACGACTCGTGCTAGTGACATCAAATGTATTTCTCAAGTTTCCTCTTTAGTTGATTGCACTCGTGCTCCCTGGACTCAGAACGAGACAACTGACTTGTTTACATCTCTTTGACTCAGAGTCATCATGAGTCATATTAGCAGTTCACAGTAAACATTCCGCAGTGGGGGAGAGGGGGGGGGGGCGGGAGATGAAACAACATTGAAAACATGTAAATAATGGACAGAGGAAGTTAAAGTAATGTAACCACACAAATGCAATTAGTATGTGAATCGTGTCTTTCAAAATAGTATATGAATAAAAACATAAAGATATTCCCTCTCTATTCTTCACCGTACTAGATAAATTGTTCGTTGATGACTCATAATAGTTGGAAAAAAAAAATTTGAGACTTGTGTACCCGTTTAATTTTATTAATTTTTAAAATATTACAAAAAATATAATGTAATACTCACTATAACAACAAAATGTAGACTAAATAAACTGTAAGATGTGTAGGATTTCGTGTGAATAAACATCGACATTAGAAAAGTAGAACTTCAGGATATCACCAACCTGATAACTGTCCGACTAATTCAACACCACACGCTTAGCATGTAGATCGGTGGTACTTGTTTGGCAAGTGAACAAAGTCATTGATTTGGTTTTAAAAACAAAGTTAGACGAGAATACGGCAGTACTATGGATTAAAATAAAGAATAGAAACATCTGATTAGGTAGAGATCAAATGCCGCGCTAGAACAAGAACAAGAACATAACATTCAGTACCACTAAAACGTCTTCATCGTGACGTATGTCTTGTTCTGGTTTTACCGCGGTAACTGAACCACATTTATCAATCTTATGTGCCTTGGATAAGGATCGGGATCAAGATGGTGAGCAGCGCATGAGCTGCAGTGGTCAGCGACCCATAGCTAACTATTAGCGTCAGAGACAGCGAACCAGAGCTGCCAAGACCCTTCTACACCTCCACGCGGTGATCCTGGATAACAGGCTGCATCAGGGCAGACTGACTAAGGAGAAGGGATCGAAGAGGGAATGCTAACCCAGTACTCAAAAAATGCTTGCTGAAGTCGGATGTGTTGGACCGAAAGGTGCAAATATCGCAGCCAAGCTGTAAACTACGACATAACGCATTCCGTTCTCTGGACTACATTCTGCTACTTAAGCCATTTCAGGCTTTGGCAGCTGGAGATTGAGAACGAACGACGAACAAGAAGAAGCAGAAGGATCAGGATCAAGTTTGACATTGGTACCACAAAGTTGAAATAACTAAAGCGTTTATTAGTTGGTACTTTGTTACCAAGCTGATGTTCTAGTGACAGTTGATAAGTCACTGCTGAGGCTATCTGACAACTAGTTACACATTCTCTTAGACTTAGATCTTAGACTTTCTCATCTTCTGTAAAATTACTTGCCAGATATTTCAACTCTTCTTAGTTCTTAATTCTTAGTCGACCTGTACTTCTACAGTGGCAAAAGCCCCTGTGCAGGTCCCAGCTCTGGGATGATCTGGATGTAACCGGGAGGAGCATTTCCTGCTTAGTGGGCTAGGCTCGAGTAGCTTATTACTCCGCTGCGCTGGGGCAAGTGCCGCGGAGGATGGTTAACTGATGTGCGAATCCATCTTAATAGACTCGAACACTAGTGTAAAGTACACCCGCAGCTTGTTAGGCGCCATCTATCCTGCTCTAAACAAACCACCTAATCATGGTCGGCGTTATGCCATGTCACAGTTAGTCGCCTCTTACGACACGCTCTCTGTGGGGCAGTGGTGCTATTCTTGTCCTTGTCGTACACAAAGACCCCGGAGGACCACAACTCTTGTGCCTAGTTAAATTTGATATTGTTTACATGTATGTTAAGTTGAGGGGGGTGGGGGGGGAGGGGGGGGGGGTTCTTTTGTTATTCTGAATATTTTCCGCCCGTAATGTGTTGATATCTACATTATTTCTTTCACACGCTGAACTTAGAGAATTTATATGATTGTGTAGTTAATATTTATGACCATATAGTAGGTTATGGTCGACTGCCTAGATTAGCTCATGTTGGGGTTAGATTGGATGCTGCTTCTGGTGTTACAATTTGGCTTGATTCTGTTGTTATTCTGTCCATGTAAATGTTGAACTGCAATGGTTAAATCAAACATCATTGTCGCACATCTGTAGTTATTTCAAAGGCACGTGTCTCTGGATTGGATGTTCTCTCTTCATTTTTTTATATTATGGTGCAATGCTCTCATATTATATAATAGTTTTCTTTGTATTTCATAGTTTTCTAATATTGACCAAAGTGTTTCCCTATCATCTCATCAAAGTCGTTCTTCTCTTCTCATCTCATGTAAAGGATGTTTTGAAATGCTTGTAACATTATATTGTTCTATGGCTTAGTTGTCATAAAGCTAATAGAACATCAATACAAATAAACCCCTTATGGAATACATACTGAGCTTTGCTCGGCTGGGGTTCAACAAATGGTCTTATTTTGTGTCCAAATATTATCACACACGCTTTTACTGTATGTCCTATAAGCGATATGCATATGTGTCAGTTTCTTTTCTTGCCTTTTTTAAATTTCAGAGGTATATTATTGTTGCCAATCGTCTGGTTTATTTATTTCCGTTCTATCTGTTCTAAAGATTCTCTAGCCACTTCATCCTTTTCTTCCTACAAGCCTGAGCTGATTGTTTCTATGCTACCTATATCTGAGGACTTGTTTCTAGGGCACTGTTTGAAACAATTCTTTCTATTTCTTCAATCAATATCTGCTCATTTGATCAGACCAGCCATTCATCATATTGCCGTTTCTTCAAGTCGACTTACCTGTAAGTGAGTACTTGACAATGTCCGGGGAAAATATCGGAGAAGCTAGCAAGAGCTACGGAGATCGTGCTGTTGTCGACACTTTCAGCAATGAAAGCTACTGATAACATGTGAGTTCGCCCGGATGTATCGACGCCGGTTCTATGATCCATTTTCCAATCAATCTATCGTTCCAGATTACATTTTTTTCCTGAGATAAATCTGAATTATCCCCGAGTGCATGTTGGGTTGAATAACTGTTGGAGAAACTGCGGTCAAAGTGGTGTAAGTACCGAAGAGTACTGTGTCGTAACGACAATCATTTACGACCTGCAGAAACAGAAGAATTAACGTTTATAGGTCTATTCTTAAAGTCAAGTTCAGTATCTTGAAAATTTAAAACGAGCTCGGACGAGATCCCGTCTGGAAGAGACGAGCGGGTTGAAAAAGGAGTTGGAGATGGGTCTGGCTTGGGTTGACAGCAGGAGACGAGATGGACGGGTTGGAAGGAGAGGAAATGAGTAGGGTGACTGACAGGTTGAAGGCGGAAGAAGCGAGCTGGTTATGAGGGAGGGGTTGGTTGGGGGAATTATGGCGGATTGGAGGTCGGGGCGGGGGAATATGAGATAGGGGATGGGTGCAGGAAGGGGAAACGTACGTCTCACTGGAAACGGGCTGATTTAATTTCAGCCTAGGGGACGGCGTGTGCTCGTGGTTAAGTGACATATCTCACAACCCGAAGGTGCTGAGTTCGATCCCAATCACAGCTCCGGCCGTTACCCCAGGAAAGTAAACTCTTAAAAAATGCAGGAGGAAGCAGGCCCTTACATAAAATACATACCGAAGTCGGATGCAATGGGTCGACAGGCGCAAAATAAAAACAGTAGTGCAACGCACACCGCCTTGGGGAATAGAGAAATAATGCGAACGACATCAACAACAAAAATATGGCAGTCTGACTAACGAGGCGGGGGTCAGCGTGGTCTCTGTAATAGTGAGCGACATGCGATAACGCCAAGCAAAGCACAACCGCCTGGAGGACCCCTGTCCACATTCATCAGTACGCTACGGATAGGAGGAAAGCTACTGCAACCCGCAACGTAACGCTCTTTTCAGGGTGCAAATAAATAGTAATCGTTCTCATTGTGGACAGTCAGCAACACACAGCAAGCTAGCCCCTATCTATAATAAGGGAGACAATGCTGATGTTCTGAATTTGTCTTCCGCTCTGTTAACAAGTGCACATCCTCTTCCGTTAGATGTTCCTGTTTTATTATTGTCCTGGCTGAACTTAATGCTCACAGAAACTAGCACGCTGACATTTTCGATACCAGCCTACTATCACAAACCACAGATAATGTTATACTTTTAGCCCAGGTCACAGACACTACAATTGTGATTTGTCTAACTAGCTGAAATGTCAGTAAACGTGGCACTGCTTTATTCAGATGGAGATTACGTTATTTGTTGTTCCTAGCAACTCCTGCGGAGTTGTTTGACCTTAACAGATTTGATCTAGTAGCATGTTGTATTGCTTCTTCTTATATTCCAGGATGTAACGCAGAAGATAGCTGCTGGTCCTTCTTCTTCTTATTTCGCTTTCGATTAACCACATTTAGTACATTCATAGCCAAAGAGTCTGACCTGAAAATAAACACATTTAAGACAGAGAAAATGGTAACAGATAATCAACACAGACAAATGCATTTACTCATCAATGGAAAAATAATTGTACAATACAGAAGTTTACATGTTTGACGCAAAACCGTCACAGATAATGCTCACAGTAAGACTTGTAATAGAACAATCATTGCATTGGCTAAAAAGGCCTTCAGAGAAAAAAACTGAAATTGCATATCCAAAGAAAATCAGGATTGAGTAGAGGAACATCAATTTAATACTCATAATAGGCCAATTATACCGTTTGAGGCTGAAATTTGGACACTGGCAAAGAAGAATGAAACAAGTTCGGAAGAGTTTGAATCGCAGAATGTTATCGCAGAATGAATAAAGTGAATAGGACAGAAAGAAGATGTCATGAAAATGTCCTCACCGAGGTAGGTGCACAAAGACAAATATTGAAAATGATACAAAATCGAAGATTGATTTGATCGGGACACAATATGCAATATGGAAGTCTTCAACAGAAGATAATAGATGGCAAGATTCACGGGTAAAGAGGAAGTGATCACCAAAGACTCACGTTTAAGTCTCACGCACGCAGAGACATTATGGTACGAACTTATGCTGAAATAAAGAAAGGTGCAGGGGATAGGGTCAAATGGAATTACATGCTCAGACAACCTTACAACCAGTCTTGGGATTAGTCAACCAGATGATAGGGTTAAATTGAGAGACACGATGACAACCCTTCAACCATCATTAGGAATGACCAACCAGATATAGGGTCAAGTGGAGAGACATGTTCAGATAACCTTACAACCATCATTCATTAGGACTGACCAACCAGATGATAGGGTCAAGGGGAGATACATGCTCAGATAACCTTACAACCAGTCTTATGACTGACCAACCAGATGATAGGGTCAAGTGGAGAGACATGCTCAGATAACCTTACAACCATCATTAGAACTGACCAACCAGATGATAGGGTCGTGTGGAGAGACATGCTCAGACAACCTTACAACCATCATTAGAACTGACCAACCAGATGATAGGGTCAAGTGGAGAGACATGCTCAGACAACCTTACAACCATCATTAGAACTGACCAACCAGATGATAGGGTCGTGTGGAGAGACATGCTCAGACAACCTTACAACCATCATTATGACTGACCAACCAGATGATAGGGTCAAGTGGAGAGACATGCTCAGACAACCTTACAACCATCATTATGACTGACCAACCAGATGATAGGGTCGTGTGGAGAGACATGCTCAGATAACCTTACAACCATCATTAGAACTGACCAACCAGATGATAGGGTCGTGTGGAGAGACATGCTCAGACAACCTTACAACCAGTCTTATGACTGACCAGCCAGAGGATGATGATGAGTTCATTCATAAATATGGTGGTCCATAGTAGGCATCTTTCTTCATCATTCATCACATCACTCAAAGAACCAAATGTTTCAAACATGAAATTCGAGTTGGTCTTAGTATTAGAGTTTTTCTCACAAATAAGAACAACTTATTTCTCACATGACACTCGCCGTCTGTCTGTCATATTTCGTGAACATAGAATGTATCTCTCAGATTAAATAACCAGATCTCTTTCCCGCATTAAAGTGCATCTTCGTCTCAAGTTTCTGTTGTGGGCTGAAGATGCACCAATAAATGAGCTGGGTCATCATGATCAGTGCCCATAACTGGCCAAGACCCTTAAACACATTTAAGTGGTCACCCTGGAAACAGACTGGTCTAGCTATGAGATTAGGAATCGAAGAGAGAAGGCAAACGCCAAACTAAACATTATGTCCTAAAATCGAATGTGTAAGATAGACAAGTGCAGATATCTCAGCCTAACTATAAACTAGGGGGACTTCGTGGGCTAGTGGTTAAGTGACACGGCTCACAACTCGAAGGTACTGGGTTCCATCCCCAACACAGCAACAGCCGTTACCCGGGAAAGCATAAGTGAAACGGCTCACAACTCGAAGGTACAGCCGTTACCCGGGAAAGCAAACCCTTAGAAAATGCAGTAGCAAGCAGACCTTTACATAAATTAATGCTGAAGTCGGATGTATTGGGCCAACTGGTGCAAAATAAAAACCACAGTGCAACGCACCGCCTTGGGGATTAGAGAAATAAGGCGAACGCAACTAAACAACACAGAAAAAAATTACCACGCGACGTCACAAACGCCCGTTTCAGGACTAACATCGAAGAAGAAGTTTCTCTTGTCGCCATACAGTTAATCTCGTACATTGCTTTAGCAGGATCATACTTGCACATTAGTAATCTCCTTTAGCCCCCAGACCTGGAGAGCATGTGGTTAGCAGCGCTGGAGACCTCAAAACTCCAGGGGCTGGTGTGGATCTACTGTCCTGGTCATGCCGGGGTTCCGGGCAACGAGCGAACTGATTTTTTGGCGTCACACGCACCCATAACAGGCACAGCGGACATGGATAAAGGTCACATAGTGAAGGTTATCAAGGACCACCTGCTGGAAAACGACTCTGCTTTGGATGAGTCTGCAAGGCACAGGCTGCAGCACTTTGGAATCAAATTAGGATTCAGTGGATCAGGGAACCTGAGAGGACGAAACAGGAAGGTGTACAACCAACAGGCTACAGGCACCATTATCATCCACACTTTGCCCCATCTGCTGAGAGAGACTGAGCAACTATGGGTATACCCGGAGTGTAGTGAAGTCGACTCCTAAAACAGAACAGAACAGAACCTGAAGATCATGTTCCACAGTGTGTCCTCTTATGGTGCCCATGAGCAGCAATGTCGAAATCTGCCATGACTAGGTAATGTAATAATAATAATAATGTTCGCGTAGGCGTCAAAACTCCGTTGCGTCGTCGACCACTACCAAGTCAAACCGCTGAGGCTGTGTTCATGCGTAGCCTGTCGACCGAAATCTCTATAAACTCCTTAGGTGGAGCCGTGTACTCCGCGTCCTTGGCATACGGGCCGCGAGGAGTGTGTTAGACCACTGTTTGTGTCAAGCTTTCCGTGTCTGTCTGTGTCAAACTCTCTGTTTTTACGTGCCCCGCCCCCGAGGTTTTTGATTGTGTCCACATGTTCGTCAGCATGACCCTTGTTGTGCTGATAATACGAGGTTGGGAGAGGTATCGTGTAATCTCCGGTGGAGGGAGGGACGGGAGGAGGAAGTTGGCTTTATTCCGAGCAGAAATTTCCTTTGGTAGTGATTCTCTGGACTGAATTCTGGTAACTCCGCTATGGACTTGTTTCTCACGACTTGAGCCAGGCATGAAATGCAGCGAAATGCAGCATAATAAACGGGATAACAGATCAAAAGCACATCAGTTCCACAGAATATAGTCTTTGATACTACATAGTGAAGGAGTTGTGAAATATAATTTAAACAGGAAACACCAAATATCGGACAATTCGACACAAACATCGGAGAGAGTAGTGAGCATAGCCACTAAGGCGCGGCCATCTTACTTTTCTAATGTATTGTAATGTAAGCAGAAGTTTTTATGTACTCCCTTTTTTAACATGCTGTCTTTGTCTATGACAACACTGATGGCATTGTGATAATAAGTACGTCATCGTCAGCTGCCAGTAGAGCATATGTCTTTAACAAAATAGGCGCCAAGCACCCCTTTCTTGGGCCAATTGTTTCAGCTCTGATGAAGTCTTTCCTGATTTCTGCATGTTTAATTGAAGCTCTCTACACCATGTGTGTTTAGTCCTCTCGTCATTTCTTACACACGAGAGTTAAGGCTTTCATCGGTAACCTAAACTTATGCCCTAATCACTCCGCCTTGCCAACGCGTATTGGCTCACTGATACTTAACCGGCTCCATACAACAGTTGCGTAAAATGAGATTATTCTTCTTCTTCTTCTTCTTCTTCTTCTTCTTCTTCTTCTTCTTCTTCTTCTTCTTCTTCTTCTTCTTCTTCGTCCTCTTCTACTTCGATCAACTGATGCTATGCATTTATCCTGGTGAGGTTCAAGAAGACGACTGCGTGTCAGGTCTTCGCAGCTTTTCGAGCATAGTCATTCCCCTGCGCCAGACTGCCTCTATTTGGTCTGCATAAGTAGGACTGTTCTGCAGGATATGTTTTGGTGTTTGCTTATTGCGCTCTATGATCGCAGGTGGCCTATCATATAATTTAAACCTTTCAATCACACGTTCGTATCTATGTGTGAACGTTTGAAGTTTGTTTTCTCTTCGTCATGCACCAAGACTCTGAACTATATAAACGAACAGACTTAACATTGGAGTTGAAGTTTGTTTTAGCTTCGTGCTGGGCCTAATATCCTTAGACTTCCATACGTTTCATATGGAAACAATTGGACACTTATTTATAACCGCCCTCGTTGCACGTGGAAGCCCCCATATGTCCCATTCATTGCTGAGAGTGCCGGTGATAAAGTAAAAACTCCGTAACTCCAGCGGCGGCTCCAAGAGTTTCCACTTACTTCGTTAGCTACCCATTTACAGCTGGGTCGACTGAGCGATGGGTTCATACCATGAAAAAAATATGAAAATAAACTGAGTACCTCGCGATTCGAACCTGGTGCGTTGAGATTGTAGACCGAGTCCAAAACCCCTAGGCCACCGAATATTCTCTGAAGGCATCTCCATCTCTGGTCTTTTGTATTTGCATGTCATATCACCCCCCCCCCCCCCAACCCCAACCCCACCCAACCCCCCCCCCTCCCCCAATCCCCCTCTATCAACCCCGCCGATATTACCAGCAAGATATATGTAAGAATACACATCATGTAATAATAGCCCGGTATAACCAATCAGTCTGTAGACGCATATATTCGTATTACTTCTATTTTCACTCCATGGATACGCATTCCCTATTGTCTCCATTTCTCGTTTAAAGTCATTTTGTGTAGAAATCGACACTGGACAACATAACCAAATCATCAACAGGAGCCAGCTCATCAAATTACCCACCCAATCCCCAAGGAATGCCATATGGCCGCATTTTTTCATAATCCAGTAAATAGCTAGAAGGAAAAAAAGCGGGGATAAGCGGCAGCCCTGCTGAACTCTAGTTTGTATGTTGTTGTTGTGATGAATACCCACAATATATCCCACAAGTTTCAAGCGACTCCTTGTCTCAAAGAAGTTGGGATAAGAGCGTCTGCATCCTGAATCCCGTCCAGTCGTGTTGACTTCTGTCTTGCCACTGTTCCAAGGAAGCTCGGGACCGGAGAATGAGGTTGATAACCAGCGCAAGTTACATCATCAAGACAACAACGTCTGACGAAGTCGCACTTATCGCTTGCAATGGGCAACTAATTAAATAAGTTCACTCTTTTATGGAACCAGAAAAGGGAAGTAAGTGACGGGTTGTAGTAGCTTTTCTCACATCGCCACCGTGTTGATGAAGTTGGGCTGAAGTCCTCCGTGTGATTGTGTTATGCTTGGTTTCATCTGTGTATCGATGACGGCTAAGGAGATCCCGTCCATCATTCACCTCGCTAGCCAGGCTGCGAAGAAGAACAACCCATTTCCAGGATGGCCTGCATGGATGTGAGATGGGGATCTTAGTTAACATATTTTACCTGACCATGCCTAACACGTCCGATCAGTATGTTTTGCCTGACCAGACGTTATTATACAGGGCTCAAAGAGTCAATATTCATAAAGAACCATTTAGCGAATAATCTCATTCGTTCTTGTTAAAATACTCATAAAAGTATGTGGTACGTCATAATGATGGAGCAACTAATATCCAAAGCATTGATCTGGCCAGACTGTAATTCTAACATGTAATAAGAATGAAAGATATATCGAATGCGGGGAGCTGAGACGCTAGTCCGGTCAGGCACAACATACTCACCAGGACGTCGCGACAGGGTCAAACACATAATACTGACCTAGACCCCTGTCTTTCTTCCATGTAGCGTACCCTAGAAACAGGCTGTTTTCAAAACAGTCTGGCCGACAAAGTGTGGATCGACGTAATCCCCGTAGTACTGAGCGTAACGTAGATGAAGCCAAGCATAGTACAACCGCCTGGGGGACCCCAGTCCACCATTATCAGCACGCTCAGGATGTGATGAAAGCTTGTAAAACCCTCAACTAAACACATATTTCAGGGCGCACAAAAGAGTAAACTTACTCATTGTGGGCATTGAGCAACAACAAACATGAATATATCGTTACCTGTACCACATGGCAAATCCTAGGCACGAAATAAAAGACATACTGCAGAGGTACACATATCAAATAGCTAACATTTTTTATTTAATCATAACAGTGAACGCATACATCATTCACAAAATAATTTACATATCAATCATGTTCTACCACGAACAGCAGACAATCACAGAAATAAACACACAAATTAGAGCATTCATATTTGGAAGCACCATGTAAAGTACACACACTAGTACAAGATATAAAACATTGTCATAACACACGGATACAAATGACAAACATAGCAGATAGACCATGTTGACCAGATCGTAAACAGCACACACTAGCCTACAACTACATGTGTCTCAGATTATCAGAACTGAGATTAATAAAACAGCACAACAATGCATCACTTCCATACACTGCCACATTTTAATATGTCATACCTAAAGCCACTGACGTACATAAGATACAAATACACGATGTAACAAGAGAAAACTTCAAACATTCTTTTAGGCTACATGATCCCTTAAAGCACATCAGAATTTGAAGAGGATATAAATACTTCAAAAGAGACTACTCTGGCACGTTCACAAACATACACAGTCAGAAATTACCTTAAAAGCAAGGGAAATACCATGCGTACTCATAGACAACATTGCTCCCATAAACCCACTAAAATGCAAAACAAATAAGCATTTATTTATTTATTTTGATACAAACTTTTGAATGACCAGTCCAGGATCCGTCAAAATTTGATAGATTAACAAGTCAGACGAGTAGAGCTGCAACAAATGAAGGACTAATGCTGTTACAGGAGCGAATAAGAAAGAGAGACAGTGGAGTTTGTTTAATTGACCTATCGACTCAATTATGGAAGAACGTACACAAGCCGTTTCAGTGTTAGAATAATTGGAGCAGTCAAGAGGTATATTATATATTGATACAGAAACAGGTGGGAAGCACAGCACACATGTCTATAACCAAATGATGCATATTACTAGCTCAACTATGCTAGAGGGTAGAATGGATGGCAGTCGTTCAAGAGACAGACAACGTTATAAGTGGGTGGATAACATCAGGAGATGGACTGGAAACAGGATGTCTTATTGCACCATTACGACAAGAGATAGAGTACTCTGGAGATCCATTGCAAGAGAACGTCGATGCGTCAGTGGCACTTGAACTGAACTGATCTAGCTCAACAGAAGGTGAGTAGGTAGCAATCTGTAGACTCCGCACAGGCCGCGACAGGCTGAGATACGATCTGTTCAACAAACAGACGATAAGAAATACAGATGAACGTGTAGGCGCACTGACATGATAGCTATTGGACATCGACTACAAAGGGGTCCAACATACGAGGAACAGAAAAAGCTCGTATGGCCATTACCAATACCATTTATAGACAAGCTCAATAGAGATACCAATAAACTCATGTTAACAACTGCCTTTGATTTATATATATACAAGTTCACGTCTGAAGGCGGAGGAAGAAGAGGAATCATTGGAGTCTCGGGGTTAGAGCTGTATTGTTAGTTAGTTTTTGGTCCACTTATACCATGATGGGTGACGTCTGAAGCCTAAGTTGCTTCTCCTGGACCAGATCCGTCGTGTCTGACGTCGTCAGCCTGTGTCGCTATAATATTGTCTTTCTGTCGTTTATCCACCTACCCCTCGGGGCTCTCTTGATTGGAAGCCGGACCGTCAGACATTGTAATCTCTCAGAGGAAGCAGATCAGGTGGTGTTCCCAAGTCATAGCCGAACCAGCGCAACTTTTCTGGTCACGTTTTCGGCACATGGGAAGAAACTCACTCCTTTGTGGCCGTCCTTGTTCCTCAGTAAGTTTCTTCTAGAAACGCTGGAAGCCATTTAAGATATGTCACCATTTAGCAGTTGCAGATTTACTCTCTCGTTCCTAGAACATGGCCAATGTTTGGCTCTGTCAGCACAGAATTGGTAGGGAGACGCTGTGGATAAGTTGCTGCTTTGCTGCTAGACTAATTTAGTTTGCGCTCTGCATCATATCTCAATTTCTCTGTCGCATCTGCCGTCTTCTGAGAAAATGTTTCCCAGATACTTGATCTCCTGAACCTCCTGGAGAACCACGTTCTAAATGCTCAAGTAATCGACTCCTGCGTTCTGTTTACCCTCTTAGGTGTCGTCTTATACGCCCTGAAACCCATACCATACTTATCGCAGGCTACGTACAACGAAGCCAAGTGATTTTCGAGTTTCTGTTCGTCGGTATATTCGAGACATTGTTCATCCTCAAATAGCAGTTTGCATATAGAATTATAATCTGGATCGTGTGTCGCAACCTGATAGGCATTTGACATAATTCTATCCATATATATGTTAAAACGCAGCGTGAACAGCACACATCCCTGGTGCTAACTTTTGATTATTGTAAAAGTCATTGTGACAGCGTCTTCCGGACGTACCGCACTCTCGTTCGCTCGGTACAGAGCTTTCACATTGTCAAGCTACTGGCCTTGTATTCCATACTCCTCCATCTCCGCCCAGAGTCTATTTCTGTAAACTCTGTCGAAAGCTTTCAAAAGGTCAATAAATGTTAAGTTGAAATGTTGGTGGTACCCAATGGTTTTCTTCAACTTCTTCCTCGTGGTAAATAAAGCATTGCTGCACCCCTTACTCTTGCTGAAACCGAATTAGGTCATCTGTGGTCCAGCAATCGATCGCATTCTATGTTCAAGAAGCTTTACATACATCTTCCCTGTATGACTTGACAACGAAATAGATCTTACATGTGTCCCAGTTCAACGTCGAACCTTTTCCTTTCAAATTGGCTGCCAGTCGTCTTGAACTTGTGACCTATTTTATTTAGACACAGAACTTCTGCCTGCCCACACGCCTGGATTGCATCTGTAGGATTGCCGTCTTTACCCATAAACGTGTTTCCTTGAGTGTTTTCAAGTACTTTTTCACCTTTTGAATCAGTATATCCGTCGTTAGGTGGTATGTGAGCGAGGTACGAATGGCATTTCCTCTACTGTACCACTTGGGTTAAGATGCTCATGAAAGTATTCCTTCCAACTCGCTCTATGTTCAGACCCTTCGAGAAAAGGGGTTTATTTTCCATCGTGAGTGATTGATGTTGGATGGTGACCTACGAAGAGTCCAAAAGGCATATTAGAGCCAGATACATGGTCAAATGGGAAACAGAACATACTGGCTACACAAAAAATGATGCCTATTACCAATTGAACAGAAGAGAGCAGGTCGTGGTCTTCAGACTCCGCACAGGCCACAACAGACTGAGGTACCACCTATTCAATAAACTGAAGATAGGTGGCACTGACGAATGTACTTATGGTACCGGGAAAATGACCGCCGAACATCTGCTGCAAAACTGCCCGACATACGAAGACGAGAGAAAGCACATGTGGCCATCACCAGTGGCAACACTAGACAAGCTCTATGGCAGTGTCGACAGCCTCAGGATGACCGCTGCTTTTTTCGAAAAAATACAGATTTACGTTTGACAGCGTACGAAGAAGAAGAAGAAGTAGAATAAGAAGAAGAAGAAGAAGAATAAGAAGAAGAAGAAGAAGAAAAAGAAGAAGAAGAAGAAGAAGAAGAAGCAGGATGGTAACTATCGTCCCTCAATCTCGTCGCTTTGATGCTATTTTAGAAATTCCTAGGGTGGGACTTGCGCATGTTTGAGAGATTCTTCTCCGTATTGGGCCCAGGCTTCCTGCTTAGCCCTCATTTGTATCTACTTGTTATGTCTTCTGGCATTCTGGTAAGAAATATAATCGGTTGGCTCCATTGAAGTGAGCCATGTCTTGTTCAATTTATTTTTGTCCTGTTCATGCTACTAGGCAGTTTTTGATGTTGCTTCCTGCTGTATCTTAAAGATTTCGTTTCTTATACCTTAACGATGAACGTTCGTCATTGCAACATTTGAAAAAGGCCCATTCGTTATATATTGTGGTGGCATCTCTATCGATTGTCTAATATGCTTTGGTCACAGCAGTGATGAAATCGACCCTACAGACACGTCTCTAAATTATTGTAGCTTTGCGATCATGATTGTATTCTTTCTCTGACATTTCCATGTTGAGGAGAAACGTGCCATAACGTCCGGTCTATGATCAGTTCCATGCTGGGGAGAGCCGTGTCATGACGATTGGTTTGTTTAGTTCTGTGTTGGAGAGAACGTGTCATAATGACGGGTCTGTGATCAGTTCTGTGTTGGAGAGAACGTGTCACAATGACGGGTCTGTGTTCAGTTCTGTGTTGGAGAGAACGTGTCATAATGACGTGTCTGTGATCAGTTCTGTGTAGGAGAGAAGGTGTCATAATGGCCAGTCTGTGATTAGTTCTGTGTTGGAGAGAACGTGTCATAATGACGGGTCTGTGATCAGTTCTGTGTTGGAGAGAACGTGTCACAATGACGGGTCTGTGTTCAGTTCTGTGTTGGAGAGAACGTGTCATAATGACGGGTCTGTGTTCAGTTCTGTGTTGGAGAGAACGTGTTATAATGACCGGTCTGTGATCAGTATTCACATGCACATTTGGGACAACTATGCAGTCATTTATAAATGGCATTTGTCTGTGTTGTATTTTAATGTAGTCTATTTGTGAAGAACCCCGATTTCATTCTACCAATACGTCTCGATATGGCAGAGTCTGTGTTGGAAGACGATCATCGTTATCCGCAGACCGTGTACGGGACACAGATTTACGATTTCCTGGGTGATACTATTTCGATCTAGAGAATCGCTGTGACATCCTAGACATTGCTTCTGTGACGACTTCTATCTCCCTGTTCTGCCGTTGAAGTTACTACACCATCGCAACCAGGTCTCTCCTCTTATCCACCCTAAATATTCTGAAAAAAACCTCTCTTCTCTTCTCAGCGTTGTTCTTATTGTTACATGGGACTTATGTCTGCACATATGTACAGGTTCTTCCGCTTTCGTGTAGGTGCAGACATCAATCTTGCTCCAGGTGTAGTCCGTACGTGCTATTGACTTCACTTTCTCAGAGTGGGGATAAGAAAGCACATACCGTATTTCCCTGGGTCCGCTGCGCTGACGCTGATCCACGTCAGAACATTACTGCCATGTACCTTCTTGCTGTTCTACCCCTTATGTCGCACATCAGTCAGTCCAAGTACCTCCGCCCTCGAGGTCATCATAAAGTATACCAGTTCCGACTCTGTTTTCGGCAAGCTCACTGATATTCATTGTCGCAATTTGAGTAGATTATAGCAGCTAGCCAGAGACGTCTTTTCGCAATTTCACGAGACCAGGCAAGCTATGCTCCTGTATTGGATTCATCACCATCATGTGACATATTCTTTCCAGAACGTAGTCTGAGTCACTGCAGCTCTGTATGCATTTCGGTTTAGGATGAGTCGACCGGCGTCATACAAAGACATCCCCAGACTATCCGTAATGTTCTGATTCCATCTTCGTGGATGTGTGCCTCTTTTCCTTCTTCAAGAAACCATGCCCTCCAATATTATTCGTATTAGAAGAAACTACGCTGTCGGCTTGCTGGGCCATTCACAGTTAGGCTGTTGTTACGCTAGGAGAAACATTTGCAATTGTAAGCGGTCAAGCTCACGTGGCCTTGAATTTTCAATACGGTAACTGCGAGTCAGACTGGGCCAGGCATTCGCCATTGCTTTGACGTCACCACAAAGGGTTGAATGAAGATAGTTTGCAACGCGATCTCTCGGTACATAAAATATTTCTCACACAATCTTATTTTTGACGGGCTTTTGAATAATCTCAGGGCTCTTTAGTGGACTCTAGCAAGAACCTTCGTGGATCGCCATTGAACAATTCATGGACCCTACTGTATTCTTCGTGGATCTCTACAGGGTTCTTTATGAGATCTCCGCCCGAGTCTTTAGTGGACCCCCTACTAGTACCTTCGTGGATCTTCCTAGAACTCTTCACCGATTCTACTGGACTATATGTGGATTTCCACAGATCTCTTCCCAGACCCATCAAGAGCTTTCTTGGATCTTCTTAAAAGTCATCTCCATAGAACGCTCCACTGACTCCACTGGACTTTTTGTAAATTTCTCCATATATCCTCATGGACCACACTAGATTATACATGGATCTCCGCATAATTTATTACTGCTCCAACTAGACTGTACTACGTAGATTACCACAGAATGTACTACTGCCCTCACTAGACTCCATGGGGATTTCCACATAATTCTTTATGAACCTTTAATCCTCTTCCCGGACTCATACTTTTAAAACCCACACAGGACTCTTCGTAGACTACAAGCTGGGAAGCACTATTTTCAGTTTGTATAGAGCATAACATCTAAATTACTATCTATATCGTAATATACACCCTATTTATGCGAACTAATCTACTGACTCAAGCACACATACATTTGAGAAGGAAATAGCCAACCGTGCTGAGTTCATACATCGTGATTGTCAGACTTGAAAATCGAGTTTAATCTTTGTTTCCATACTAACCAGGAAACAGAAGAAGTATATATAAATACATTTGTTTAAACACTTCTGTATTAAGTACACGCTTTTATTTGTTTTATTTATTTTTTGTTTGTTTTGAAGACTAAGAGTCTTATTTTGATAGAGGCTATGTTCACAATTTCAGTTCTCTAGGTTACGGGAAGTTGGTTAAAATAGGAGAAATAGAAGTCTTGCAAACGGATAAAGGTCAAGGCAAGTTAAATAAAAGCTTGTTAAAAGAACTTTCCCTGATGTCAGATGGCCTTCTTCGTTTGGTCCCCAATCTCCATTTATCAGGCCATGAACAGGGCTTTGCAAGTAGCAGGATGTTGTCCGGAGAACGGGATGGCTTGTCTCGTAATGTACAGCTTTACTGCGATGTTTGCACCTTTCGATCTGACACATCCTTCAGCAGGCATTTTTGAGTACCTGGTTAGCCTTCCCTCTTCGTTCCCTTCTCCTTGGTCAGCCTGCTCTGTTGCAGCCTGTTATCCAAGATCACCACGTAGAGGCGGAAAAGGGTCTTGACAGCTCTGGGACGCTGACCTTTACCCTAGTAGTCAACTTTTGGTTCTTTACTGCTGCAACTCATGCACTGCTCAGCATCTTGATCCATGTGCGATAATCAAAACGTGACATGTGTCATATTTTTTTTCTTCGTTTGTCTTCATCTCATCAGTGCCGCATTATGATTGTGTAGGCCCCTGTGCTACATTTATTATGAGACCTCTAGTAATATATTTAACTATTTTTTATTGTAATGAGGCTGTACAAAATACAAATTTGTGTTTATATTTGGAAGCCCTCTAACTGACATAGTACCCTGGACTGCAAACAGGAAGCCCGTAATATAATACGGTAGTGCCCGTATACTGTCCAGCATTGTGATGCGAAGGCACTTTATTAAAGTGCGACAACAACGTTGGGGACAAAGTGTCAGAGACTTCATTGCATTAACCCACAGCTTGTGTGGAGTACCCAGTTCCCTTCCTCGCTGTTTTTCTTTCTCTAATCGTAGGTCAGGTACCAATTTACAAATGAACTCCCTGTACAGCTGACTCGACTGAAACGCTCCTGTATCGAGTGTTCAACACCATACCTTTCCCTCGAAAACCAGGTGATACATCACTACACCTGGCAATACCTTTTCAATATAAGAAATGAATGCTTGCTATATCCGAATACAATTTTATTCATAAAAAGTGCTCTCGAAACTCAGTCAGTCCTCTCAAAACCGGCCAATCCCTTTTAAGTCAGAACATACAATCTTGCAATTCTTTGGTAGATATTTCCGAGATGTTAATTGAATCGTTATCGGCAGTATACTCCATTTTCAAGTTGTAACCTTATTTATTCTTCTGATAAAACTAATTCTTCATAAGCTAAATACTGACCATGCGATAAAATCTTCAGCTGCTGAGAGCCGCGCGCTGAGATCCAAGGAAGGGTGTGTTATATTGAGCGATGTTAATAACGTTTATATGTACAGAGTATCATACTCAATACCTGCACCCGGTTTCCCCTTAAAATGTAAAAGTGATGAACGTAATTCTTCTTCTTCTTCTTCTTCGTTCGTTCTCAATCTCCCGCTACCAAACCATGAAAGGGCTTAAGTAGCAGAATGTAGTCCAGAGAACGGAATGCGTTGTGTCGTAGTTTACAGCTTGACTGCGATATTTGCATCTTTTGGTCCAACACATCCGACTTCAGCAAGCCTTTTTTGAGTACCGGGTTAGCATTCCCTCTTCGATCCCTTCTCCTTAGCCAGTCTGCCCTGCTGCAGCCTGTTATCCAGGATCACCGCGTGGAGGTGTAGAAGGGTCTTGGCAGCTATGGTTCGCTGGCCCTGACGCTAGCAGTCAGCTATGGGTCGCTGACCACTGCAGCATCTTGATCCCGAACGTAATTAAATAAGACGGGACACGTACATACCCTGGTATATGAGCAACATGATAATAGCTTGTTAACCACTTGGAAGACGAAGAAATATGTACTGACGATTTTCAGCAGGATGTCTCCAAATGCCACATCTAAATGTCAGCACAGATGACATGATTTCCTTCTTTGAAGTTCTTGTCATTTCAAATGGATTTGATCAAAAAGGTTGCTTGATCTTATCCCACCAGCTTTCTTCCTATGGGGCATTCTGAAAAGGAAAGTGTACCGCAACGTCATGGAATTTCATGGAACTACAAGAGAACATTCGGCGGGAAATTGAATCTGTAACTTCTGGTGTGTTGGTGAATACCTCTCGTAATATGGAGAACCGTGTGCAGGCATGCCCTTAAACTGAACGTTTTTATACTGGTTTAGAAGACTCATCAGAGTTTGTATACAACCAGTTACATTTGCATTACCCTGCTCTAAAAGCTATGCGCATCCAATCTATTTTTAAATGCATTAACTGTCCCTGCCTCCACTACCTCCTGGAGCAATGCATTCCAAGCATTCACCACTCTCTAAGTTTAAAAATTGCAAATGGCGACCACTCGCAACATTTGCTATGATCTCTCATATGCATCTCACATACTAAGGTAAATTCATGTTAAATATGATCGGATTCCATTAGTTGGTTAACAAGTTATTAGTGAAAACCAGTGTCTGGTAGCGATTAGGACACCATGTACTTTACCTAATGGTAGACGCATTGCGAATAACAAAATAATTATGGTTTATTTAGTATTGCGAACAGGCCACTGCGGGTTAAAAAATGATGTTTACCAAATTAAATATTGGGCAACCGGACATGTATCCATGTGGAGAGAACAAACACACGGTTAAACATGTTCTAAACATCTGTCGACTCATCGAGAAGAACAAAATGACTACACGGCCCTCCCCAACACAATTACGACATAAACTATATAGCGACGACGAGAGAAGTCTAAGAGGGACGACTTCCAGGTTTATAGGGGGCAATAGATGCGAGAATTTGAGAGCGAATGAAGAAGGAATGGACAAATGTGTTTAGCGACCTTAGACTGCGGAGTACAGTATATACGACGTGTGTTCAAATGAAACCGGACGTAACTGCACCAAGTGAACATACGGTCGATGCGGATGATGACGTCGATTTTGGTGTAAATAGCACATACCAACCGTCAAGTTTGCAAAATTTCATTATCCTCCCACTCGTAGATTTCTCAGCAGACCGCTGAAAGCATGGCGGGTGTGATACAGAATCCGTCCAGAGTTGATCAGCGATCAGTGATTCGGTTTCTAACAGCTGAAGGATGTCGACTAGTTGACATTTATCACAAAATGTAGGCAGTGTATGGTGACAAAAGTGTGCCGAAGACAATAGTGAAGGACTGGACAACGATGTTTAAAGAAGGACGTGAGTTGACGAAAGATCTTCCGAGACCAGCTCAGGCGCATATTGTTTCGTCAGACGATTCATCGCCAAAATTGATGCAGCAACTCAGGTCACCATACACTGCCTGCTTTCTTGGATGAATGTCAAACTGGTCGACATCCTTCAGCTGTTAGAAACCGAATCACCGCTCGCTGATCAACTGTTGACGGATTCCACCCACCATGTTTTAAACGGTCTGCTGAGAAAACTATGAGTCGGAGGATAATGCAATTTTGCAAACTTGACGGTTGGTATGTGCTGTTTACACTAGAATCAACGTAATCATGCGTATTGTAAGTATGTTCACTTGGTGCAGTTAGGTCCGGTTTAATTTGAACACGCCTCTTCGATAAGAACACTAGCCTATTCTTAATCTAGGTGAATGATGTTTTATTGTTCTATACTAAAGTGATATATTACAGCAGTAAACATTAATTGGGGTCAAGATGCAGCAGTGAATGAGCTGATAGCAGCCATTGGCTCAAAGCTGGCTGCTAAAATCTGGGTCAGCGAATAGTAACTGACCAAGACCCTATCCTCCTCCACGTGGCGTCCTTGTAAACAGGCTGCAATAGTCACTAATGTATTTTGGCCAAGGGATAGGGATCGCAGTGGGAAGACAAAACCGGTACTAAAAATTACATCTGCAAGAGGATATGTCCCGTGAAAAGCCCGTGATATCGCAACCTCGCTGTAAACTACACCACAGCATTGGAACGTCCTTTTCAAGGCGACCACCGAAGAAGAAATGAAGTAAACATTAGTTTATCATTTATGTGTTCTACGTTTAACTGAGGGACGATGGGACTAACGTCTGGTCAGGCAAAACACACTGATCAGACAATGTTAGCCAGGGTCAGGAGAGATGTACTGGCCAAGACACTCACCTTACGGGACGATGAGACTAACGTCTGGTCAGACAAAACACACTGATCAGACAATGTTAGCCAGGGTCAGGAGAGATGTACTGGCCAAGACACTCACCTTACGGGACGATGAGACTAACGTCTGCTCAGACAAAACACACTGATCAGACAATGTTAGCCAGGGTCAGGAGAGATGTACTGGCCAAGACACTCACCTGACGGGACGATGAAACTAACGTCTGGTCAGACAAAACACACTGATCAGACAATGTTAGCCAGGGTCAGGAGAGATATACTGGCCATGACACTCACCTGACCTCTTCGTTGGTTGTCCTAGAAACAGGCTGTTGTCGAAGACAACAGTCTGGCTAACAAGGTGAGGTTCGGCGTGATCTCCATAGTAGTGAGCGACACGCAGATGAGGCTAAGATAGCACAACCGTCTAGAGGATACCGGTCCACCTTCATCAGCACTCTCGGGATGTGAGGAAAGCTACTGGAACTAGTCACTTAAATAACGTCCTTTTCAGGGCTCACATAAGAGTAACCTACTCATTGTGGGCATTCAAGACAAGAACAGCAACATTGAACTGCTTTCTGTTACACTTTGTACATAGTTTAGCATTGTATTTACATTAATAACTTATTACAATCATCGCTTCGTTCCATCTGTGCTGTTTCATTAAGTTAACGAAAGAGAATTGGTATTGTGAAGCGCCTTAAAAAATGGTACACGTGTACAAAGCCCCGTAGATTGCAGTACGCTTTTTCAAAGTGCAGTAGACTGGTGTTCGTTTGTTCAAAGCGCCGTAGATTCGGGTGCGCTTGTATGGGTACAATACATGTTAAAGGTTATATTTGTATTTTAGTTAATCGTAAAAATTGTTGTTGTTGTTAAATGCTAAAAATGAGTAAGTTTACTATTTTGTGGCCCTGAAAACGGCGTTAAGTGACGGATTGTAGTAGCTTTCCTGACATCTCGAGCGTGCTGATGAAGTTGGGCCGCGCTACTCCAGGCGGTTGAGCAATGCCTAACTTCATCCACGTGACGCTCACTACTACGGGAATCACGAAAATCCACATATCATCAGCCATACTGTCTAGAAAACAGCTTGATTCCAGGGAAGGCTACATGAAATAGAGATACTGGTCTTAGTCAGTATATTGGGCCTGACCTTGACGCGATATCCTGGTCAGTATGTTGTGCCTGACTGGACTAGCGTCTCAGTGTCCCAACAGGAAAGATTAATAGTTATAAGATGGCAAAGAGATGTACACTCACGAATCCATCCTTGTAGAAGACATTGATATATTATTCTGTATTTCGTATATGTTTTTTATTCTGTTCATTATCCCATTATAATGTATTCATCGTTATCTGTGGAGTTGACAGATGCATTCATTAACATTCATCAACTATAAATATGTCATCTTTGAAGAAAATAATTCGATTCATTCACAAACACACAGTTGGTTATACTTTGCTAATATCAACAATGCCACGTCACATTGGCGTTCAGTCCTGTCTGTCTACGTTTGTTGTGCGTCGCCAGGCGCATTCCTGTACTCGGAATGTTACCAGTGATGGAAGCAGATGATTATAACAGGATAGAGACCATGATGCAAAATAATCGTCATAATCATCATCAGTCTCGTTACCTAGAAGGTCGTTGAGGCACCGTTGTTACAGTTTGTCGAACCAGTTCACGCCATACGTCTTGATTTACACCAGAGTCTTAGTTTCAGCTATATACCTTCCCGTCCACTTTTTAATGTTGCCATTCTATCTCGTTTTCGGTTTCTCTCTCCCACGCTACCAAGGCACAGCGCCTTGCAGGACAGTTTTGGACAGCCCCCAGCGATCTTGACACATGTCCATAACATGTACATTTTCGTGTTTTTACTATAGTCAATAGGTTTTTATTTTGGCCTAACTCCTAACAGTTTCAAGAACACTCTTGAAAATAATAATAATAATGTTCATTAGGCTGTGTTCATGCGCAGCGTATTGACCGAAATCCCTATAGACTCCCCAAGTGGAGTCGTGTACTCTGCAGCCTTGGTATGAGGGTCGGGAGGAGTGTGTTGGACCAATGTTTGTGTAAAGCTTTCCGTGTCTGTCTGTGTCAAACTCCTTGTTTTCCCGTGTCCCGCCGCCGAGGCTTCTGGCTGAGTCCACCTGTTGGTCAGCGTGACACTTGCTGTGCTGAGAATACAAGGTTGAGACAGGTATCGTGTAACCTCCGGTGGAGATATGGGCAGGCAGGACGGAGACGGTTTCAGTCCGAGCAGAAATGTCAATAAAATGTGATAATCCGTACTGAATTCTGGCGTGCAGTTAAGCGCAATGTTGCACTCCGTCATGGACTGGTTTCCCACGGCTTGAGCCAGGCATGACATGCAACGAAATGCAGCATAACAAACATGATAACCGATCGAAAGCATATCAATTCCACAGAACAAAGTCCCTGATACCACCTGGTGAAGGAGTTGTAAAATATAATCCAAACAGGAACCACCGAACATCGAAAAACTCGAAACAATCACCGGAGAGAGTCGAGAAAAAAAAATATTATCTCATTATTTGAGAAAACGTGTTATGAAATATAAATGGGTATTGTCAGATACAGCACACAGATAAAATATGCAAATGAAACCTACGTTGCTACTATTATGCCGTCATCAGGGACAACCAACAATAGCCATAATGAATTAGTGAATCACAGAAGAAGGAATGTATATATAAATAGAGGATATTAATATATAAAGACGTAAAAAAAAGTACTTAGCTCAAAAATCGTCACATGGTTCCTCATGGGCTGGAGGCCGGATACCCAACATGCCCCTCATGGGTTGGAGGACGGATACCCAAACAGGCCCCTCATGGGTTAGAGGCCGGATACCCAACAGGCCCCTCATGGGTTGGAGGCCGGATACCCAACAGGCCCCTCATGGGTTGGAGGCCGGATACCCCAAAAGGCTCCTCATGGATTGGAGGCCGGATACCCATCAGGCTCCTCATGGGTTGGAATCCGGATACCCAACTGGCCCCTGATGGGTTGAAGGCCGGATACCCAACAGGCTCCTCATGGTTTGGAGGCCGGATACCCAACAGGCCCATCATGGGTTGAAGGCCGGATACCCAACAGGCTCCTCATGGGTTGGAGGCTGGATACCCAATATGCCCATCATGGGTTGAAGGCCGGATACCCAACAGGCCCCGTCATTTGTTGGAGGCCGGATACCCAACAGGCCCCTCATGGGTTGGAGGCCGGATACCCAACAGGCCCCTCATGGGTTGGAGGCTGGATACCAAAAAAAATCTTTTAATCCACAGACTCGCCTTATTATAATTTTATTTGAAAAAAGCTCCTTCACAACAAGTTATTCACATTTTTTTATATATCAGGAAATGTTTTAGGGCTGATGATTAAAAGTCGTTTGCCCTTTCAGTAGCCGCGCAGTGTTCAAGAATTCGTTTTAGTTTATATCTCAAAATGGCGTATTCCAAATATACCAAAAACAATTTAAAAAAATATAATTTAAAAAGATGCATTAAGTTAGTTTACATAAAAGTATGTGTGAGTCGACTGTAAACCAATTAATGATCTCATTAAGAATTATAAGAACATCGGTCATTAAGTATGTGGTTTATAACTTCAAGAAACGATAGATGGCAACGTGTTCCCACTTAACTCCCTTGAATCCGCTATTGGATGCCACTTCTCGCGTAATTATGACTTAACGCGTTATTTGAATGGACAGTTTTTGCAACATGTTTTAATGAATAAATGCTTAGTGGCCTCAAGGTAAAGTGCCCACCTTGGTTGCTGGAGGTCACGGATTCGAATCACGGTAGAGGCTGTAATTTTTTCATCTGAATCTTCTGTCAACAATTTCTATGATATCTGGATAGTGAGATCGGACTCCCGTGTCGGTGTCGATCACGTTAAAAATCCCTTGGCAGTAAAAAATCGAAAGGAGTAGCGGCTAAACGGCCGCTGTCCGGAAAACATTCAAAACTCTAGTTTAAAACCTTCACAAATTGTGAGTACCTTCCCCAGACCCAATAAGCAGCAGGAAGTTTGTACACAACATATTACGGAAAGTCTAGAGGAAAACAAAAGAGGGTGTTAAAATGAAACTGGTTCTGCTTCTTCTTCTCTTCCCTTGATGATTCCAGAAAAAATACTGTTTTGTAATGCTATCAGCTGATTTTTTTAATATGTCTTCTTCCAACGGCAACGTGTTTTCTTCGCGTCATGTTCCCCTGATATCAGTCTTGTCCTTTCCAATAGTTCCCCGTTAGTGATCTTATCGTAGCATTTTAATCTCTCTATTCTGTCTTGTTCTTTCCAATAGTTCCACGTTAGTGATCTTATCGTAGCATTTCAATCTCTCCATTCTACGCACTCATTTATAAAGAATGTTTTTTTAATTGTTGTTGTGTTGTTCTCTATGTTAGAAGCCATACGATAGGATGGGATTTACCTTGAAGTTGAAGATTGTTCATCTTGTATTGGACTTACTTTATTTTGATTTCATAATTTGCCCAAAAGCAACGATTCGTCGTCTTTTGTAGTCTTATTCTGCTAGATTTGTCCGCACCTTCTATTTTGTAGTCGTATTCTGCTAGATTTGTCCGTACCTTCTATTTTGTAGTCGTATTCTGCTAGATTTGTCCGTACCTTCTATTTTGTAGTCTTATTCTGCTAGATTTGTCCGTACCTTCTATTTTGTCTATACTCACCATCATCATAATCAGCATTGGCGTCACAATTTATGTAGACCATGTGCGTGGCGCCTTGTGAGTTTTGTCCAGCTCTGTCTCCTGTGTTTCGACATTGTCTGCTATGAAAGGCCGATCCGCGAGTGATTGTCCCTGCTGCAGATCGTACACCCATGCTGAGGAGGTTGGCTTGCCGTTGTGTCCCCGATCTCTTCAGTCTTTCTCTTTTATTTGCAGCCAGAAGGCCTCTACGAGTGTCGACAGCCACTATGCCCCTTTCAACTGACTGTCTTCAAACAGCTCAATCCTGAGCAATTGTTTCCCATCTTTCGAATGGGATATCGCATGACTTCATGGTCCTCTTGCATACGTCCTTGAGTCGCAGTTGTTTATATTGCTGCCAAAATAAATGAGTAATTCCACATCTTTTAGGGATGTTTCTTCAAACCGAAACTGATTATCGTTAGTTGCATTTGTAGTTTTTGTATGTGTGTCTGTATTTCTCAGTCTCAATTTTGGTTTACTTCCCATAAAATTTACTTACTTCATTTTGCGTGTGGTTGGTGTAATAGCTTCACGATGGCCGGTCCAATGTTTGGATGAGACAGCATCAGGGTTGTGGGTGTTGCTAGCTCTTCCACCCCAAAAAAACCTTCTTACCACAAATACACCAACCACCATATTTATCGAGCCTTCACTGAAGAAGAAAGGCTATTCAACAAGCATTATCACATTGACCAGCTAAAACCACAAAGAAACAGATTTGCTGACATCTTTACTTATAAGAAAGGGAGATCTTCAGACTCGGTATCTGGAGTGTGAAATCTATTTGGGAGGCGGTTTAAGTTGCTAGGTTTTTTAATAATTGTGACAAGATGATACGCGCACAATATGTGAATTACTTGTTTGAATATCAATATATGTATATATTTAATGTTTTTACCACTCTAGTTAACGTAGAAGAAACTAATTTTACAGTGAAGTCTGCCTCACCCCCGCACACACATACAGATGTCAAGAACAAATATCAGATGTACCCCAAACAAATATTCTCTCTATATCCTCCCACAGATGTTCAGACACATACACGCACCCTCACGCAAAAAGACAGACAGGCAGTACCTTCCCAGAGGTCCCCCCCCCCCCACATTGCTGTGACATCTGACTTTGAATCAGCTTACTCCAAAGATGTATCTTCCCAAAGTATGTCAGACACGGAGAGGTATGTAATGGTGAATTCCTACTACCTGCAGACTTTGAGAACCACTATCATGGCAACAAATCAAGTAATTTCATAGAACATCAGGCCTACAATCTTTCGGGAAGTCTGTCAAAAGATTCGTTAAACCTCTTTCCACCCCAACAACAACCATAACCATGCGTAGTATGGGCAATCAAGCAACAGACTTACAATAACAAGTTTCAACTCTGTGCACAATTTTCAAGCTTCGCAAGGGAAGACCACACAACAACGTCTGGAAGTTACTCTGTTAATCGAGCAGATATAAGGCGGGATACAGACGGACTCGAGAATCTTTCTTGATAACGTAGTACAGTGACAAATCTTCATTCTCAAGAAGTATAGAAACTACTTTTATACACTATGTGCGAGTACCTCGGTACCTGCCCGCATATCGTAAGACGCGACTCGTGAGGATTGCACATAGGGCCGTCTACCCCATTTGTTACGATACTGAAAAGATCTATCTACGCTTGGATAGAAGAGCTGTCGGTCGGTCTGTGTATCTATCATCCATGTTATTTGAACGCCAAACATGGCGCACAAGGCTGAAACAAGTGCTCTCAATTGTGGACGCTGTGACACCACTTATCTAAGTTCTAGTGTGTTGTTTAGACCCATAGTTAAGCCATAGGCAACTTTACTATTTATAGTAGGCTGTGATTGAGACCTCTTTGACGATCGTTCTGCGAATAGTTTGTTGTGTCTTCCTCTCTTTTTGCTGCCATCTGGAACCCACACAACTGCTTATAAGGGGAGTCTGTTGTTCTTCATTCTAAGCACATGTCCGATGTATGCCCACCGTGTTTTTCTTTATTATGGCAGAAACAAATTGCTGGTTGGTGTTTTCTCTTATTAGCTTGTGGGTTGTGAATTCTTTCTAGCCAGTCTTCAGTAGTTTTCAAAGATATTTATTTTCAAAAGCATTCGGTTAATTTTCTAGTTTCTTTGCCGTGTTTTAGTTTCCGCGTCAACATGTTAGCATCGATATTACGTTGGAGCTAAACATCATGTGCTAAGTGTGTTTGCTCTCGAATTTGTACTTCCACTTGTTTGTTAGTTGGTTAAATGCATATGATGATGCCAAATCAATTTGTGTAGACATTTTTTGTTGTATCTCCATCGTGTGTCATTTTATTTCCAAAATAGGTGAAACTTTCAAGCGCTTGTAATACGTCTCATCCAGTTTTCTATCAACAACTTTGTAAAATTCACTACTTTTGTTTTTGAGGGATTTAGATATGGAGTCCTGTCTGTTCTAATAGGTGGCGTAAAAGATCTATCTTTACCTGTGCTTCCTCAAAAGTTAGACTCAAGGAATACATCACAGTTATGAAAACCCCGAACAGGTGGCAGTTTGTCCTCATCAAGACAATATTCTGATTCTAGCCTTTATATAAAAGAATGGTATCTTCTTCTTCCTCGTTCGTCTTCAGACCTGAACTTCAATGACTCTAACAAAGGCAACAGTCGACACAAGGCTATGTGCGCTACCCTACAGCTTCTCGAGGAAGGACACTGGCTGTTACCAAATGTCACTTCTTTCGACGGTATACAGTGGACAGGACTGCAAAATATGTTCTGCCTTTATGGGGGCTGTGCCGCAGGCACAAAGGTCTGTAATGTCAATCTTGAACTTATTGTACAGATGGTATCTCAGTCTGTTGTGACCTGTGCGTAGCCGGAGAATTATCACCTGGTCTTGCCTGGAGAGTTAATTGTAGGCATCGTTTTCAATGTGGGCAGGGTGGTCTTTTTTCCATTTTGCACTGTACGTTGGTCTGATGAATGCTTTTGTCTCATTGTATGTGATTTATGTATCACTCTGCTGCAGCATTCCTCCCTCTCTGGCGAGTCTGTATGCCTCCTCGTTGCATGGAATGTTGCAGTGGGCTGGTATACACTGGACTGTGCTTTTTTTGAAGCACTGGGACAGTCGCTCGAGCGAGTCTGTCAGAGCACTAAGTTCATTTTTGTGCTGGTTCTTGGGCGCCATTAACACTGCGAGGACGTCTGTGAAAATTACCACTTGCTTTTCTGCCTGCTCCTTATGGTCTATAAGGGTTTCAGCTGCTTGTCTCATGGCACTGGCTTCGGCACTGAAGTTACTGCAGCATCTCACAGTGACAAATGCTGCTGAGTATAATTTGCTTTTTAATTTTAAAGTGATGCCTCCTCCCCCGTTTCCAATGGCATCTTTGGCTGAGCCATCCGTATAGGCGTGCGTCCAGGCTGTTGGTGGGAATTTTTGGTTGATGTAATTTATAACTATGTTTTTTTCTGTTCCTCTGTTTGTGAAATGAATGGTATTATTTATGTACTAGCATGTCCGAGTGGTCCGCCGGGGTCTTTGTGTATGTCAAGGACAAGAATAGGACCACTGCCCTACAGAAAGGATGTTGTAAAAGGCAACTGTGTCACATGGCATAACACCGGCATTGGTTAGGTGTTTTGTTTATAGCAGCATAGATGGGGCCTAACAAGCTGCGGGTCTACTTTGCTCTAGTGTTTGAGTCTAAGATGGATTCGCACATCGGGTAACCACCCTTCGCGGCACTTGTCCCAACGCAGCGGAGTAATAAGCTACTCGAGCCTAACCCGCTAAGCAGGAAATCCTCCTACCGGCTACATACAGATCATCCTAGAGCTGGGACCTGCCCTATAGAAGTACAGGTCTACTAAGTACTAAGAACTAGCATGTCAACAACTCTATCGCCCTCTTAGTCTTCTTTTACAACACGCTCTCAGTGTAGAAGTGGTGCTATTCTCGTTTCTGTCGCACACAAAGATCCCTCACATAAACCTCTCAGACAAGATCACCTGTTAATACTTCATTACCTCTTGTACATTTCAAATTTAACAGTCATACCAGCTTGTTCGGGGACAACTAGGCTAACGTCTGGTCAGGCAAAACACACTGATCAGACAATGTTAGCCAGGGCCAGGAGGAATATACTGGCCAAGACCGACACCTGACCTCCTCGTTGGTCGTCCTGGAAACGGGCTGTTGTCGAGGACAACAGTCGGGCTAACAAGGTGAAGTTCGACTTGAGCGGCACGTAGATGAAGCCAAGCATTGCACAACCGCCTGGAGGACTCTGATCCAATTTCATCAGCACGCTCGCTATGTGAGGAAAGCTACGACAACCTGCCACTTAACGCCCTTTAGGGCGCACAAAAGAGTAACCTACTCATTGTGGGCATTCGCAAACAACAACAACATGCAGCTTGTTCCAGAAACGGGGTCTTCCGTTTACGGGCCACATTCGGTTTACTACACTGTTTTATCCAAACTGCAGCACCTTGACAAATATTTTTTATTTCTTCATCGTTCTATTAATGAAGGGAACAAAAGAAGAGCAGTCAACAGTCGGCGTCGCACGTTTTATGTTGTTTTGGACATAATGTACTTCTTTGTACATGAAGATTATAAAGTCCTGTGTGTCATACGCAAAAGCTTTGTAGCATACTGAAAAGAGAACAGTGTGCGTCGGCATGCGAGGAAAACAGGGTTATAAATAATTTGAATTAATGCTACTCGGTTTGCTGAAGAACTGAAAAGGCAACTGTTAACTAGGACCAGTTACAAGGTTGCTTATGTGTTGGCTAACAGTGTCATCCTATCAACCGACAGAGGTCTAATCAAAGTTTGGAAGATAGAAGCAATAGGAGAGGTATCCCCTTAAAATGAAAATATGTTGCAACTAATGTTGCTGACAGAATTGACGAAATAAGATGCAATTTCCTCAAACAGCGTTAAGATGTATTCTATGGCACTTGAGGAATAAACAGACGTGTGTGGATGCGTGTGTGTATGTACCTGTGTGTGTGTGTGTGTGGATGCGTGTGTGTATGCACCTGTGTGTGTATGTGTGTGTGTGTGTGTGTGTGCGTGGGTGTGTGGGAGAGAAAGACACTTCACAGCTCTTTATTTTCACAGTCTCATCGACAGAGAGTTGTTTTATAGCTGGCTGCTTGCATCAGGGTCAGCGAATAGTGATACATCAGTTCCAAGTCTATTTAGTGACCATGTTGCGTAGGGCAGGAGATGTCCAGGCGCAGGTTCCTCCCGTTACTCGATCAAGGGGACCTGTGTCAGCAGTTTCCAACTTTCGATCCTTCGATTTCCTGAACTAGTCTGTAGGGGCTGGGTTGACTGTAAGAAACTTCGGCTTGACTTTAGTCTTCGGCGCTTCACCTGATGTCCGAACAGAATGTCTTAGGTCATTTACCCGTTTCTCTCTTTCTATCTCTGACGCGACAGTTCTTTATATCTCTGGTGGCGCTATGTCGATTAAGGTGTATATTTTTTTTTCAATTGGCGTAGGTTTTTAGGCATCCAGTAACTATACGGCCTGTCTCATTTATTGTTGAATCTATATGTTTGACATGTGCAGAGTTCTTTCTGACTGGTGCGGCATACTCAGCTACAGAATGAGTGCTGATTTATGAGGACATCTGGCTTTGCTCTCCATGTTGTTCCAGTCAGTTTTCGTATGATACTATTTCTCGCATGTATTTTCTGTTTTGTCTCTTGACAATGTGCGACATAGGCCATCGTGCGGTCTAACTTTACTCCCAAGTATTTGGGAGCCCTGCTGTGTTCTAGATCCTGTCCTTGCCATTTGATTTGTAACTTTCTGTTCGCCTCTCTATTTCTGAGATGGTAGGCACATACTTGAGTTTAGCTGGGGTTTGGTTTGAAGTGATTTAAAAAAAATAATGTAGAGCAAGGGCATCAAGGGCGTTTGTCAGTTTCTGTTTGACTTCTTCAGAGTCCTTTCCATGGGCAGCTACTGCTGTATCATCGGCATATATGGATTGTGTCTCCTCTGTATCTATGGGTTGATCGTTGGTGTATATATTATACAGCATAGGTGCCAGAATACTTCCTTGTGCCAGTACATATTTGGGGTTTCGCCATCGACTTTTTTTTTACCCCCATAAAGTGACGTAGAATCGCCTATTTTGCAGGATACATTTAATGAGGTTTGTGAGACTCCTATCCTTTGTCATGGAGTATAGCTTAGCAAAAAACCTATTGTGGTTTATGGTGTCTTATGCTGCACTTAAGTCAAAAAAAGTTACTCATGTGATCTGTTTACATTCGTACCCGTCCTCGATCAGTTGTGCCAGGTTAAGAATCTGGCCGCAACATGATCTTCCAGGTCTGAAGTTTGCTTGCTCCTTGATGAGTTTCTTGTTTATGAGGGGGGGGGGGGGGGGGGAGGGGTGTGATACGGTTCAGGGTCATTTTTCCAAAGACCTTATACAGATGGCACAGCAGTGAAAACGGTTGGAAGTTTTTAGGTCCTGATGGAGTTTTTCCTGGTTTTAGCAGAGCAGCTACATGCGATTTGCTCCAGACTTTAGGAATTGGCATAGAACTGATGCATGTGTTGAAAAGCTTCAGCAGCCATATGGTGGTTTCTGGTCCAAAGTTTTTAATTTGCTCTGTCCTCAACTTATCTGGGCCAGCTGCTTTGTTGTTTATCATTTGATGTATTGCATAATTTAGTTCTTGCAAAGAGAAAGGTATCGCCAATATGTCATTCTCCTGTTTACAATCTAGCTGGATATTTGATTTCTCTACTTTTTAGGTGGTTTTCCCGTTCAGTAGTAATTGGTGGACTATTTGATTGGTGGTGACATGTGTTATGCCTGCAGGAGAGTTTGCTGGATCATTACTTAAGTTTCCAATAAGTTTCCAGGCGCGTCTACTGTTTTGTTTCATATCAAGGTCTTCTACCAAGTGGCGCCATTTTAATGTTTTGACTCTGATATGGCATGTAGTAGGTCTTCCCCAGTCTGGATGGTTTCATCAGAAAGATGGTCACTTTCAAATAGTGCTTGGTAATGCTCGTATAGTGCTTTTGATTCATCGTTAAGGACGGGAATATACTGAGTTCTGCAGCCTTCTGGTATGTTGTGTCTAGAAATTCCTTTTACGAGTTTGGCAAGGGCCATATATTTTTTGGGGGTTAGTTCTAATATATGCGCCTTTTTGTCTAGGTCATAGGCGAGTGGACCCTATTTGGCTCGTTGGAAGTTGAAGCGTCTTTTGAATGGTACTTTTTCGGGCTTGACAACAGCCGTGGCGGTGCATGATATGGCCGGTGTTGGGTCCGTGATATGGGCTTCTCTACAGATTTTACCACTTGATGTATTATCTTGTCACTAACAAATATGTTGTCAGGATTGTAACCGTTTCACCATCTGCAGCTATTAAAAGATGTTGGCAATTTTGGTCGTGCAAGAGCTACAGTCTATTCTGCTCTGCCCAGTTCTTCAGCTCTTCTTCATTAGCATCTGATTCTTTGTAGCCTTATGCAGTGCTGTCACAGTTGAAATCTTCCATGATTATTTTGTTGCTTTTCTATTTCACCAACATAAGTCATATATTGTCATCCAAACAAGTCACTCACAATTCTGTTTTCACCAACATCAGTCATATGTTGACATCCAAACAATTCTCACACAAATCCGTTACACCAAGATGAGTCCTATATTGACATCCAAACAAATCACTTACAAATCCGTTACACCAAGATGGGTCATATATTGACATCCAAACAAATCACTTACAAATCTGTTTTCACCAACATCAGTCATATATTAAAATCCAAAAAAGTCACTCACAAATCTGTTTTCACCAACATCAGTCATATATTAAAATTCAAACAAGTCAGTCACAAATCTGTTTTCACCAACATCAGTCATATATTGAAATCCAAACAAATCACTCACAAATCTGTTTTCACCAACATCAGTCATATATTAACATTCAAACAAGTCACTCACAAATCTGTTTTCACCAACATCAGTCATATATTAACATTCAAACAAGTCACTCACAAATCTGTTTTCACCAACATCAGTCATATATTAAAATTCAAACAAGTCAGTCACAAATCTGTTTTCACCAACATCAGTCATATATTGAAATCCAAACAAATCACTCACAAATCTGTTTTCACCAACATCAGTCATATATTAACATTCAAACAAGTCACTCACAAATCTGTTTTCACCAACATCAGTCATATATTAACATCCAAACAAGTCACTCACAAATCTGTTTTCACCAACATCAGTCATATATTAACATCCAAACAAGTCACTCACAAATCTGTTTTCACCAACATCAGTCATATATTAACATCCAAACAAATCACTCACAAATCTGTTTTCACCAACATCAGTCATATATTAAAATCTAAACAAATCACTCACAAATCTGTTTTCACCAACATCAGTCATATATTAAAATCTAAACAAATCACTCACAAATCTGTTTTCACCAACATCAGTCATATATTAAAATCTAAACAAATCACTCACAAATCAAAAATAAGACTGGTCAGATGCTAGATATGCTTGCTTTTACTGAATGGTGTAGAAACATGGACAATGAACAGAAGAATTCAAGAACAATGTAGATATATAGAAGAATGAGGTGCATCACCTTAAGAAAAACGGAAACAAGTAATGAAGTCTTGGTGAAATAAGAGGTGCAAATCTGCCGAAGACTGATGTGTCGGACCGAAAGGTGCAAATATTGCAGTCAAGCTGTAAACTAGCGACTACATCCTGCTACTTGCAAACCCCTATTCAGAGATTGGTAGTTGGAGACTGAGAACGATCGTAGTAGAAGAAGAAGGAGAGGTGCAAATATGATTGCTGTACAGAAACAGAGTAAGATGGACAAGATGCTTTTGGTCACCAACAAGGACACAACATCTTGCTGAAACAAATACTGGAAGGAAATGTGAAGGACACGCATGTCAGAGGTAACAACTGCTGCGAGTAAGAGGATCATATACAAAATGGACAAGGAAACTTCTGGAAGATTGTAATATCAAGGCGAGAGACAGACGTCGCTGGAGATCGATCCACTGCAGCCGATTATTGCTGCGGAGACTCCACCTGAACTGAAGCAGCTTATCGGCCTCTTGGCTTCTCGGTATTGTGTTTCTTTGCAGAGAAATTGTCCCAATATTGATATGTTCAGAAAATAGTGTAGTTATGTAAGTAGTAATACATTAATTCATAATAGCTGTCCATCGTTGTCGATGAGGACCGCCGACATCATCCTTATCACAGATTTCCCTGTTGGGTGTGGGTGCGCATGTGGCTGAACAGGCCAATGCGGGCACGAAAACATCTGCTTCATATCAGGCACACGAGGTTTGTAGAAGGGGATGGTGTTCCCGCTGCTCGGGATTTCCGCGTCTCGCGTCTGCTCTGGGCTTTCACAACACGGACAGCTACACCCGATTTGACTGCGCTTCTCCAGTCAGATCTATTTTGCGCAAGACATTCCCAGGTGTCTATGTCTATCTGGCAACTTTTCAGCGAGTCCTTCAGACCGTCTTTAAAACGTTTCTTTGGGCGCCCTCTCTCGCGCCATCCCTCTCTCAGCTCGCCGTAGAGAAGCTTCTTTGGGAGCCGCTCGTCCGACATACGGACGAGGTGTCCGACCCATCCTAGTCGGGCTTTCTCTAGCAGTGCATGGATGCTGGGCATGTTAGCCCTCGAGAGAACCTCGATGTCAGTGACACGATCTTGCCATCGGATGTGGAATATTCGCCTCAGGCAACCTGTGTGGACGTGGTTTAACCTCCTTGCATGTCCAGAGTATACAGTCCAGCTTTCGCAAGCGTATAGTAGGGTTGGAATGATGGTTGCAAGGTAGACTTTGAGTTTGGTCTTGACGTTGATGCCACGACGTGCCCAGACCATCGAGCGCATTCTACCAAAGGCTGTGCTGGCCTTTGCTATTCTGCTTGCCACCTCATGGTCTATGCTAACAGATCTCGACAGCGTGCTGCCCAGATATGTGAATTTGTCTACGGCATTCAGCGTCTGCCCGCTGACTGTAGTCTCTTGTTTTGTGTACGGCATGCCTGGTGCTGGCTGGTACATGACCTCTGTTTTTTTGGCATTCCAACCTGCATGTTCAGTTCTGAGTTGCTCATTAGAGCGCAGTCGTCAGCAAATACAAGTTCCCTGATTATGTCACCAGCCATTTTGGTTTTGGCCTTCATTCTTCTGGGATTGAGTAATTTGGCATCTGTGCGGTACTTTATGGGTATTCCAAGCTCCAGTGATCTGAAGGCGTCTGTCATCGTGGCCGCGAACATCATGCTGAACAAAGTCGGGGCGAGTACACATCCTTGTTTTACTCCATTAATTCATACCGAACCGAGAATTGAACACTTTGAGCGTTACATTAGTTAGTGAGATGACTATTGCAGTGTAAAATAGGATTGTGGGACAACATAGTGTGAAAACGTCAATGAAATGGAAATGAATGTTAGAGGGGTGACACGTTTTTGTTGCCATAAATGCAAGCCGGTATTAAAGATAAATGACACTTTATGTTTGTAGAGGTTTGAAATTTTTTTTGTAATAATACAATAATACATGCTTTTAAATGCGACACAAGATATAGTCTAGCAAGTGCGTGTTAGATCACACAGTGTGGGCGCTAGTGTGTGTTAGATCACAAATTATGGTCGCTAGTGTATGTTAGATCACAAAGTATGGTCGCTAGTGTATGTTAGATCACAAAGTATGTCGCTAGTGTATGTTAGATCACAAAGTATGGTCGCTAGTGTATGTTAGATCACACATTATGGTCGCTAGTGTGTGTTAGATCACAAATTATGGTCGCTAGTGTATGTTAGATCACAAATTATGGTCGCTAGTGTATGTTAGATCACAAATTATGGTCGCTAGTGTATGTTAGATCACAAATTATGGTCGCTAGTGTATGTTAGATCACAAATTATGGTCGCTAGTGTATGTTAGATCACAAATTATCGTCGCTAGTGTATGTTAGATCACACATTATGGTCGCTAGTGTATGTTAGATCACAAATTATGGTCGCTAGTGTATGTTAGATCACAAATTATGGTCGCTAGTGTATGTTAGATCACACAGTAAGGTCGCTAGTGTATGTTAGATCACACAGTAAGGTCGCTAGTGTGTGTTAGATCACACAGTAAGGTCGCTAGTGTGTGTTAGATCACACAGTATGGTCGCTAGTGTATGTTAGATCACAAAGTATGGTCGCTAGTGTATGTTAGATCACAAATTATGGTCGCTAGTGTATGTTAGATCACAAATTATGGTCGCTAGTGTATGTTAGATCACAAATTATGGTCGCTAGTGTATGTTAGATCACAAATTATGGTCGCTAGTGTGTGTTAGATCACACAGTAAGGTCGCTAGTGTGTGTTAGATCACACAGTATGGTCGCTAGTGTATGTTAGATCACAAAGTATGGTCGCTAGTGTGTGTTAGATCACACAGTATGGTCGCTAGTGTATGTTAGATCACACAGTATGGTTGATAATGTGTGTTAGGTTGCAAGATATGGTTACAAGTGTATGAAAGTTCCTAATTATTGCCGCAAGTGTTTATACATTCACATATATGGTCAAAAGTGTTTAAAAGTTCACAAGATATGTCTTAAGTGTTTAACATCACAGATATGGTCTCAAGTAAGTAACATTTCACAGGTACGGTCTCAAGTGTGTAATAATTCAAAGATACTGTCGATTTTGTCGAAAATGTGTGATTGGAACAAGACATGGTCGTAACGTGTTATGGATAGTTCTATTTATATACGCGTGTGTGTGTGTGCGTCTGTGTGTGTGTGTGTGTGTGTCTGTGTGTGTTGCAAGACACGTGGTGTGTATCTGAAGTGATTCAATGTTGTCCTCGTGTGTAAGAAGTGGTGTTTACTTATGTGTGGCTGGTGTGCCATAGATCATGTTACATGCGTGGGGCAGGTGTACAACTGATGTTTACAAATAAATAACTGAGTTTTGACAGGTGTATGATTGATAGGTAGTGACTGTTGTTGTTTTTGATGTTGTCGTGTGTTTAATGTTAATTTTAAATTGTTGTAGTGTCTAGTGCTGGTTTGTCACTGTTGTAGTGTATACTGTTTGTCACTGTTGTAGTGTCTAATGTTTGTTTGTCACTGTTGTAGTGTGTAATGTTTGTTTGTCATTGTTGTAGTGTTTAATGTGTGTTTGTCACTGTTGTAGTGTCTAATCGGTGTTTGTTACTGTTGTAGTGTCTAGTGTTGGTGTGTCACTGCTGCAGTGTGTAATGTTTCTTTGTCACTGTTGTAGTGTCTAGTGTTGGTTTGTCCCTGCTGGAGTGTCTAGTATTGGTTTGTCGCTGTTGTAGTGTCTAGTGTTGGTATATCACTGTTGTAGTGACTAATTATTAATGTGACACTGTTGTAGTATCCAATGTTGACGTGACACTGTTGTAGTGTCTAATATTGACGCGACATTGTTGTAGTGTCTAATATTGACGTGACATTGTTGTAGTGTCTAATGTTGACGAAACACTGTTTTAGCGTTTAGCTTGAGAACGACACTGATGTAGTGTCTTAGTAACTAATGTTGACGTGACACTGTTGTATTATCTCATGTTGTCGTAACACTGTTAACTTAACGTATTTATACTGGTTTAGAAGACTCTACAGAGTCTGTATACAACCAGTTTCTTTTACATTACCTTGCTCTAAAAGCTATGCGCATCCAATTTATTCTTAAATGCATTAACTGTGCCTGCCTCCACTACCTCTCGTGGCAATTGCATTCCAAACATTCACGACTCTCTGACTAAAATATATGTCCTAATATTTAAGCTGGACCTCTCTTTAGTTAATGTGCAGTTATGCCCTCTTGTTCTTGTGGGCGCTGTATTTAAAAAAAATAATTTAAAGTCTAATTTATCCATTCCTCTGATCATCTTATAAACCTGTATTAAGTCACCCCGAATTCTTCTCTCTTCTAGACACCGTAGGCCGGTTTTTCTGAGTCTTTTCTCATTACTGTAATTCTGGAATCACACTATCAGCTTTGTCGCTCTATTTTGTATTCTTTCCAGCATGTTTATATCCACTTTATGATAAGGACTCCACACATGTACACAGTTCTCCAATCTAGGTCTAACTAATGCTTTATACAGTTTGACTATCACTTCCTTGCTCCTATGTTTAATATTTCTTTTTATCATACCTAAAATTGCATTTGCCTTTTTTACTGCTACCGGAACTTGCTCACTCACCTTACCTGTATGAACTATTATAACCCCTAGATCCCTTTCCTTATCTATCTTAATAATATTGTTCTCTCCCATTCTGTAATTACGTTCCATATTGGATCTACCCGTGTGGATGACTGTACATTTATCTACATTAAACTCCATTTGCCAGTTTACAGACCACTCTTGAATTTTATCTAAATCCGACTTCAATATATCCACTTCTGCTTTAGATGAGACACTACTCCATTGTAGTGTCTGGTGTTAACGTGACACTGTTGTAGTGTCTAATCTTGGTTTGAGACTTTTAAGTGTCATTATTATTCAGGTTGAGTGAGTCTGCTACAGCAGACAGGTCCCGTACTGTACCAGCTACTGTTGCATTGAACAACCACTGGTCCAAACAGTGCAGTGCAGCCGGGTGAAAGTAAATGTGGAACTTGTTGGCGAACAGGCTGCGTTGTTGAATTAGGTTGCGCAAATCTTCTGGAGTAAATATGCAGATTCTATGCACATACTTTGTCGCACATTTGGTAGTACTTGTAGTATTGCTCTCAGACCAGACTGAATAGGAGCTCAGGTATCGGTGTGGACTCGGAGACCCTGTTTAACATAAATAAATATCTATGTGTATATATATATATATATATATATATATATATATATATATATATATATATATATATATATATTTATCATCAAGTCATTCCGTAACCGGTGAGGTCGTTGGGGCACTCATGAAGACATCACCACAACCCTACGCCATCACTGTCTCTCAGCGGCCGCTGCCTGTGCCTCCTCTGGTCGGAGATTGTCCATTCTTTTATGTTGTCCTGCCACAACTATTTGGGATGACCTCTTCGTCGTCTGCCTTGTACGTTTCTATGAAGGATCGTATTTGTGAGACCGTTTGATCTGGATGTGTGCCCGTACCAAGCGAGTTTACTTCTTTTGACAATTGCCAAAAGGTCTTCAAAAGGCCATATTGCTGTTGTAATTCTTTCTAGTATTTCCTCATTTGTAACTCGGTCTTTGTACGTGAACTTTTTGAAGTCTTAGGAAACATCTCAGCTATAACTCATGTATCCTTTATTGCAGGTCAGCTGTAATTGTCCATATCGCACAAGCATATATTTATATACCTATATATTTATAACTGCTTATATTTATAATGTAAGGTATAAATGTCCATAATAAAAATATATACATATAATTTGTGCTCCAACTAAACTATGTCGTCTTCATTATCGTGTATCACACATGCATAACTTCATACACATCAATCTGACCTTTCAGTTTTCCAGCACACCAGATGCTCGCTTTGGACCGAAGCTGCAGTATAGTGAATGATCTGCAAGCTGGCTGCTTGCATCAGGGTCAGCGAACCAGAGCTGACAAAAACGCTGTTCCGCTTCCAATGCTTCGTGTTTACGATAAGACTGTCCTGTGTGCACTACCTTGAGGTGGTGGGACAGCCTGGGTGATTTGGGGATTGTATGAGCTATGCCTGCAGGAGTCTTGGTCTACTGGTAAGTTCAACCAAGCTAAACAGGCCACCAACGGAAAGGTAAGACTGTAATTGCATAACCATCTCCCAGGTTCTGGAGGTTGGGTCAAGGCTGACAATCCAACCCACTGGGGGCCCAACCATGTCCCAGGTTTTGAGGGTTGTGTCAGGGCTGAAAATCCAAAACCTAGAAAAAAGACTTTGTTGCAGAAACCGAAACCTAAAATACAAATACCAGTGCTATGGATCGGATTCTCGAGGTTCCCTCAGTAGCGAGGCATATGAAGCGACCCGATGAAAGCCAGCCAATGGAAGTCAGGTTGCTGATGATTCTTCTGACGATGAAGACAAAAATCAAGATATGGTCCTGGATTATTAAAGCCTATTGCAAAACGGGATGGGCTGACCAATTTGCAAAGGAAATTAAAAGATACCAGCAAAGTCTCCTGTGTCTTGCAGAGGTACGATTGACGGTGCAGGATCCACAACATTAAGTACAGGAGAGATGAGAATTTATTCAGGGCACGAGGTGACAGACCATGCACACACAGAGGAGTTCACCAACATGGTATTAATAGAAGCAAGGATCAGGCACTAATAGAGTTGGAACCAATATTATATAGAACAATAGCAGCAAGATTTAACTCTAAAGGACAAAAAACAACATCTATACAGTGCAACGGGTCAACTAACAATGCTGATAACAATGTCAAACTTTAATTCTTTTATATGCTTCATGGAACTGGGCAAGGCTCCAAGGAGGGGTATCAAGATAGTCATAGGAAATATAAATGCAAAAGTTGGAACAGACAACAGCAATTGTGGATTGACTATGGGTAAATATGGCATCGGAGACAAAACTGAAAATAGGGAAAGCTTAGTCAACTTCTGTGACTTCAACGACCTGGTTTGAGGAGGTATCATCCTCGCAGAGGAAAGGGTAGTATAGAGCACATGGTGTTCACCAGATGAGC